>CM046348.1:8290445-8875039 GCA_025403435.1 Artocarpus heterophyllus | reverse complement strand
CGCCGCTTGGCGGACGTGGTCGCCGGAGAGGATGTCAAAGTCTTCGGCCTTGTCGGACTCGGCAACGGTGAGCGAAACGCCATCATTTGGGGTGTAGAGAATGATGGGCTTGGGGGAGTCTTTAGGCCAAGTTAGGTTTCCGGCGAGAGGGAGAAAGTGATGGAGAGTTAGAGAGAGAGAGTGTTTGAGTTTTGGGATTATTGAGTTGAAGAAAGTTTGTTTTGGTTGTGGGAGAGAGTAGAAGAAGAGACGCTCAACCGGAGGGAATTTGAACCAGACGGTATCGTAGAGAGTCAACGGCAGAGAGAAGTCGGAGAGGGAATCAGATGAATGGGTAGAAGGATAAACATGGGTGATCTCGAGTGTTTTAGCCATCGCCGGACGAGAAACAATATCCAAGTTAATAGGATGAGTGATTCAAATTTTATGTAGACTTAGCGCATATAAAGACGACGAAACTTAGGGTTACCAAATTGTTGTGTTTTTTTTTTTTTTTTCACAGCAATTTTATTTCTGTGAGAACTCATTTTGTAAATGTAAATAATTTATGATTATATTAGATACATTTTTGGAAACTTATATATTGGATATTAATTAGGTAAGTTAGCTAAGTTAGTACAAGAATGATGTGGAAATTATCGAACTATGAAATGAAAGTGATAACATGAGTATTTCACTTCAAAACTTAGTAAATCTCTATGCTCTACATGGTATATTGTTCTCTTCTTTATTATTATTATTTTTATATCAATGCACCGATTCACTTATGGCTTCATGTGATATCCTTAGATACAGAACGACATACTTATTTAATTTTATAGGGTTAAAATTAAGGACGATCGATCAAATCAAACTGCTTATTTTGAGTAAACCACAAACTAAATCAATTATAAATTGATTTGGAGAATTTCAAATTAAATCAAAACATTTAAGTCATCGAATCCAAACCAAACTAAACTGATTGTAATTGGTTTGGTTTTTCTAATCAATTTGAACGAATATTTATAATTTCTTGTGACACCCGTTATTCTCCTAAGGGTATTAAGGTAATTAGATTAATTACCTAGTATATATAAAAAAAAAATCAAAAAATCTCTCATAATTCGAAACTCTCTCTCTCTACTTTCCTTCTCTAAAAAATTCTCTCTCTCTCCTCAAAGATCGTCTGAGATTTCGGCATCCGTTTTCGACACCTCCCGCACCAATGGAAAGCTCTCGACGAGCTGAGTCCAACGAGGTGCCGCGCCGCCCAAAACGCCGCCGGAGGAGACCACACGCGCCGCCCAAAGTGGCGGCAAAACCCATTTCTTTCCGACGAGATATCTTCGCCGTCCGACGTCCGATCGACGTGATTCTTGTTCCTACACGACCACCATGATGAGAGGAACAAAACCCACCCTTGGTGGCAGCTCAACAACCGCCGGATTGCTCCGCCCGCCTATTGCCGCCGTGCACCGCCGCCCTCATGGTGGAACTCCGCCTTGCCGGAGGAGGTGACTGACACCACCCCTCCCAATGAGTTCAGAGGATCAAGGGGAGTAAAACCCCTCGATCAATTGCACGGAAGGAGCCGGTTTCGCCGGAGAACGGCCAACGCCGCCGTCAACCGCCGCGGGAGCCTCCGTTTTGGCTCTTCCCAGCCACGTTTCTTCAAATTGGATGAGGGGAAATGCTCATAGGAGGATGGGTAGCAAAAGCCCTCAGCCAATTTCAGGTTTCCATCGTCGGAGAATCAAGATCGGAGCTCATCCATTTCTACCGACGTTGTACTTCACGACCCGCTATATTAGAGGCAGAATTGGGTGAAATTGACCCCGCCATTGGACTCAGAAGGGTCGATTTAGGGGGGGTAGGCCCGAGCCCAGCTGCCAACGGACCCCGATTGACGCCGGTCAACGACGGTCAAAGTCGGTCAACGGCCAGTCAAAGGCTAAATTGGAATTTTGTGATCCGGACCTCCGATCGAAGATCCGAGACCGCCTCCTGACTCGTTTCGATGCTCTGGATGCAATGGTGACCTCCGTTTGAGAAAATTCCACTCCGATGAAAATCATCCGGTACCGACTGCACGCGAATCGAGGCGATTCAAACAGCAGTATCGGAGTCCAGAATGACGTTTTCAAGAATGTATGATCTCCAGGAAGCATTCCTAGCCATTCATAGTCGCTCGAGGAGCACTACAGAGGATGCTTCGTAGATACAGCGAGATACAACTGGATCTGTTTTGCTTGGAGTTCAAGATCAAGGGAGTATGGAGCTAACGTTAATTGATTCCAGGATTAAGAGACTGTTGATAAGCTTGAAAGGTAGGGATTCTATTACTCATCTTTTGTAAGGTTTTTATAGAATTAAAATTGATTGTTTTGCCGCAATATATATCTATGTTGAACTGATATTATATGTGTATCACATATGAAACTATGACATGGACTCGTCTTGTATTGTACGGCGAGGAACATAATGAATTGACACATGTTATAAATTGAGAAGCATGGTTAGGAAAACTAACTCTATTGATAATGATTCAATATAGAGAAATTGTGAGACATGAAGAGGGCGACGATTACGTCATTGGGCATGAGTACCCTAAAAGGTAAAATAGGGGGAAGGCGATGACGCTTCCTTGGGTTGAAAGTCCCAGAACACACTGTACAGGAATCGATTTGGTGAGGACTCGGGGCTTGATGTCCCCTCACCGGAACACCCTTGGAATGTTTATAGGGTGATCAAGTGCGCCCATTTGGGTTTCGATGAGTTGAGTGATACTCAATTTAACATGGATACCTAGGAACAATGATGATTGGTAATATTTGTATAAATGTGTAAATATGACAGGTAACGATTAACTACGGTATCCATAAGATGTGATCATAATAAACCTCATAATCTGGAATATGATGTGACTTACTAACCATGCAGATTTTAATGTGGTAATGATAAAAACCTAAAGGTGAGTAATGGCTTTCTCTACTGAGCATAGTGTTGCTCATACCCTTATGTTTATATCTTTTCAGGACTCACTAAGTGTGAGGTGGCTACGAGAAATATAGTTGAGGAAGTGATGTAACTATATTACATTGGGACTGCTTCAATCGTTGAGAATGTTCTTCATGATAATGTAAGCATCAATTGTTACTTTCTGTGACTGTATTACAATGTGTTGAGGGTTAAAATGATGATGACAACAGTTTATATTATTAAATTTAAGGTGCTACATTAAAACTGTGGTTTATTTGTTGTTATATTTTTATTTTTGAGTTGAGAGTTTTTATTTAAGTCCCGGGCAAATTTTATTTTTAAGGTTTACTTTTATTATTTATTTTCATTTTATCTCATTAAAAACTGTTAACCCCCATATAGGGGCGTTACATTTCTTTTCTTAGCTCTAATTAGAACCGACGTTTTGGTATTGATAAAAATTATTATTTAATTATAAATATCAATAATGCAAGAATGAAGTATCCAATTCATAATACAAATAAACAATCAAAAGCTCAATTTAAAAAAAAAATAAAACATTCAATCCATAAATCATAAAAGCTACATTTATAATACGAAATTATAGCTATGGATATGACATTGAATCTATGATTTAAAAATTAAATTTTGAGCACATTTATCATTTTTAAAAAATATATAATAAAATAATTAATTATCTTTTACAAATATATAAATTTTTTTAAATACAATAAATAGAAAATTGGTTTGGTTTAGTTTCTTCAGACCAAATCACAACCAAACCAATTTAAACTGGTTTTTCAAAAATTTTAAACCAAACCAAATCAATTTTTTATTGGTTTTTGGCTCGGTTTGGTTAAATCAGTTTTGGAATGGGGTTGATCAGTTGATGTACATTCTTAGTTAAAATCATGCTATTTATAAATTATAAATCTTAATTTAACATATAATACTAATTACTTTTTAAATAAGAGAATTCATTGTTATAATAAGTGATGAGGTTTTATCATATGAGGATGAAAAGGATATTAATGTAGTATTTAAAGAAAAGAAACACGTGGTTCCCCAAGTAACAAAAAAAAAAAAAAAAGAAGGAAGAAGAAGAAGAAGAAGAAGAAGAAACACAAGCATTTGCAATCGTGGATGCTGATATGGGTTTTTTTTAACCCACTGTTATTTTAAAATAAATTAGATAAATGCCAAGGACATTAACTAAAAATTGTTGCCAACTGAAAGTTTAGATTTTTGTAGTGTAATAATACAACCAATAAATGATCTTGTATCACTCCACAATGTTCAAAATGAAAAATAAATGTCTGTAACCGAAATGTCCACTAGTTCAACAATTGTTTAAATTCTGTGTCCATCTTTTCTCACAATTAATGAATTGTCATACAAGAAAAAAGTATTGCTGTGACCTAAAAATTGGTGGCAACATGTGTTTTTTCGGTCATTGAAAGTTGTATCGTGACTAATTTTTTAGTTACTAGGTGGTCGTTAAAGCTTAGCTGTTGAAAGTTTTTTTTGCGACTGAAGTTTGGTCGCAACAAAATAACCTCTTGTGACCAATATCTTAGTCATCAAACATTGATAATTTGGCTGCAAAAAATATAAAATATATGCGTCCAAAGCAGCCAAAACAACAATTTACAACAAAATTGAATGCTTTCTGTTACTACATAGTTGGTTGCAAAAGTTCTTTTGCAACCATAAATTTTGGTCCTCAAATATTTTTATCTTTTGCTACTAATTTTTTGGTCGCAAAAGACATTAACTTGGACACCATTGAAGTCGTGCTAGATAAGCACGACTCAAGATAATAGACTTTTTGCAGCCAAATTTTGGTTACTCATTTTTTTTAGCAACCAATATTTTGGCGGCAAAATTCATTTTATTCTAAATATAGTGGAAACCATTTGCAACCAATTGTTTAGTTGCTAATATTGAGTTACATTTTTCAAGTAAATATGATAATTTCAAAATTACAATTTTCAATTAAATATGATAATTTCAAATACATAGATCTATCAATTTGAACTTGAGTAGAACAAAATAAATTGATGCATTTATTATTTCTATTTATTGAGTTGACCAATATGTGAAGTCACCAGCTATGCATTTGTAGAACTAAACTTCAGTTTCCGCAATTTCAAGCCGTGGATGCCTCTCGCAAACATTTTGTTAGGTGTTCTTATACAACAAGATTGACATTCCCTAAACATGCCAATAATAGTCAAGACATAAGAATGAAACTATATACAAAACGAGATCAAAAGGAAAAAAAAAATGTTGACCAATTTTGAGTGAAAGAAAATAAAAGAAAACAAAGAAATGAAATGAAAACCATAAGCAAAAAGATAGCTTTAGTAGGGAGAACACATAGATAAGATTGCTATAGCATACCTTTAGATTGGCATATAAATTCTTGTTCATGCGTTGTGCCATATTATGGCACATGAGACTTAGAATTGTCAGAGACATATGACAACAATAAATAGTCCAACAAAATTATTAAAAAAGCTTAGATGCATATTTTAGCATTCTCTAACACAATCAAGTTTAGAAACAAAGAAGACAACATCACGCTATTAAGTCATTATTCAATTTTCAAAACATTTGTATAGAGATAAAATAATTTGAGCAAGCTTTGGTCTTTTAAACATTAGTAGGTATAGCATCTCAACCACATACCTTAACAACAAAGTCAGTCATCAAAAGTTCTTCTGCCATTAATTGATGACAGAAAAGCATGCGGAAAAGATAGATTGACGAAAAACTCATTCTTCCATTACCAAAAAAAACTACATTTAACGATATATTATTTACAACATGTAATTTTTAAATGTCATTAAAAAATACATACAACGACCATCTCTAACAAAGATATCATTAACAACATTGAAACAATAATTAACGACATCTATATTATATCGTCTTAAATGTCTCTATTTAACGATAATAGTTTAGTGTCGTTAATTATTTAACGACAAGTAGAAGATAACGTAAAAGCTTTGAAAATTCTACAACACCCCTTATAGATAATATTGGTCAAGATGTCATCTATAAGGGACGTCGTAGAATCTCCAAGGCTTTGACGACATCTCTTACTTGTCGTTAAATAATTTAAAGAGACTAAACTATTGTCGTTAAAAGGAGACTTTTAATACAACATCTATATAGATGTCGTTAATTATTGTTTCAAATATTATTAATGATATGTTTGTTAAAGATGTCGTTGTATGTACTTTTCAATGACATTCAAAAATTATGTGGTAAATAATATGTCGTTAAATATAATTTTTGTTGTAGTGTTTCTTTAATATCTTTAAAAGGGAAATGTATTGGCAAAATAATTGCGTCTTCCTAGTGAAAGTCATTACCAGATATTGCATTATAAGTTTGGTGGATTCTTCCTACCTATTGTTTTTATATTACTGGTGGATTCTTCCTACCCATTGTTTTTATATTACAATCTCTTTCTTTTATTTTCTTTTCTGTTCTTTTTTTTTTAAGAGACTTTTATGAGCAGAGTTTAAGCACAAGGATACATATTTCATCTTTAAAGGAGAAAAAAAAAATTTTGATCGGTAGCAATAACAGTGTTGTGAAATTTTATAGTTACCCAATCTCCTTATTCATCCGCGCATAACGGAAGGTCCAAATACTCTAAAGTCACGTAACGCTCGATATCTGTGTTGTTTCTGTCATTATTTGAGGATGGGCCCTTTATGTCCTCTACATAATTGATCTGAGAAAAATATCTGTCAGCCTTTTGACTTTCTTCAACACAGAGATAATGAATTTGCCTTCGCGATATTTATTTCAGATTCGACTATTTTTCTTTGTGCATGATTAATCGGCATTTTTTTTTAGGTACGAAGATAAATCAAGTTAATACTCAGTAAGAATGAAAAAAAAAGAGAGAAAGGCAGGTTTGGGGTGTCGTAGCGCCTGCATGGTAGCAAGGCAGTGCCGTGGTGTTGAAGCACTATATTGTATGATTTTTGCGGGTTTTGAACCCAAAAATAAGAAATTATTAGGGTTTTTAGTTAGTTGTTATTTTTCTCTTTCTTGGTGTATAAATAGACATAAGGCGGTTAGGGTTAGGTGTGTATGATATTGTGAGTGATATTATTTTATGTGAGGCATATTTTTGTAAGAGCTCTATTGTTGAGAGAGAAAAATTCCTATAAGGTGCTAGGTATAAGAGAGTTTTGATAAACACAATTTGAGAGTGTGTAAGAAACCTCTCTTGTAATTTGTAATCTCCTTCATCATAGTGAAATATGCAGCAACAGAAACATGACGTAGTCTCAAATTCGGACGAACCTGTATAAAATTTTGGTGTCTTTTTTTTCTTCTTTTCTCCAATTTCTTTTTTGCAATTATTCTTCTTGCGGTCCTTGGAATTAAGAGACGCCTAATTTTTCAACAACTGGTATCAGAGCGGAGGTTTTGATCAAGAACGTAGACAGGAGAAGAAGGTTTGGCTGCTGGTATAACCAAATTTGGTGGTTCATACTTTTCCTATTGGAGGATGCAAGTGGAAGACTACCTCTACAACAGGAAACTACACTTGCTCTTAGGTAATAAGCCCGAAGGCAAGAAGAATGAGGAGTGGAATCTCCTTGATAGACAGATGCTAGGTGTGATCCGTTTGCCCCTGTCAAAGACCGTGGTCCACAACGTTGCGAAGGAGAATACTACAGTAGGGATGATGAAGGCTCTGTCAGATATGTATAAGAAGCCCTCAGCCAATAACAAGGTACATCTCTTGAAGAAGCTCTTTAATTTAAAAATACCTGAAGGTGCCCCAATGGTAGAGCATCTGAACAGTTTCAACACCGTCTTGAACCAATTGGTCTCGGTATAGATTAAATTTGATGATGAGATCAATGTCTTAATCCTCTTGGCCTCGTTACCAAATACTTGGGAACCCATGAGGGTCGCCATTACAAATTCGATTGGGAATGCAAATTTGAAGTTTGTTGATGTCAAAAACTCTATTCTAGCAGAAGAAGTTTGTAGGAAGGATCAGGTGAAGCCTTAACGTCTAAGTCGGCCCTTAATGTTGATAATAGGGGCAGGAAACTTGAGAGGCATTCCAACAAGGATAATGGCAAGAGAGGCAAGTAGAGGAATGAGAGAAGCAAGTAGAGAAACGGTAGGACACTGGAGTGCTGGAACTGTGGAAAGACTGGCCACTTCAAGAAAAACTACAGGGCTCTAAGGAAGAATAAAGACGAGAGCAATGACGCCACTAACGCTGCTACTGAAGAGCCACAGGATGCCTTGTTCTTATCTGTTGACAATTCTTTTGACTCGTGGGTGATAGATTCATGAGTATCATTCTACACCACACTGTTATGTCTTAGAGAATTATGTAACTAGAAATCATGGTAAGGTTTATCTTGCTGACGAAGAACCTTTGGATATTGTTGGCATTGAAGATGTCAATTTGAAAATGCCTATTGGGTCTGTGTGGAACATTCATAAAGTGAGACATGTTCTCAATCTAATGTGCAACTTGATTTCGGTGGGGTAACTGGATAATGAAGTACATAAAGTGACCTTCAATTGTGGAGGTTGGAAAGTCATGAAAGAAGTAATGGTTGTTGCTCGGGGACGCAAGGCTGGAACTCTTTACATGAACTCTAGTTGCAAAAATACCATAAAAGTTGTTGATTCTGCTGCCAATACCGAGCTATGGCATTATAGGCTCGGTCACATGAGTGATAAGGGAATAAAGATACTTCACTGTAAAGGAAAACTGCCAAGATTGAAAACTGTTGATCATAGTTTGTGTGAAGCCTGCATCTTTGGTAAATAAAAGAAAGTTAGCTTCTCAACAACAGGTAGAGAGCCTAAGTCCTAGAAGTTGGAGCTAGTTCACACTGATGTGTGGGGGCCTGTGTCGGTGACTTTCCTTGGTGGCGCTAACTACTATGTGACGTTTATTGATGACTCAAGCAGGAAGGTATAGGTTTACTTTTTGAAAAACAAGTCTGATGTCTTTGATTCTTTCAAGAGATGGAAAGCCATGGTGGAGAACAAGACTGATTTGAAGGTGAAGTACTTGCAGTCTGACAATGGGGGAGAATATTTAGATAATGACTTCAGGCGGTACTGTGCTGAGAATGGAATAAAGATGAAGAAAACTATTCTAGGGAAACCACAACAGAATGGGGTAGCTGAGAGGATGAACATGACTTTAAACGAGCATGCCAGAAGCATGAGGTTGCATGCGGGGTTGCCAAAGTCGTTTTGGGCTGAGGCAATTAATGCAGCAGCTCATCTGATGAACAAAAGTCCATCCACATCGCTGAAGTTCAAGCTATCGGAAGAAGTATGGAGCCGTAAAAGGTTGATCTCTCTTACTTGAGGGTGTTTGGTTGTGTTTCCTATGTTCACATTGATTCTACTGCTAGAAGTAAACTTGATGCCAAGTTGAAAAAGTGTTTTCTGGTTGGCTATAGTGGACTTGAGTTTGGTTATTACCTTTGGGATGACCAAAATCAGAAGATTATTAAGAGCAAGGATGTGATCTTCAATGAAGGTGTCTGTACAAGGACAGAGACAACACTGACTCCAGGTGTTCAGGTTCTGAAGACAAGAAGCCTGAGGTGATTCTATTGAAGGATCTTCCTGAAGTGGAGGTGCAAAATCCAAAAGTTGAAGACCAAAAAAATATAGCTCCAGAGGGAAACCAGAGTACTCCTGCCACTCCAGTTAGGATGTCGAGTAGGACCATCAGACCGCCGCAAAGATACTTCCATTCTCTGCATTATATTTTGTTGACTGACAGAGGTGAGCTAGAGAGCTATAATAAAGCGGTGAAGGCTAAAGATTTGGTCAAGTAGGAGTTAGCCATGAGGGATGAGATGGATTCCTTAAAGTCCAATCAGACATGGCAACTAACAGAGTTACCACATAGCAAAAAGGCCTTACACAATAAATGGGTATACTAGATAAAGATAAAAGTGATGTCAGCAAACAATATAAGGCAAGGCAGGTGGTAAAAGAATCCAGCAATATGCTCATCAAGACAGTTCCAATAGAGAAACTAAAGTTGTGGGCAACTTTAGTTGGACTTCTTCATGAGGCGTGAGAAGTTGTTGCCGCTGCATTTGGAGACATAGTGATTAATTAGTCTCCAAGTGGGAGATTGTTGTAGGTATGGAGCCAAATCAAGTCAACATTTAGCAAAAAATAAGAAAAAGGAGAGAAAGGCAGGTTTGGGGCACTATAGCGCTAAGATTGGGCACCGCAGCACCCGCATGGCAGCGGGGCTGCATGAGAGCTCTGGAGAGCACTGCGGCGCTGTGCTGTGTGATTTCTTGTGGGTTTTTGAAGCCAAAATGGGGAAACTACTAGGGTTTTCTACTTAATTGCTATTTTTCTCTTCCTTGGTGTATAAATAGACATAAGGTGGCTAGGGTTGAGTGTGTGTGACATTGTGAGTGACATTATTTTGTGTGAGGCATATTTTTGTGAGAGCTCCATTGTTGAGAGAGAAAAATTCCTACAGGGTGCTAGGTAGAAGAGAGTTTTGATAAACACAATTTGAGAGTGTGTCAGAAACCTCTCTTGTAATCTATAATCTTCTTTATCATAGTGGAATCTGCAGCTGCAAAGACAAGATGAGGTCTCAAATTTGGACGAACCTGTATAAAATTTTGATGTCTTTCTTTTATTCTTTTCTCCAATTTCTTTTCTGCAATTATTCGTTCTTGCGGTCCTTGGAATTAAGAAACGCCTAATTCTCCAACATTTTTCGGCTTCTTGTTGAGTCCCTCACTGTACTTATAATATTTGATTACTGATTTAAAACGGAAAATTTTCGGTTTGAACCTATTATAATATTTTTCTCACTTAAAAATTTCTTTAAACTACCAGTTTGAGCAGTAGCTAAAACAAAAATATTAATTTCCTTTACTCCATAAGACGACTTGGGCATTATTGAATGTCAAGAAATTTTGCCGTTTTGTCGTTTTCAACTTTTACTTCTTACTTTAAAAAAAAAAGGGCCTTTGTTAAGTGTAACAATTTTTTTTTATTTTTTTTTTATGATTATTGTAACATACGAGAGTTTTAGACTAAGAAAGTTTTTTTTTATAGTTACTGTAAAGTTTTAGACTAAGAAAGTTATTCACTAAGAAAGTTATTCAGTCCATTTTTGTCAAACACCATGTTAGATGTTAACTGAAAAATAAAAACTGTTTTTTCCCTCTAGGTTTCGTATGAGTGGTGTGTTCCTCTCCGTATGAATGAGAGTTTTTTCTTATAATTCTGGGACTGCATTAGTGAGTGCTTTCCCTGTGACCTTTGAATGTTGGAATATAGAAGACATCGTGCATAGTCGGAAAACGCTATCACGGCAGAGGAGGAATATGTGTTCGGTGTGGCAAACGAGGTGGTTGAGCGGGGGAGGGCTGAGATGAGATCGGGCTTACTTGGCCGACTCTTGACGAAAAAACTTTCCACAAGGGAGCTTTCAAGTCGACTATGATCAATGTGTGGAAGGCTAAAAAGGAGATTGAAATTAGAGAGGTTGCCCGAGATGTGTTCCTTTTTATTTTTGAAGATGAAAAAGAAAGAGACCGTGTGTTGGCGGAGGAACCATGGAGTTTTGACTACTCCCTCTTAGTTTTGAAGAAGGTTGACAATATGGAACAATTCCACCTTGTCGACAAGATGGTGACATCACCGGAAGACAAGATGGACGAGGGAGACCTTCGGAAAAGGGTGGACAGTGGAAAAAGCATGGCAGCGACTGGGAGGCACAACTGGAACCATATCGGAGGAGTGCCGAGAACGCCAACAGCCGCCGTGATCCTTGAAGGGATTTTTTTGGTCAAAGTCACTTAAATTTAAATTTAGCACTGAAAAGGAATTCAATCCCATCAATCAAGGATTGGAGGAAAACAACAAATCAGGGAGTTTGACCTTGAGCGATAATGGGGAGTAGCTTTATGCTTCACGTGGTGCCCATCAGAGCAATGATAATGTGGAGAACTCAGAGTATAATAGTGTCTCTTTTTCGAAGGCGGACTTTGGTACATGTGGGTCCAAAATAACAAAGCATTAATGGGGTGGATTTTTCTTCACCATGTGACAAACTTCTGGGCTACAAAAATATGGAAGACCCTCCCCATAATGGGGCATCTTTTTCAAGCTTGGGAGGGCCACGTGGGTCCTAACAAACAAAGTATTGATTCTTAGGCTTTTGGATCTCCTTCCACGACATTGCATGGGGGGTCTTCTACAGTACATGGCGTGGATGAGTCGCTGCTAATAAATGAGCATGGTCCGACTGAAGTAAGGCCGTTTCACTTCACCATAGAGAGGCCCAAAGTATGCCGGAAAGGGGGGGCCAAAAAACCACAAGACAATAGTCGAGCAAAGGAAAGCAGTTTAAAGGAGGGGACTAGTGGCGGTGGTGACTCAGCATTGGTTAAACGAAAGATCGATGCTTTGCCTGAAAAACAAGTCAATGGACAGAAACGGCTTGCTTTTGGCTATTTATTAAATGAAATTAGGTCTGCAACCCCACCGGAGCCAATGAATGCCATGGTATGGACCGTTCGTGGTTTGGGCAACCCATGAGTGTTCGATAAACACTGGCTTCTTATCCGGAGCTATAAACCACACTGGTTTTCTTTTCAAAAACTAGTCTTAAAAGTAGAGCAGCGTATTTTATGAAAGAGAGATTGAATTTTGAGGGGGATTTCATCTTGACCGTATAGGGAAGAGTGGTGGGTTACTTCTGCTGTGGAGGAAAGAATAGGAGGTGAATATCTAGAGCTTCTTAAGATATCATATTGACTGTTTTGTTAACTTACCGAGAGGAGCACGGTGGCGGTTCACGGGGTTCTATGGACATCCAGAAAAGCTTAACGACATCATTCTTTGAAACTCTTACGGTGCCTCCGAGGTATGTACACTCTACCATGGATGATTGTAGGGGATTTTAATGAAACTTTTCATCTCCCAGAAAAGGTGGGAGGAAATAACTTAGTGTATGGGACCATGACTGAATTTCGAGAAACTGTAGAGAACTGTGACTTGCTAGATCTAGGATTTCAAGGCTATCTATTTAAGTGGAATAATGGACAGGACCATCCTGAAAATATTAGAAGCGATTAGATAGATTCCTAGGAAACTCTGATTGGAAAGATATGTTCCCTCGGTCTTGTGTGTACCACAGAGATTTTCATGGTTTCGACCATAGAGTCTTACACGTGGTCCTTGATGGTTTGGGTGAGGAGGAGAATGGCAAATATGGAGGTAAGGGACGGTTCAAATTTGAACCTCTTTGGCGATCCAGAGACGAATACAAGGATGCGGTGCTTATAGCATGGTATATGGACAATATTGGGGGTGATGGGGTTGCTCTAAAAAATACTCTTAATAAATGTGAAGGCGCAATCCAAATTTGGGGTGCAGAGGTGTTTGGAAACATTCTGAGAAAAGTCAAGTATTTACAGGAGGAGATTCCAAAACTCAATTTGCAAGTTGGGGATGCTAGTCAGAAATCACAAACCATAGCTTTAGAGAAAGAACTGGACCATCTATTAGCGCTAGAAGAACATTATTGGAAGCAACGGTTTTGAGCCGAGTGGTTAAAATGGAGGTGATAAAATACAAAATTTTTTCACTCAAAAGCTTTCCAGCGAAGAGATAAAAATGAAATCAAAGGATTGAAGACAACTAGTGATATTTTCTCAACTTCCCTCCATGACTAATCTTGTATCTCTGAAGTTCTTGATGGTGTAAGTTGCAAAGTTTTTAGGGAGACAGTTGATGCCTTTGATGCATCATTTACAGCAGAGGAGGTTAAGGTTACACTCTTTTTAATGGGAGCTTGGAAGCCTCGCCTGAATGGATTTCATATAGGTTTCTTCCAATAAAACTAGGGTCTTGTGTGTCCAGACGTCATTCAGGTATGTCTCATGGTTTTGAATGGCCAAAAATCAATGAAGGACTTAAATGAGACTTACGTAACGCTAATACCGAAGACTAAAAATCCTAGAAAGGTCTCTAATTTTAGACCAATTAGCCTATGTAATATTATGTATAAAATCATTACTAAAGCTTTGGCTAACTAGTTGAAATCCTATCTTCCTAAAATTATCTTGGATGGACAAAGTGCTTTTGTATTGGGCCACTTGATCACTGACAATATTATTGCTACCTTCGAAAGGATGCATACTATTCAAAGGAAATTGTGGGGAAAGAATGGTCTTGTGGCTCTAAAACTGGATATGAGCAAGGCATATGATAGGGTGGAATGGTCTTTTTAGAGGCTATTATGTTAAAGTTGAGGTTTTTAGGGTCTTGGATGAATCGGATCTTGGATTGTATTACAACGACTCGATTTTTGTTTCTTGCAAATAGAGAACCAGTTGGTCATGTGGCACCTCTTCGGGGGCTCAAATAAGGCTACCCTTTGTTCCTATATCTTTTCCTTTTGTGTGCAGAAGGTTTCTTCGGATTTCTTCGTAAAATGGAAAGCATTAATCGATTGAACAAGATAGCTTGTACTTGAGGGGTGCCAAAGCTCAATCATCTCCTATTTGCAGACGAAAGTATTATCTTTGGCAAGACAGATTTGGGTAAATTTAAGGCTATAAAGGAAGTCTTCCCAAAGTATGAACAAGCTTCAAGTCAAGTGATAAACTTCCAAAAATCGGTTGTCACCTTTAGCCCTAATCTATAAGATGATCAGAAAGGTACCCTTTTGTCCTTCTTAGGTCTTTTGGACACCGACACTCATGACTCTTACTTAGGACTATAGTCCTTCGTGGGCCGAGATAAAAGGAGAATTTTCAAGAAATAAATGAGAGAGTTTGGAACAAGTTACAACTTTGGAAAAATAAACTATGTTCTATGGGTGATAGAGAGGTGTTGATAAAGGCTGTTCCCCAAGCTACCTCTGCCTATGCATTGAGCGTTTTTAAAATTCCTTCCACAATTTGTGCCAATCTTTAGTGGCAAGATTTTGGTGGGGTGACGGTGGAGATGATTGTAAAGTCCAATGGAACTGGTGGGAGAAACTTTGTAGTGCGAAATACGAGGGTGGGATGAGGTTTAGAGATTTGGAGGCTTTAAATAAGGCCCTCTTAGCAAAGCAAGGATGGAGGATCCTCACAAACCCGTCATCCCTTATAGCTAGAGTTTTAAAGGTGAAATACTTCCCTAAGACAGACTTCTTGAACACAAGGATGAGTCATAATCCTTCGTACATATGGCGTAGTATTTTATAGGGAAGAAATCTGGTAAAAGAGGGAGTGCTGTAGCACCTCAAAATTAATTAGGTGTAAGTAGTGTGTTAAAATGATGAATTAGTGTGCTATGATATGATTTGAATTTAATTTAACTATCTTGTCATATTTTTAAATTGATATCACTTTTAATTATTTTTTATTTTTTTAAATTGTTAATTTGGTTTTTGAAACTAAACAATTTGTCAAATGTCTAAAATGTTATTTTTCTCGAAAACCATGTGTTGAACCTGGTATTATACCAAACTAACATCTTTCCCCTTTATTTAAACCCTCTCCATCTTTCTCTCTCTTCCATTCACTCTCCCTCTAGTTCTCTCTCTCATTTCTAGCTCTCTCCCTCTCTCTTTCTGTCACTTCACTCGCTGCTCTCTCCCTCCTCTCTCTCTCAAATTCAAATTTTGAATTCAAGAGTTGGTTTTTAATGAATTGGCAGCTGGGGAGCAAGATTTAACGTCCACAAATACAAATCAAAGCTCAGAATCAAGGTTAGATTCGTTTTTCTAAAACTTTAAATTTTTGTTTTGAAATTTCTACAAATGTTCCAATCCGAGTTTTATGAGTTTAGAAAACCGTGAACCCAAGTTATAGAACCTCAAAACATCTAGAAACTAGGCTTGGATTGATGAGAAATGGATTTAAACCAAGTTTTTCTATTTTCCTCCATTTTTTCCATTTTCAGATTTTATTGAAATTTTCTATGCAAATATTGTTTAAAGTTGTTTTAAAGTGTTTAATTATGTTTTGCCATCATCTATGAACGTTTTATATGCCCAGGAATTGAGAAAACATGTTAGAAATAAGGAATTGGGCTCAGAGAGGCCAAGACCCTATTTTGAAAAATTCTAAAATTTTCTAGTTCGGCAGGCCGGATTCATGAGCTCGACAGGCCGGACTCATCTCTTTGTTAGGCCAAACTTGGAAGAGTTCAACAGGCCAAACTTGGATTGTCGGCAGGCCAAACTGTACAGTTTGGCAGGCCGAACCAGAGAGTTCGGCAAGCCGATCGGCCTTCAAGAAAAATGACTATTTTTCACCCATTTTTACTGTTTTAGATCCAGATTGAGAATTTAAATCCTTATAATATGATTTTACGAATATAAATGACACACTTGGACATCATGAGATATCATAGTATTGTAAAATACTCTGAGTTATATATTGATAAAGCTTAATTTACATTTAAGGTTGTTCGTGGTTCCGTGGAGCTTATGTAAGGCGGGTCAAAACTGTAGTGTTGAGCATCAGTGCAGGATATCGAGGTAGGACTTATACCATTTTCTTTATAGCCAGGTTTTTAATGGTTTTGGCCTCAAAAGATTCTTCCAAAATGTTTTCATTAAATGACATAATGTTTTTAGATGTTTTCAAAAATGGGCTTTTGGCCACAAAATGATTTCTTTCAAAATAATCTCTTTCAATATGATTTCTTTTAAAACAGATTTTAAGGAACGGTTTAGATAAACTTCTTAACAATTTTCATTATTCGTCAAAAATCAAATGATCATAATGAATTGAATAATAAATGTAATTGAGAATACTCGATAACATGGGATTTAAATAATAATAAATACACATAAGTGCATGATGCCATAATCAGAGATCGGGTCGAGTAAAGTACGACCTTGGGGGTAGGTCCCGAAACTTAGCTGGGCCATTATGGTAGTGATACTTATGTTTTGCCCAAGAAGGACAATAAGATTATTTTTAGACAAACTGCTTTCGGCAAGAATAATTTAGATAAATTTGTTTATTTAATTTTGTTTTCAAAATATTTTTCCTGAATGATAAATTTTATATTCAAATTAAGTGTTTTCAAAATTTAGTCATACTGAGCCTTCCGCTCACATTTTTTTATTTATTTTAAAACCTTTCCCCTTGGTAGATTGCAGCGTAGTAGCAACAAAGAGATCACTGGGCAACAAGTGAATCGTAGGAATACTGTTTTAGGTTAATGTTTTATTTAAATCAAGGCATGTATTATTTAAATGTTTATTTCTTGTATTGGACTGTGATTGTAATATTTTATTGTCAATACCACATGTATGCACTAATGTGGGTCCGTGTGGCCCGGCTTATGTTTAACTATCTTTAATATTTTACTTCCTAATTAATTATTTAAAAAATAATGATAATTGTTTAAAACTATTTTGAACTATCATGTTTTTTAAAATAACCCAAAACATTTAATTGGTGATTTTCATCAAAAATTTTGGTTTAATTAACTTAATTAATCTACCACGTCACGTCCCGTGGTACGGGATGTAACAGTGTGATAGAAGATTGGGTGTGAAAATAGTGTTATGATCTTCGAAGATCCCTGGTTACCATGTTAAAACACTTTTCTTCCCATTACAGAGCTACGAACGGGATATGAGGAGCTATTGGTGGAAAGTCTGATTGACTCTATAGGTTGGAATGTGTCTAGAGTCAAAGAGATGTTCTGGAGCATTGATCCCAAGACTATCTTTGGCATCCCTTTGGGCCGTACAAGACACAACGATTGCAATGTTTAGCACTATGACAACAAGGGCCTGCTTTGGTGAAATCAAGATATCGTCTAAAAATAGAACATAGAAGAAAGGAAAGTAGTGCGTGTAGAGATAGGGATAACTCTTGGTGGAACAAGTTATGGGGATCAAGGTTGCCTAGCAAAGTTAAAATTCACACTTGGCGAGCTTATCATGAAGTTATCCCTACAAAAGTTTAGCTTGCTAAAAGAGGTTTGATTGTGATAAAGACTTGCTTGGGGCAGCCCATGCTCTTTGGAGTTGTCCACATGAAAGGGAGGTATGGTTGGTTAGTGCTCTTTGGCCTTTACTTAAAAAATTCCGAGGTGGTCCCATTAGCTCCCTTTGCTCCTTTTTGTCCACATATGGCTCTAAGGATGATATGGACGTGTTCTATATGTTATTATGGAGCATATGGAGTGATAGGAACAAGATGGCTTTTGAGAAGGTGCATGGGTGAACATAAGGAAATTTTAGCTAGAGCAAGTCGTGTTTTGGGGGGGTGTCATATTTCTCGTAAAAATAGGTCATCTCCAAAGATCCTCGGCTAGGAACGAACCCCGTCAGTTGGCGACCACCACTACATGGTACTATCAAGATAAATGTTGATGCGGCCATTAAAGACTATCTTAACTTTGTTGGCATTGGCATCATTATTAGAGATGAGGCAGGATGAGTTGTAGGTGCAGCTGCTATTAGAATTGAAGGAAAGTTCTCCCCCACATTGGGGACTGGTTTGGGAAGGAATTATACTAGCCACAAAAAAAAAAGTTTTAGTCAATAAGTGATCGATATAGATGCAACACATGTGGTTTTAGGGATAAAATGTCTGATCTCGAGAGCTCCTAAAGCTTCCATCATTGACGATATTCGTGAAGCTATTTCTCATGCTACTGGTGGATGTGTTTGCTATGTTTCCCGAAAGGGAATTTGATAGCCCACTGCTTGGCAAATTTTGTGTGTTTGTATTCTATTTCTTTAGTTGAGATTGACTCTTTGCCAAGCTTTATTGGCTCTTTTGTACTAGTTGATCTAGCATTTGAGTAATAAGGCTTTTATCTTATTCCTCAAAAAATAAAAATAAAATAAAATAAAATAAAAACTTGAGGGCATTTTACTATCGGCAACTGGTTGGAGGATAGTCTCTTTCTCTTTCTTCCTCTTTAATCCACTGTCTTCACTAAGCTAGGACAGAGTGCAGCAAACAAGGAGGCCAAGAACCCAAAGAAGAACGGGGGCTGAGCCTAGTGAGTTTTGTCTCTCTATGATTTTCTTTTTTCCATTTCTTAATCTTTTTTACCCCATTCTTTTCTTTGCGTTTCTTTTCTTCTCATTTTGAACCCTCTTTTGTTTACCATTGGGACTTTATACCATATCATTAACCCATATTCTTCACAAAGAAAATTTTTTTGACAACAATTATAAGGGGAATTCTCTAGTGAAACCCTACCAGTGGTATATATTTTGAAATCGTTGGATTTGATTAAAATCACTTTATTCTACAGATCTAAAGCTGAAAGACAAATAACCATATGTAGATATCTCTTTTAGTTTCTACTAAAAAAATTGTCAAATTATAAACAACATATTGTTTTATTGTTAATAGATTATAGATATTAGATCCAAGAAGCAAAAAACCCACAATACTCAATATATTTTGTTATTTCACACCCAAACAAAGAGTGGATTTAATAATGGTTAAAAACCATCATAAAAAAATACAAGACAGTTTAAAATTCATCATCAAATCAAGTGTCATTGTATTTATGTGACTAATGACCGTCCATCAAATGTTGTAGAATACCACACGAATTCAAAAATGACACTTTTAATAATGACTAACAATGGTTTTCTAGAAAATCCTATTAATAAAATGATATTGGTTAAAATGATATTGGGTAAAAGGATATTTTCATAAATTTAGTATATTAAAAATTTAAAATACTATTATACAACACAAACAACAATTTGCAAGATAATACATTTTATTAATATACAAAAAATTAACTATGACAAAATACTTGAACACATATAAAACTCATAGGAAAAATCCAAACAGAAAACTTGAATTAAAAAAAAAATCTAACATCTTAAACCAAACCAAACTAACGACAACAACAGCAGCAACAACAGCGAAAGTCCAAGGTCACGATGGCAACAACGAATAAGGTGGCGAGGGTTGTGGGGAAGCGATGGTCACCTTTGAAGGTGTCACATGAAAGCACAATGGTGAGGGTTGAGGAAGGAAGGAAGATAGAGATTTTGGAGAAGTAGTTTAATGTTTCGAAGGGAAAAGTGTAAGGTTTAGGAGGGAAGATGTTTGAGAGATGGAGATATAATATAGAGAGCGAAAAGTGACGAAGAATGCTCAAAATTATAGAAGAGGCTGAAACTTTAAAATTTTGGAGAAAGAAAAAGAGAGGGAAAAAGTTTTTTTGGAAAAAATTTTGCATTTAATGATAGAATTTTCTAGAAACCGTTATCTAATATTTGAGGATGGATTTTCAAAGCATGGACAATTCTGTGCCATGGTTCTTTTAGACATTAAATGATTATTTTTAAAAAACTGTCGTCTAATTTAATTATTGTATTAGTGTCATTTATGTTCCATAAGACTACAATTCTGCTATAATAGTTAATCAATCTAATAAAAAAGTATAAAAAAAATGATGTAATATTTTGTAATGAAAAAAATGAAAGAATGAGACAAATACTATAAAAAAACAATTTGATAAAAAGTAATGCCAGTAAAGAAAAATTAACAATTAAGGTGTTTTGGGAACTCAATTACGACTACAAAATTGTGTTTCATACTGCATTCCCAGATGATCCAGGTACAATTTCGTATACGAATTGATTAATTAAGTTTTTTAGGGGATTGATCAATTAAGTTTTGTCGAAGGAAAATTAGAATAGAAAAAATTCCATAAAAGAAAACCTGTAAACGTACAACAAAATACCGCTTGGTCTCACATCCGCAGTAGGATACAACTCCACGATTTTTTTAGCCTTTTTTTAATCTTTGCCTTCCCCCTGCATAGCAGCTTTTCCCCTTCCCCTGGTGTTTTTCCTTGTTGATAAATAATAATTAGTGGGGGGTAAAGTTTTTTAAATTAAAGTTCAATGGGAGCGAAAAAGAAATAAGAATTCTAACAGTTAAAGCTAACTAAGAATGAAAGAAAACAAGACAAGGTTTAGAAAGCTTGGGTTGTTTTCTAAAAAATGTTTAATTTATAGTCATTGACTTGCCATTTGAAGAAGTGCTCATTTAAGGTGTCATACAACACCATACATAGGTTTTAGGTGATGATGTCGTCAAGGTTGACAAGATATAGAAAACAAAACTAAATCTTTAATTCGATTATACATAATTTATGAGTATACATATTAGTATGAGAGGTTGCAGACAAGACTTATTAAATATATGAAGTCTTGTAATACGAGTGCTGCTTTTGGTCTATAGTGAAATGATACTAAAGTTAATAATTAAACATGTAATTAGTCAGAATCAGCATTCAGACTAACCTCTCAAAACTGTTTATATCCATGATAATTTGTGTGTTTGTTTAACAGATTCAACACATTTTCCAATTAAGACTTACATATGGATCTTTAATTCCTAAATTTGAATCTAAAGGTTTATTTTTTGCATTTTGAGTTTATAAGAAGATAAAAGTTGAAAGACCCTACTCGGCCTCACATAATTCCGCTGCATTGTCTATAAGAGCGTGTTTAGTAATGTAGTTAAAACTATTTTATGACAGCATGTGAGAGCATTACATTGTAATCTATTTTTATTTTATGCTAATGTGAAATTTCATAAGTACATGAATCGCAGCAAGTAATCAAGTGATGAGAAAGTGTCGTGCCTACAAGAATTGCGCTTAATTAATAAAGTATCAAAATTGGTTAACTTTAAAATTATTTGAACAACCAAAACAAAATAGAAAAATAATAAAACTAAATATAAAAGAAACGACTCAAATAAATAAAAGACTAAAGCATTCAATTTCACCAAAACTAATCTAATTTATTTTATTATTCTTACTAATATCGCCTATTAATAATGTGTTGGAACTAAAAACTTTAGATTATTTAATATTCTTACAGTAGATGATATTAAAAATATCACTATCAAGCAAATCATACTGCTATTGCTCAATATCGCATGCACCTTAAATTAAGTCTATAAAAAGCTATTCCTAAAAATCTCCTTCTGGCGTCTTAATCTAGGTCTTCAAAACAATTCAAATATTGGCCAGATATTCAAATGCATTAAGAATCGAAAAATTAACAACAATCATGAATAACAAATTCTTGGATAAATTCAATTCTTTGAAAGCAAAAATAGATCAAAATTAAATTAAAATATGATTGGTAATTTAATGGCCCTAAAAACATAAATCAAGGGTTCAACATCTCAGATAACAAAAACAAAAAAATAGAAAATTAAGAAGAACAACCCATGTGGAGGTGTCACAATTCTCCAAGCTGGACTCTCCAATCTTCAATATTCTCTTATTGATCTTTAAGTTATCTTCTCTCTTGAATTTATTGAAAACACAATTCTAAAACCAAAAGAAAAATAAAATGCTAATAAAAACTGCCTATATATTTCTCCCTGGCTCTCTAGTTTTGAGCATTAGGTCTTTTCTCTAAATAATCTAAAAGTCTCTTATTTATAGGCTTTGAGAACAGTGGGTATTTACTAAAAAATTCCCAAATCAGGCACGGGCGCCACAGTGCCAATTTTTGGGCATCACGGTGCCCTGTTCTCGGGAGCAAGTATGGGAATTCATTTGTAGAACATCTGTTGTTTTGGTTTCACTCAAAGGTGATTGCCACTTTTTTTTCCTTTATTTAATCTATTATTTTCTTTTCATTCCCACATCAGCTAAAAGAGTGTTTGGCAAGTATAATTAGAATTAACTTTTTGATTATAAAATAGTGTAAAGCTCTCACATGCTATAGTAAAAGCAAAAATTTGTTATAGTATAAAGCTTTCACACGCTACAGCTTTTGAAAAAAAAAAAAGGTTTTAATTATGCTTGCCAAACACCTTTTAATAGGACAAGAATCGTGCAATTTGGGCATCTAAGAAGCAGAACATTTGGCAGCGAATGACTCTCGCAGAGAGTTGAGCTGCACGACATGGCAACGCAGGAATGGAAGCTTCCGACAGCTTTGAATGCTATGCATGCACTGATGAAGCCTAGGCACTGATCCGACAGCTTTGAGAGAGAGCGGCCTTACTCTTCCCTTTCTACATCGTGGTGTGTTTACAGCTTCTTTAAATCTAAATTTTTTGCTCCTATTGCTTCTTAAACACCAAATTGCCAACTTGCCAATTTCATCTAATTAACCTACACAAGCAAAAGAAAATAAATAAAAAAGGAAACTAAAAATAATGAAATTAATAACACCTAAATAAAATAGACTAAAATTAAACTAAAAACAACCTAAATTAAAATTAATTAAAATAAACTCAAAATTAATTAAATTAAATTAAATTAAACTCAAAATCTCTAGAACTAGCCTTTTAAATGTATAAAACGTGCATATTAACTCTAAAATCATAGTGTTATTAACAATAACATGTGAGAGCTTTACACTATAGCAGTTTTAACTATGTAGTTAGTATGAGGTTGCTAACACACCCAAAAAAATGATATTGATAGTTGTGCCATCTTCCTAGAAGCTGTTGGGACGGTAAAGATCATAAATAAATAAAATAAAGATAAAATATACATAAATATTTAGCGTGGTTCAACTAAATTTAGCTACGTTTATAGAGCAAGTATAGAAGAATCTCACTATCAATAAAAAAAAAAGATAATCTTCTCTAAATTACAAAAAGAGAACAATGAAACCTCTATCAATAAAATAAGAAATAACACCTCATAATTATCATTTAAAGAAAACACTTAGATTTAAAAAAGTTGATGAGAGTAGAATAAATTAGAATTGAAGAAAGAGATAGTATTTATAGGCCTCTAAGCCTCTATTCTTCCTGTTATTTTACGTGTCACTAACCAAGTTTTTTACTTTATTTTGGTGCTTCAATTTCTCAACACTTTCAAGCCACCGAATATGACTTTTCATTTTTTTCTTTTCCAACCTTCTTTGTCTTCTTTTCCAACCTTCAAAGTCTTTTTTTTATTTTTATTTTTTTTTATTTTTATAGAGGCGCCTAACTTCTATAGGCCAACAATTGTAGACTCCCACAGAAGCCTTATCCAAACATGGGACGATCAAAATTTCATTCATATGGCCCCTTCGTGGTAATGAACGTTGTGGAAAAAGACGCTTTTTTAGAAGTAAAAAATATAGTAGAACTTTGCATTGGAATAAATAAGATGAAGTACTCTATAGTATCACATGATTTTAAGCTGCACTTAATATATTTATAGGTTATTTGACCAGTAAGTTAAAACCAGTTTGTTTTAAACTAAAATTTTCAGTAAACAGGTTTGATAAACACAGTAGAAGTTAAATAAATAAACGTCACACATTTTCAACGCCAGCGAGAAACAGAGAAGAGAAAACATCCATTTTGCGCTTATTCAAAACCAAACCAATCTCAATGCCTCCATTTCCATCCCTAGTTTCCGTCATGGAAATGCCTCCGCCCCTATCCACAGACACGATCTCCACCTTCTTCGGCTTTCCCCACCCAAAGTCGATGCCGTAAAAGCCGAATCTAGGCGACCCCGCCACGCCGACTCCGGTAGCCCCTTCGGACGTCGCCGAGACCAATCTCGATATTATCTCCTTCGCTTCTTCCATGAAATCCTTCTCCGTTAGCTCCTTTATCAGCTCACCGGTCTTTAAAGCCGCGGCGGCGAACGCGTCGTCTTCCTTCAAAATCTCTCTAGCGTCCTCGTAGTTCACCAAGGCTCCGACGCAGTTCCCGAAGTAGTTCTCCGGAACCGGCGGCGTCAGACACAGACGGCTCCGGAGATCTGCTGGGAACCCATAAAAGATCTTCTTTTTAATTGTTTCCTCCTCACTCTCCATGGCCTTTAGAATGCAGACTAACGCGTGGGCGTAGGTGAGAACAAAGGAGGACAAATGCGGTTTTGTTGGTCTTGTAGGTTCGAGATTTTCCCATTTGGATAATACCTTTTGCCTGAGTTTGGCTATGTCAAGTTTGCTTAAATTAAAAGTGGCTCGGACCGAGTCCGATGGCAAATCCGGAGTCGGGAAATACTGGAACAGATTTGGGTCCTCTTTCGGACTAGTTGTCTTGGATAATGAAAGCATTTGGTTCAAGTACAGCATGTCGAGCCCGTACGGATCTTTGATGACTGACCTGTCGAAGAAAGGTGTTAGCTCCGGCGGTAAACCCGGTTCCTCTGAACGGCAAAGATGAGCCCAAGATTTCATGAACATGGTGGTGGATTTCCCGTCGAGAACGGCGTGGTGACACGTCATGCCGATGCAAAATCCTTTTTCCGGAAACAGAGTGATTTGCAATGAAATCACCGAAGCCCCGGTTTCGGTAACTTTCAGCTTAGGCACAAAAGGGTGAAACGACGCCGCTTTACGGGAGTGATCGCCGGAGAGGATGTCAAAGTCTTCGGTGGCGTTTGACTCTGCGACGGTGAAAGAAACGCCGTCGTTTGGGGTGTAGAGGATGATGGGCTTGGGGGAGTCTTTAGGCCAAGTTAGGTTTCCGGCGAGAGGGAGAAAGTGATGGAGAGTTAGAGAGAGGGAGTGTTTGAGTTTTGGGATCGTTGAGTTTAATAAAGTTTGTTTTGGTTGTGGGAAAGAGTAGAAGAAGAGACGCTCAACTGGATGGAATTTGAACCACAAGGTATCGAAGAAAGTTAACGGGAGAGAGAAGTCGGAGAGGGAATCGGGGGAATCTGTGAAGGGAGTGACATGGGAGACCTCGAGTGTTTCCGCCATGGCAAAGTGGGAGAATCCGGCCGTCGTCTCAAGAGTTCTTTTTCTAGGGTATAAGTGGTCAGTGTTGTATGTGTGTAATCTCAAATTCCCAAAAAAAAAAAAAAGGAGAGAGAAAAACTGAACAAGGAAAGCTCCTTCTATGATTGCAAGATAATACCAATAATTGATAAGAATTTTCGCTTCAGACGTAAGGATATCTGCTATACTTATGGGCTATGTTTTCTCCATGGCACACGTAACGCATTACGTCATTGTACAAAAATTGAGAGGAAAAACATGCTAAAATTGCTGAGAAAAATGACCTTTTATAATCGCAAATTCCAAAAAATAAAAATAAAAAGGAAAGATCCTTCTATGATTGCAAGATGATAATAATTAATAACACATAAAAATGTGCACATTTTTAGGCCTAGAATCAGTTACTTTTGCATTTTTATTTGTTATTAAAACCTTGTCCATCGGCCTTGCAACAGTTTCCCTCGGTTTTGTCCACTTTCTTAAAATGTGTTGAAATTTGGCTTCAAATCTAAGAAGGTGGGACCCAAGGAGGTAGACAAAAGCTACAAAAAGGGAGACTGTTGCATGGCCGATGGACGATGGTCGCATGGCCAACGAGGATTCTAAGGCAAGTATGGGAAAACATTATAAAGATTTGTGCAGATTATATAGTCAAGCACCATCAAGGGGGCATAAACTAAAGAAGTGCATAAAATTGCTGTATCCACTTTTTATGACCGTTTAGAAGATATGGATGCAAGCTTAAGAAACTTACACATTGA
This sequence comes from Artocarpus heterophyllus, assembly GCA_025403435.1. Taxonomy (NCBI): domain Eukaryota; kingdom Viridiplantae; phylum Streptophyta; class Magnoliopsida; order Rosales; family Moraceae; genus Artocarpus; species Artocarpus heterophyllus. Next base: position 8,848,597 of record CM046348.1, on the reverse strand, counting down.
GTCCCCTCCTCCAACCACCACCTATAAGCATAACGAGAATAATGTTGTTGATGGAGTTGGTAAAATAATAGGCATTAAGCATAAAGAAAGAGTTCGTGGGACATCTATCAGGCCAAAAAGTGCTCTTGAATAGGGCATGAAAAAGAAAAAAGTTATCAACTCAACACATATGTTTGATGAACTTATGGCCACATTACTATATCATAATAAAAGAAATTACATAACTTTTACAATACATAAGCAATTTAACTATGAAGTACCATTTGGTGTTACTGCTCTTGCCCGACAAAATTCCCATTCCCAATAGCTTGCTTCAACATTTGACCTTGACCAAGTAATTGTCAAAAATTTTATTGACTAATAATATTGTACTTAAGAAATTTATCTCATACAGTAAGTGTTTACTTTATGTTACATACAGGTTGAATCTCATATCCATTTGGGAGATTTTGCTACAACAACAAGCACGGTTAAATTGTTAAAACAAGCATGTTACGTGTTTTTATTTACAATTGTAATTGTCCATTTATCCAATTAAAATATTATAAATAATATTATTATTTCTTTTGTTGTCTCTCTTTTTTACACACTGAGTTATAATCTCTTTAAATAATTTGTTCTTAATTTATATTAAAAACTAGTGCTATCACTATTTAGTTGGATATTTTCATTATTTTTTTTTATAGAAAAGCATTCACTTGGATATTTTCATGTTGTGTAATGTTCTAAGAAGACTTTTACTTTATATTGATATTTAGTTGAATATTTCTATTTAGTTGAGTATTTCTAGTTTAAAAGATGTTTTTGTGGAATTCTAATTCAGATTTTTTGTTTTTTGTTCCCAGTTTCAACATAGACCTTTCATGATAATTTTCATTAGCTAACAGTATTACTTTTTAGAGTTAGTTTTAGAAATCAGTTTTATTTGCTAACTAGGATTAGTTAGTTTGTTATTACTAAATTAAGTTGTAACAAACTCTGAAACCGCCTTTGAAGGCACTGCTTCATAAGCTATATAAAGAGCATGATCTGTACATTCATTTGTTAATATACAATCAACGAAAATTCAGAAAAGGATTCTCATCTCCAATATGGTATCAGTTGCAAGAATTTCTGTTGGTTCTCTGGCTACCTCTTCTTGATTTCCTTCCATTTTTGTTCATCATCATCCTCATTTCCTAATCACCTTCGTGATCTTTGATTGTTGTTCATGGCTTCTCAGAATTCGGCTTCACCAACTTCCTTGACTGGTAAGTTCGCCATTGATGACCCCCTGAGCCCTTACTTTCTCCATCATTCCGATAGTCCTGGCCTTGCTCTGGTTTCACAGCCACTCACCGGAGATAACTATGCCTCCTGGAGTCGTGCCATGACCATCGCCTTTTCCGCCAAGAAAAAATTGGGGTTCGTTGATGGCTCCATCCCTAAACTAGAAGGTACTGAATTAAACCTTCTTCATTCTTGGATCCGCAACAATAATGTTGTCATTTCTTGGATACTGAATTCAGTCTCCGAAGACATTTATGCTAGTATTATCTTCTCCGATTCTGCCTTTGAAATTTGGCTCAATCTTAAGGATCGTATTCAACAGAGCAATGGACCTCGCATCTTTCAATTACGCTGTGATTTGATTAATTTGAGGCAAGACCAGAACTCTGTTAGCGTCAATTTCACGAAACTGAAATCTTTGTGGGAAGAATTGAGCAATTTTCATCCTGTTTGTAGTTGTGGCAAGTGCACATGTGGTGGAGTTCGTGATATTACTGCTTATCACCAGATGGAGTACACAATGGCTTTTCTCATGGGTCTCAATGACTCATATGCTCAAGTTCGGGGACAACTTCTCCCCACTGATCCTCTTCCACCTATTAACAAAGTTTTTTCTTTAATTACTCAAGAAGAAAGACACCGAAAGGTAGGCTCTCATTTTGTCTCTGGCATTGAATCCACTACCACCACGGCCTTTGCTGCCAAAAATGAAGGCTCTAAGTTTGGCAACATTGCCTCTAGAAATCAGAAGAAAGAACGACCTTTCTGTACCCACTGTCAATATCATGGCCACACAATTGAAAAATGTTACAAGTTGCATGGTTATCCTCCTGGTTTCAAACTATGCTAGAAAAGTCATACTAGTGGTCCCAACATGTCTGTAGTTAATCAAATCTCCACTAAGCCATTGGACAAGGACAATGACAACGTTGACAAAGACAATGGTCCCATTGGGAATTTTTTCCAACACCTTAACAGTGCTCAATGTCATCAACTCATGAATTTGCTATCCAACCATTTGACTTTGAAGACAAATGACGATTCTGTCAATCCTTCTCCCTCTTACACCACAGGTACATGTTTGTCAGCTTCTACTACTTCTAATTTTTCCTCTTCTAAAATTTGGATAGTCGATTCAGGTGCCTCTAGGCACATTTGTTCACATGCTGGTGACTTCATAAATCTGCGGCCTCTTCATAACTCCACTGTTACTTTGCCAAACCAAATATCACTTCCTGTACATTTTTCTAGTGATGTCTACATTAATTCTCAAGTACTTCTCAAGGATGTGTTGTTCGTCCCCCAATTCAAATTCAACTTGTTGTCTGTGAGTGCTCTTACTACAACATCACAGCTCACAATTATTTTTTTTCCTGACCACTTCATAATTCAGGAAATGCACAACAAGAGGATGATTGGCAAGTGTAACAAGCATGAAGATCTTTATGTGCTTGATACAAAGCTTTGCCATTCCCACTTGATACATTCATCATTTGTAATTCCTGTCAATAATGTTTTTGCCCAGGTTTGGCACAATAGATTGGGACATTTGTCTAATAAATGTTTAGCTACTATGAAGGACAAGTTGAATTGTAATGTTTCTCAACTTCACAGTATTCATCCTTGTTATATTTGTCCTTTAGCCAAACAAAGGAGACTGTCATTTGTTTCTTCCAATAACATGTCTGCTCTTCCTTTTGATATGGTTTATTGTGATATTTGGGGCCCATATCATGCAATTTCTCATTCAGGTCATCGATATTTTTTGACTTTAGTAGATGATTGCACCTGGTTCACTTGGATCTTTCTTCTAAAACAAAAATCTGATGTAACTCATATTATTCCCAAATTTTTCAACATGATCTCCACTCAGTTTCACACGAAAGTCAAGGCATTCCGATCAGATAATGCCAAAGAATTAGCTTTCATTGATTTTTTTTAATGCTCAAGGGACTCTACACCAATTTTCCTGTGTTGAACGTCCAGAACATAATTCTGTTGTTGAAAGGAAGCATCAATACCTCTTGAATGTGGCCCGTGCTTTATATTTTCAATCTCAGGTTCCTATTCAGTTTTGGTCAGAGTGTGTTCTTACTGCAGTTTTTTTGATCAATCGAACACCCTCTCCCTTACTTGGCAATCGAACTCCACATGACCTGTTATATCACAAACCAATTGATTACTCATCTTTTAGAGTATTTGGTTGTTTGGCCTTTGCTTCCACTCTCCAAGCTCATAAAACCAAATTTCAGCCTCGTGCATGAATTTGTGTCTTCTTGAGATATTGCCCAGGTATGAAGGCTTATAAGCTCTTTGATCTTCAAGCCAAACAAATTTTTACTTCTCGAGATGTTGTGTTCCATGAAGGAGTGTTTCCTTTTCATTCCACTGCAACCTTGGATCAACTAGTGGATCCGTTTCCAGACTTAGTTCTGCCATTAAAGTCTCTAGAAGTGCTTCATGCTCCTACATCAACTTCACAGCCAATTCAGCAGCCAAATCCTCATAATCCTCCACTTGTACCAACATCAAGTTCCATTCTCCCTCGAAAGTCTATAAGGACGGTCAAGCCTCCATCATACCTTAGAGACTTTCATTGCAACCTCCTCACACAACAAGACAGCCCTACAACCAAGATCTTATATCCTCTATCCACTGTTGTGTCTTATATTGCCTTATCTGCAACTCATTGCCATTTTGTTTTAAATGTTTCATCCCAATTTGAACCACAATTCTATCATCAAGTTGTGCATATTCCACAATGGCGTGAAGCCATGAAGGCCGAATTAGATGCCATGGAGGCTAATCATACATGGTCTATTGTTCCTTTACCTCAAGGAAAACACACCATTGGTTGTAGATGGATTTACAAGATCAAGTATAAATCTGATGGCTCATTAGATCGCCACAAAGCTCGCTTGGTTGCTAAGGGCTACACTCAACAAGAAGGGGTGGACTTTGTTGAGACTTTTTCTCCTGTTGCCAAACTGGTCACAGTTAAATTACTTCTAGCTCTTGCAGCAAGTCAACATTGGCAGCTTTATCAACTTGATGTGAACAATGCCTTCCTTAATGGTGACTTCTTTGAAGAAGTTTACATGGATATGCCTCTTGGTTATAACAGACAGGGGGAATGTCTTGATTCAAATAAGAAATATGTTTGCAAGTTACACAAGTCGATCTATGGTCTAAAACAAGCCTCTAGACAGTGGTATTCTAAATTTTCTTGTTCCTTAACTTAGTTTGGCTTTGTTCAATCCAAATCTGACTATTCATTGTTCACCAAAGGAATAGGCTCTTTTTTTGTGGCACTCCTTGTTTATGTTGATGATATCATCATCACTGGACCTTCTTCTCAGGAAATTGCATCATTGAAAGCATTTTTACATACTCAATTTAAACTCAAAGATCTAGGAAATCTCAAATATGTCTTAGGTCTTGAGATTGCTCGAGCAGACAAAGGGATTGTTCTTTCTCAGCGACACTACACACTTCAATTGTTAGAAGACACAGGTTTTCTTGCCTGTCAACCTGCTCAGGTGCCCATGGATCCTCGTCCATAACTTAATGCTACTGATGGTGATGTCCTTCTTGATATATCTCAATACCGGCATCTCATTGTTCGCCTACTTTATCTCACACTTTCCAGGCCTGATATTACATTTGCAGTACACAAACTTAGTCAGTTTGTGTCTCAACCTCGCACACCTCATTTGCAGGCTGTTCACCATCTCTTCCGTTATCTTAAGAACAAGCCTGGTCAAGGCCTTTTCTTCTCATCCACTTCTTCTTTGCAACTCAAGGCCTTCTCTGATGTAGATTGGGGTGCTTACACTGATTCCAAAAAATATGTTACTGGCTTTTGTGTTTTTCTTAGTGATTCCTTGATTTCTTGGAAGGCCAAGAATCAATCCACTATTTCTCGCTCATCTGCTGAGGCAGAATATCGAGCCATGGCAGCCACTGCTAGTGAATTACGTTGGTTGACTCAATTGTTGACAGATTTTGGTGTTCCTCCTTCAGCTCCAGCACTACTTTTTTGTGATAATCAAGCTGCCATACACATTGCCTCCAATCCAACATTCCATGAACGAACTAAACATATAGAGATTGATTGTCACTTTATTCGAGATCAAATTTCTGCAGGCCTTATTCGCCTAATGCCGATTAGATCTACTCACCAACTTGCTGATGTGTTTACCAAGCCATTACCTGCTCCTTCATTGTTTCCACTTCTATCCAAGATGGCAGTGAAAGACATTCACTCTCCATCTTGAGGGGGAGTTTTAGAGTTAGTTTTAGAAATTAGTTTTATGTGCTGACTAGGATTAGTTAGTTTGTTATTACTAAATTAAGTTGCAACAAACTCTGAAACCGCCTTTGAAGGCACGGCTTCATAAGCCATATAAAGAGCATGATCTGTACATTCATTTGTTAATATACAATCAATGAAAATTCAGAAAAGGATTCTCATCTCCAATATTACTAGAATTTTTTTAAAGGGGATTTTTCTTTTGCTGTAGAAGAAGCCATTCAACCAAACATTCAATTGTTTACAAAAGAATTAGACCAAATTATTTAAAAAAAAAAAAAGGCTGAACCACATTTTTTAAATTTTAAAAAAAAGCATAAGAAAGTCACGTATGTCAGCTATATCCCATCAATGAAAGAGGTCTCTTGAACTTTTGCTTTTACAAGTAATGTAAGGGATTTATATCTGTAAGTATATATAAAAAGCCGTATAAATTGAGAACCACGCAGCTGTACTTCAACATGGTTGCCTGCTTGTTTCTTTCTTTCTTTTTTCTTTTTTAATCGTTCCCTGCTTGTTCAAAAAGCTCTTAATCGTTAACAATCTGTTGTCTTCTTTGTCCTTTTCTTTTTATCAAATTTCCACCACTTATATATAATCCTTTATTGTTATTTGCTTTTTTTAACCTTTATTGTCATTTGCTTAGTTGCTGCCAAGGTTGGCCTTCATCATCTGAGCAATGAGCTATTCATGTGTCAGGAAAAAAAAAGAAAAAAAAGAAAGCAGAGTACATATGAACATGTCAAGAAATACAGAAAACATTGCACATACGTGTTAAGCCTCAAGTTCGTTAACTTTTATTTTCCTTTTTGCCCTTTTTTTTAAAAATAATATTCTCTAAGACCTGATTTCTTTGTCGTTTTTGCCAACAACTATTGTTGCATGGAAGTAAAAGTTTGCAGCGTTTAATAGTTGATAACATTTCTTGCCCTTTTTTGTCCTTTCCTTTTCCCCCTCAGCGGTGCCGACCTTTCTTCCACTCTAGGCTTCTTATTCAACCTCATAATTCTCTTTTTTAGTTTTAAAAGACAAAACAATAAAAAACATTGTACAGCTCTGAGCTCTCAAGTAATTGAAGAAAGTAAACTTTTATTTAAGGTCAGATTTTCCAACGTATGTTTAGAGCTTTTATTCCATTTTTGATGTGAAGAAATTTCACCATGATTTTTTTTTATAATTTCTAGGAACTTTTCTTTTTCTCTGAAGGGACTTAGGGCTGTGCTTATTGTAAGGAGGAGCTGATTGCCGTGTTTTTTTTTTGCCCTTTTTTTTTTTTTTTATCATTTATGCCTTTCTGTTCTTTGATTTTATGGAAGTCCATTTGGATAATCTCTTTTTACCACGTAAGCATATGATGTGGAAGAACCACCAGGATAGGCATATTGGATTTTGAGATACTTTTCTCTGATTTTAATGGTTGCAAACCAACTTCAAATTTGACTTTAGACTTTAGTATATATATCATTAAGTGGGTTGTTGTTGGTCCCTTCATGTTCAACTTCTGATGTTATTTTGGTCATGTCCTCATAACAGTTTTTGCTTAAACCGACAATTCAGACGGATAGCTTATCTCTACTTTTCCAATCAGATATGTAGTACTTACTTCTGTTAGTCTTGTTGTTTTGCTTTTTTGCTGCTGCCACAATTCATTAGTGAAACCCAAAAATTAAGCTGGTTGTTATGCTGGATTCATGCCAACCATTGATGGTTCTTTTCTAAGGTGACGAAAATAAGGGTTTGTTTTCATGGAGTGCTGTGAGTTATACTGCCTGTTTTCATTTCAAACGCATGTAGACATTTCTTTTTTAATTTTATTTGCAACCACATATCAATTTCCTTGACTAGGTTAATTTTTGAGTTCCAAAAAACTTTTTTCAAAATAATATTTCATGCTCCCATTTCTTGGTATTTGGACTTAAAACTTTCTCTTTCAGTTGCAGCTTGGTAGTTTTAATTGTGATTGATTTCTAAAAGTTGATGAGGCCATTGAGCACACTCCAATTGTGATTGACTCCTACTCTGCCAAGGTACAATACGATTGTTATTGTATCTTTCTTTTGTTTGTATTCCTTCACGCCATAAATTTAGATAGTTGCTTCACCTGCTCCTTTTAATGTTTTTAGAGGTTTGATGTGTTGATCAAGGATAAACAGTTGGTGTTGGTTGTATTTGTACAATTATTGGTGTTTATATGTTAATGTTGGTATAAAAGAAGAGCGAATTTGTGCATATGTATATATGCATCTATGGGTGCATATTGTAATAACATTTTGATGTTACTTTTGTAATACCTTCATCTATAATCCTGTCTGCAGATAACTTCGTTTGATATTTTCCTTTTTTGTGTTTGGCTTGAGAGAGTATAGGAAAAACGACACTAGAACGAGCCAGAAGTCAAAAGAAATGTAGGCTTTTTCTTGACGTGACTCGATGTAGATTTAGAGTCTTTGAAATTAAGAAAGTGATGAACAAATGTGTTTGGTTAGCAGGAAAATGGAGAAACTAGGAATGTATTAGAGTAGGGATTTTCTTCTTGTTGTTGAAGATCGGGGCGAAAGTGTGTGAAAACATGACGGCTTTTTCATTAGAGGCTTGAGTGAGAGAGAGAGATTGTAATTCAGATGTTATATTTACATGGAACGGTAAAGGGGATTACACTATTGTTGTTTATATCATATTATATTACATGTCTTATATTATCTTAGTTTCACGTAAATTTGAGAGGTTAATTCAATCGTCAATCAAGTTAACCTATGTCAATAGCAACAAATATATGTAGATACATATATCAATTTAATGGTTTGTAGGATTTAACTGATAGACAATACATGTCAAATGATTCTTTTATCAGAGATCATTCAAGAATTACGTCTAGCATACAAATTTGTCAATAGTTAAAGAAATTTAGACAGTTCAAACATACATAATACAGGTTAAGTGTCTCTTAATCATCAATGATCGATCTACTTGGACCAATTGCCAAGAGCCAAGACAAATTAAATTGTGTCCCTAAATGCATTAACTAAATACTATAGCATGCATGCCAATAGTTAAAGAAATTCAGACTGTTCAAACATACATAATACAGGTTTAAGTGTTCCGGAATCATCAATGATCGATCTACTTGGACTAATTATTAGGAACCAAGACAAATGAAGTTGTATCCTTAAATGCATTAACTAAATGCCGCTATTGACATCAGAATTTGTGATACTCTTAACGTTTCTAAAGTGTCCTCCTTAAAATGTATAAGAAACGTCTTGAAGCAATGTTTACTTCATGGTAATGCAAACCAAAAGTTGACTTCTTTTTTTTTTTTTTAAGTATTTGACAACAATAAGTTTTATTGTGTCAGCTATGAAAATTTTTAAGTTAAATATGCTTTATGAATTGATAACCAAAAAGCAGGTTTTGATGAATACAATGCACGTGCAACTTTTACTGGTAATGTTTAAAAAAAAAAAATTGAAGTCGGGTGCGTCAAGCGAGAGACCTTGAGAAAAGGGCAAACATGTTTAATGTTTAATATTACTAATAAAACCTAGCAAACTTACTGACGGTTCCGTTAGAAAATAGTGTCTGTGAGAGTAAAAAAAAAAACTGATGTGTACAATTGTAATGAAATGCCAAAAATTTAGTGGAGAGACAGCCAAGGATGGCAGATATGGCCTCCTGACGTATTTATGGCATGTGTTTTATCCATTATATATGTACGTACTACGTCATTGTGCGAAAATTGAGATGAAAAATGTGCCAAAATTGCTAAGAAATCCTATCGATATGCTAAATGCCAATTTTTATAATACGTGTGAATTCTGAAAAATAAAAAATAAAAGGGAAAGATCCTTCTATGATTGCAAAATGATGACAATAGTAGATTAATTGTAATACTTTCGAGCTATAACCTTATAACATTTTACCCTTCAAACTTTCATTTGTAACATTGACACTCCTACTCCATGCTCTGTTAACAAGTATAGTCCTCTTGTTACTTTGATTGATGAAATTTACATGCATTATTAGTTTTGTTATGTTTGGTGAGGTATTAAGTGTAGAATTACGCTTTTATCCATCTAGCATGACGAATATTTAATTAAAAATGGTGAAACTCTGTTAACAACCCTTATTTTTGTTATCTTCCCCAATTTTATTCTAGAATCATTTTTGCACCATTTAAAGAGGCTCCATCAATGGCAAGCAGCAGCAGTAGTGAGAATAAGGGACGCACAATAGATATGGGCAAAGTAGGACATGCAACAGCCATGGGCACAACAATAACGATCGTCCTATTATTCGGTGTTGGTGCGGGTTGGATCCGGTGGTGAAGACATCGGAGAAGCCAAGAAAACAATTTTATGGTTGCCTTCTGTATAAGGTAAACCATTACTAACATTGAAGAATCGTTCTTACGAAAAAAACATGGTTTTTTTTTTAAAAAAAAAAGATGAAAAAGAATAGTTTGGTCTGATGAAGAATCGTTCCTGTGAAGAACAATAGTTTTCCTTTTTAATACTGATTTTAATTGTCAAATATTGGCAAAAGATGAAAGAGAGAAAAATATAAGGAAAAAAAAGCGATATATTGGTTGAATTAATTGAAAAAATGAAAAAATAATAATAATTTTTGGTTGGATTGAATGCATAAAGAAGATGATAAAGGCAGTGGTTCGTAAAGTGGGCTCATCTTCATACAAGGGATCCAATTCTAGATTTAATTGAAAGGATTGACCACTTGAATGAGAAAATTTATTGCTTGAATGAAGAAATTACAGAGATGAACGCTGCATTTGGGAAGAAGAGTGCTGAGTTGAAGGCTTCATTTAGAAAGAACAATGAAGCAATTGTGATGAAAATAGAAATAGAAATTGTGATGAAGAAGTCTTTACCTGTTGTAGTCATTAGAAGTGTTCCAATGTTGCAACCTTCCAGGAGCTTCACCAATTTTTCTCAATTTTTTCAATAATGCATAAACCCTAAAAACCCTAACTTTTCAGCTTCTAATTTGGATTTAGGGTTTTTTTTTTTTTTTGGGCTGTATCTGATATAATGTAATTAAAACACAACAAATCCCACTCAAAGTCCATTGTAATTAACCTAATGCACCCTCCTTTTTGGGTCATAAGTCTAGAACCAGGTTTGTTAACGGAGCATGGATTAGGGGTATCGATGTTAGACAAATGAAAATTCAAAATACAAAGTGTTATAAAAGTCATAATTCAAGAGAATTTTTGTAATTAATCAAACAATAATTGTTTGGATTTAAAACGTGAGGATATCTAACAATATTTATGGTCTACATGTTGTCTCCATAATATCTGTGCCGCTTTAACTCATGGTACGAAAATCAATGGATTAAAGATTGAAGAAGTGTTTAGACTTTCCTAATTAGATATGTAGGGATTCGAGTATTGTAAATAGCGAATGCGAATTATATATATATATATATATATATATATATATATATATATATGTATCATATAATAAACTATTTTTAATAAATATATAAACTTACACCTACGATGGTGAGATTAAAGTTTACATATTTTAGAGAAATTTTTATAAATGTTATCATTTTAAACTTACTTTTATAAATACCGTTCTTTAAGTATGACACAACTTTAAAATATAATATTAGTGACAGTGAGACATAAATTTTTTAAATATGATATAAAATAAACATATTTTTCATAAGTGTGGCATCGTATATAATTTTCTTTATATTTTATTAAGAGAAATTATAGCAAATAACAGATTTTATTAATTGTTTAGTAAACTATGTCATAAGTTTCCTAAAGCGAAGTAGCATATTAAAGATGTATAAGATTTTATATGCTATTAAAACCCCAAATACCCCTGATTTCAAATCCTTTTTTTCCTTCTACATGTAATACTCCAAATTTAATTAATACAAATTAGTGTGCTAGCGTAATTAGTGTACCTAATTAAAATTTTATTTTTTTTACTTAATCACATTTAAAGTTTTATTTTCTAAATTCACTTTAATTAACTTATTTAATTTTCAGCAATTATTTAATTAAAATTTTGGTATTATTATTTTAGCATTTTAATTGCAACATTTTTCCTTTAATTTATTTATCTAAACCAAGGCCCAACATTTTTTGGAATTACAAAATAGCCCATTGCCCCATTCAGACACTTTCATGTGAAGTGTATTGAAACCACCTTTCAGAAAAAACCAGGAGCACCCATGATTTTCAACCTAGAAATAACTCTCAACTATTTAATTTTAAATCTGAGAACAATCAGACTGTCCAGCCCTTATCTCTCTCTTTCTCCTTCTCCCTCACTTCACATTCTCTTTCTTCTTTCAACATTTCTATGTCACTCTCAAAACAAAAAATACAAGCTACCATTGACAAACTAGAACAAAAACCATGCATTTCTAGACTTTGATCCTCACCAAAGAGGTTAGAAATCTTGTGACTCAATTTATATTTTAATTTTCACAATTTTTCCAGTGTTTTAAAGCTTTAAATTTATGTAATTATGTCTGAAATTCAATGAAAATATTCATCAGTTTCTGTTTCAAGTTTTGGTGTTTAAAGTGCTCATGCATGTGGAAAAACTAAGGATTTAATTGAGTTTTGATATATGGAAATAATATAAAAAAGTCTAATAACATTCATACATGATTATTGTTAGATTATACTTAAGGTTGGAGCAATTTATACTTACAAATTCGGAGTAAACACGATTTTTATATTTATTTTGTTATTTTCAAAATATTTATAAAAAGTGTTATTTAAATGAAAATAAGGTTACATAGTTCATATAATGTTTTTGGATCACTAAGAAATGTTTTGAATGCATTAGAATCGATTTAAAGGAGTTTGAACTCGATTTGAAATTGGGTACTTGAAACCAAGAATCTCTATCGCAACACCATGATCTGTATGATGCGGTCGACCATGCTACCACAAGACACACGATTAGTCGGGGTTAGTGTACTGCAATTGGCCGTCATGCCTTGATTTGTACTATTTCGAGCCACCTGAACCCCCTTTCTTTCAAATTGCATTCTAATTATGTTTTTCCTTATTTTAATGATCAGAAATTAGTGTTAACACATTTTAAAGGATGATTAAATGTGAAATGAAATTTCAAATGATTATGACGCACAAAGAACCATGGATTTGCATGCTAATGAGTTCTAGCTTAAGTTTCGGTATTAACGATCGAACTTACACTTAAGGTTAGTTGTTGTCCTTTTAGAGCTAACATTTAGAGGAGCGGGTTATAGTGTAGAGATATCCGATGCTAGGAATTCGAGGTAGGATTTTGCATCCTCATCCTATAGCCATGACTTTAATAGTATGTTTGGCCAAAATTATATTTTTAAATGTTTTAAGAATTTAATTATGTTTAAAAATATTTTCAAACGTTTTCAAAATATGTTTGTTAAACAAAATAACTTAAAATAAAATATCAATAACTCAGAATAAGAGCATCTGAATGAGATAATATGTTTGAAAAATTTTCAAATGCCAATTGGTGCAAGATCCCCGATTGGTTGTGTTTTTTAATAATACATGGTGCCGTATAGAGTTCAGGTCGTGCAAAGGGCGACCTAAGGGGCTAGAAGTTTTGGGCCACTACTGTGGCATTCATATCAAGCCTAACATAAATTATGTATTGGCTTATGATTTGAGATAAATCATATGATGCAAACAATGAGAATTCTCGGTTTAAAAATGAAGTTGTTTTGTTTATATATCCATTGTTCACGTTTTATTTCCTTTATTATTATTTGAATATTATTTTAGAAATTAAAGTTCTATTGAACCTTTCGTTGACAGTTTCTACTTGTTTTTTATTTGTTCCCTCATGCAGTTTGCAGTATGCATCTAAGTAGATTGCTAATCGATCACTTGCAGTGTTTGTGAGTTGTGTTGAATTCCTGTTTTTGTTATCAAGACATGTAATAACGAAACTATTTTCATGCGCTATGATTTATTTTATTGGACTGCAGTTTGGTTGTAATTCATCTTATGTTTGTATTATGTACATACTATTTATTTTAATATGCTTCCCCTTTCAGAATAACACAATATTCTAATATTTCCCTTTCAAGATGAAACCAAGTCTAAAATATATATGCTGCAAAACCAAAAGGCCAAAGACACCACAATAGTGTGTTGCTCACTATGGGAATTAAAACGACAGCCTATAAAAAGAAGTAACAACAATGTGTTGCATCCACTCAACTTTTTGCATAACATTCTAACATGAGCGTCAACGGCCACCTCATTATTTTTATATTCTTATATAGGAGACCTCATTATTTTTATATTCTTATATAGGAGAAAAACATATACAATTACTCTCCCATTTCCAAACAGGATGTGCTTCAATATTAAAATTAAGCTGGCCTTAAAACTTGATTCAAAATGTAACGTACGTACCACCCCCCCACCCCAAAAAAAAAAAAAAGTACGTACTTATGTAATTATTATATATACACACACAATATTTATCCTACAGGTACACCTTATTAGGAATAATACAGAAAAGAGAAGAGAAAATATCCATTTCAGGCTTCTTTGAAACTAAACCAACATCAATCACCTCCAGTGCCATCGCTACTCTCCACCAAAGAAATTGCCTTTCCATGTATTGACGCGATTTCAACCTTCTTAGGCTTCCCAAACCAAAATCTACCCCACAAACCCCCAACTCGAGACCAAGTTAGGGAAAATCACTTGTGCTCCTGGTTCTAGCGAACCCCATTTCAAAAGCCTGTCCTCTGCTCCTTCAAGAAGTTCCTTATTCTGTAAACCTTTATTAAAAAGGAAATATGATACGAAATTCAAAGATACTTATGTAATTAAAAAGGAAGAAATCTGCTGCGGAATTAGTAAATACAGAATTATGGCCCTATAGCAATGGAGAGAGGAAAGGAAGAAGAATATCGGAAAAACTTTCACAGAGAAAGACTACTAAATAATTAAATGAAAATATATCAAATTAAAAAAAATAACATGTAAAAAAAAGGAACAAAAAATAAACAACAAACAACCTTGCATAAAATTCTTTTTGGTTGATAAAAGTAAAGTTGCCCATTCTCGCTGATCGACATGTAAAGTAATAATATATTAACAACTATTAGGTTGCGCTTTCTGCCACACTGTGTCATTCTTATTAATGTTCTTTTTTTATCATGTGTGCTCCCAAATTTTCTTGACAATTTTTTTACTATTTACTATTTATTTGATATTGTTTAACAATAGTACAAAAAACAAGAAACTCTAGATAGAACTAATAAACATTTTTTAATAGAAGAGATAGAACTAATAAAAAAAAAAAAACTAATAAGAACCGTTTTAAGCGTGAATACTTTTTTCCCCTGTATACACAAGAGCACCTTATCATACAAGTTTTCCAAAACAAGAAAACTCTTTTGTCTTCTAGTTCTCTGGAACAAGCTACCGAGAATCCAAAGCACACTTTCCTTTTGGCGGTTTGATGATCTTCTTCCGTGGCTTTGAGAATGCAGAGAGCCATGCAGGGAGAGTGTGGGAACAAGGGTTTTTTTTGGCTTGTCCCGAGAGGACAAAACTTTTTGTCTGAGACTGGCTATGTCGGTGCCGCCGCCTGTGTCGGTGAGCTCGAATGATGTGCAATGGCGCGTTTATAGTCGGCGGAAATTGGAACAGATTCGAGTTGTCATATTTGGAAGTATTGGTACGTACTAAAGCCTGTAAACGCCAGCCACGGGTTCACGTTCAATGGAGTTAGCCGATTTGGCAGTAAACCGATTTCTTGGATCTACAAAAATGAGCCCAAAGATTGCATTAAAATTGTCGTGGATTTCCCGACCAGAACACTCATAATCTTAATGTGCTTTAAAGGATTTACAACCAATCAATATTATATTATATAATGTAATAGAAAACATATAAAAGTCAATTAAATATTATTTTAAACTTTTTAAATGAATGTTATAATATAATTAGTTGGACACCATTTGATATACCAAAATTAAAGAGAAGATTTAACTGTAGGATATGACTTTTAAGCAACCCTTGAAGATTAGGATTAGATTTTTGGGGTAAATAATTATTTTCCAAATATCTGGGAACATGTATAATGAAAGCATTTTTCTGTATACATGTTTAAATTTTCGCTTAAAAAATGGAAGTATTTTTCTCAGAGATTAAATAGAAAAGACAACTTAGCTCAATTTTTATACGAGTGGAAATTTTTTTTATGTTTCTTTTGGAGCAATACAATTTTTTTTCTTTGCTCAATAATTATTTATGCATTATAACAAGAAAGTGGCATCCATGTTTGTTTATCATTTAGAAATCAATTGAAATGATATAATAAGTACTTAAATCCAAAGAATTTGAAAGAAAATAAAAAAAATTAGAACAAAATTGTGAAGCAAATGAAAGACAAGAAAACGATCACAAAATAAAAGGGTTCTCTTTACGATGTGGAGCTCCACGGGAAGGGCTATGTTTTTGATCTTTGGCTCTGGTTAATTTTTTTTTTTTTTTCAAATCTGACAGTTAAAAAACAAATACCTATAGATAGGTTTCTTTTTAAGTATCCATCGATAAGAATCTATACTTCAACCATCAAATATAAAAAAAGTGATTTTGACTTGTCCAATAGTAAAAAATGGAGCCTTACCAATAAGGGTCCATACTATAGAGGAACCCAAAACAAAGAACGAGAAAAATCTCTCCTTTCTCCTTTCATAATAATGTAAATTATGAATTTCTTATTTGTTAATGTTATTTTAAAATATTTTAAAATTATTAAAAATATTTGAGTAAAAACTATTAAAATATTTGTAAAATTAGAATTTATATTTATTAATGTTTCGCAGTCTTATGAAATTTTTTTTGTAAATTAAGAATTATGCTTTATTTATTAAGATTAGTCTAGTAAATTTGAACTATGACTGTAGAAATCGTTGTGGAAAACAAGATGATATGCTTCTCAAATGATGTTACAGGGCAACAAATTTTAGAAGTTGTTGGGCAAAAACAAGGTCTACCAAACATCCTAACTTGCTCTATGTAGTTATAAAAGTTAAAAGCTAAAAAAAAAGGCCAAACGGGCTTTCTAAGTGACTAAATGAGTTAATTTTGTCGGTAAATGACCTTTTTTTTTTTTTTTTGCACAAATTCGTTGGAGTAGTTGCGATGTATATATTTTTTAATGACAACAAAATTGGCAGCTAAAAATAGACAATGTTTAGATTTGTACTCAATAGTATTATATTTATTTACAATAGCATAAAATTTGTAGCTTACCATCTGGCTATAAATTGTACCCAATTGTTTTAGCCATAAATTTTTGACATATTACTACAGAGTTGGTTTGTAGCTATTTTTAACTTTTCTTGTAGTGTTAAAGAGTTGAGGAAAAAAAAGATATTGGCCAAACATTAACTCGTTAAATTACCACAATCTTTATATACGCTTGTTTGGGATGGCTTTTTAAAAGTTATTTTTGACTATTTGAATCCAAAAATTGCTTTTGAAAGTATTTGGACGACCTGTTAGAATTGCTTTGGCTCTTCAGAAATAGTTCCAATCAAAGTTATAAAATGTGGCTTCTAAAAAAAACTTATGAAATAAACTTAAAATTTATACCAGAGTGTTAATAATATATAGTAAACTTCAATAGAACATTTTTGTTACTTGCTAGAAGATTTTAAACCTATTTTTGACTCATGTAAACTCTTTTAAAAATATAATTCCATTTATTAAAAATACAGCTTTTGCTATTCTTTGTTTTACTGACCACAGGCGCCATGACAAACGGAGGATCTTATTAGGCCAAGGGGGAGAATATGCGAATGTTTGTGTGTCCTCTCCAAATCCCAATATCCGGTAAAAACATCTTTGCGAGGAACAATGCATGATCATTGAGAGTATGTTAACTACGTTGTGGGCAGTGACATACTTTCATTTCCGAGGGCGCAAGCATAGATAAAATTTATACTTAGATAATATAAATAAAAAACATGTTTTGTATGCAACACATTATACTTAATGCAAGAGGTGTTAATAAATTTGAAGAGGAACGTTATAAACTTTAATCAAAAGTATCGTAATTTGCTTCATATTATTCACAAAGCAAGATAAGATAAAATTTTACTAGAAAATGTTGAAAACGGAAAAAAAAAAATTTTCTTGGTAATAAACGGAAAAAGAAAGATTAGTAAAGTAAAAATAGTATATCAAGGGTTCAAAAGATTAAAGGGGCATTTAGTATGCAATAATAAGTAGAAATTATATTCCCAAAAAAATAATAGTAGGTAATATGATTTCCATAAAACTAATATTATTACATTTGGTTGTATATATAAATCCCTAGGAATAATATATTATTGTATTTGGTTGTACATAGAAAATTTGTTGTATAGTTGACAAAAATAAATTGTTATATTATTTTTCAAAAAAAAATTCCATTATTATATATATATACACATTAATACAATGTTTAACATTGTCATTATCATTAGAAAAAAATTAAAAACATAAACAAACCTCTTTTAAAAATACTTAACAACAACAACAATTCTATTATTTTTTAATAATCATATGATATATTATATTACTAATATTGATATTACTATTGTCGTCATCATCATTGTTAATATTACAATTATTATTAAATTATTATTTATATTAATAACTTAATATTAATATATCACTATTTTTTATATAAAATTATTGTTTAACAATTTTAATATATTAAAATAATATATTAGCATTAACATTAAATATATCAATATAGTATGTTAGTGTTAATATTAAATAATAGTAACAATATTTATATTATTAATATAATAAAATTATATACATTTTAACATTAATATTACTATGAATATTTACATTATTTTGTTCATTAGGGATGAACATCAGGTGGGTTTGATGGATTTTAGAGATTTTTTAACTCACCCAATCAAAGTTTGGGTTGATTGATTTTGAATCTAATCCACCCAATAAATCCAAGTATTAAAAGCAACCCACCCAATTATAAAGTTCAGGTGAATTAAGCAGGTTGATCGAATTGAGCATTATACAGAAAAAAAAAGTTCAAAGTAACAATCTAATAAAAGAAGAAATATATAAAGAAAAAACTCAAATTCATCACATATTCGATGTCTAACAAAACTCAAATACATAAATCATACCTAACAAAAAATCTAATAAAAACTGAGAAAACAAATTATATTTTTAGTCAATAAACATTAACCACAAGCAACATGTTGTACAATTATCATCTCCAACTCCAAGCATCTCTACTCGAATGCACGAAATGAGAAAGAGAGGGTTTTTTTTAAACTTTAAAGTAAAGAAATAGATAGGTAAGGTTGTGAACGCAAAGCAAACAGGTGTGTATACTAGAGTACAAAGTAGTGAGGTCTTTTTTTATTTTTTATTTCTAAAAGAATTGTGTAGTGTAGTCTAGTGTGTAGTGTGTAGTGTGTATTAGAAAGTAAAAAGTAAAAGCTAGAAGTCTAAAATCAAAGAGAAGAAGTCTTTATATGTAGTGTTTGACAATATGAGTTAAAACTAAAACTTTTAATTGATACAGTGTGAATCTCTCACATGCTATAGTACAATATCAATAAAAAGTGTGGTACAATGTAAAGTTCTCATATGCTACAACATTTTCAACCAAAATTGGTTTTAACCATTGGTTCTAACCAATGCTCCGAAACACCTTAATAAACTATGTTAATATAAATTTTTTAAGTATAAAATTATGTGTTACATAAGGTGGGTTTGGATTATCTCAGATTTTGAAAAACTCAACCTTAACCCCCCTAATGAAAATCGAATTAGATAGGTTAATAGAAATTCTTTTTTGAATTCGTCGTATTTAGATTACCTTAAATTTCATTGGGTATGTTAAATTGGATTCGTTGAATTGTCTGATTTTTTTTTCACCCTTATTGTTCATATTGATATTATATTATTATATTTTTATTATTATTGTTAGTGTTATTATTATCCTCATTATAAAATTATAACTATTTTATATTAATATAATATCTATATTTATAGTATATAATAATAATAATAATAGTACTATTATTATCATTTAATAATATGACATTAATATTAAATATATAATATATAATATATTGCTATAAATATAAATAATAACTTTAAATAATAAGATTGTTATGATAATATTATAAATATTTAATAGTTTATATATTATATTATATTTTTATTTATTTATCATTATCATCATGAAAGAAAAGGTGAGATTCTCATGGTTTTGAGATTACTAAGAATATAACTATCACCTTCTTGGGTAGGATTCAGATTACACCAAAACAGGGTAAAATGAATCTTATGGGATTGAGTTTTCTAGGAATCCAAAAATTATAATTCTTGTACTAAACGTGAGAATTTTGCAGATTTCTATTTCCGCCTTCAAAAATATTGTATACCAAATAACCACTAAGGTTAGAGTAGCAGATAGTAAAACTGTATTGGAAAAAGAATGAGAGTTAGACTTAGAGAGATAGGGGAAAAAAAAAAAAGCAATTAAAAAAATGAGACAGAGAGATATTATTATGTAGAACAAAAATATTGTAGAAATTTTATACGGTTAGCAGTATAAATAAAAAGAGCAATTAGTAATATCAAGGTAATTAAAAACAAAGATCTTGAACCTTTCAAAAATTAAAAAAAAAAACAAAGGAATTGAATTTGAAAAGTCAATCATAACAAAAAGATAATATTAAAAAGTTTGATAAAAAAAATTTAGTGGGAGCAGTAGGGTTACATATAGCATGGTTTTAGAAATTAGCTACATAAATATTAGTTGTTTTTGCTTTGAAAGATTTGTTGTGCTATTTTCTTAATTGTCCTCTCTTTTAAATTTTGTGAATTATTTAATTACTTTTAATATTTTAAGTTCTATTTATATGTTTAGGTTAATAAATTTAAGTAAGATGTCAAGATAAATAATAAAAGGGACAAAAAAAGAGACAAAAAGATAAGATAAGACTCTTTGGAGTAGGACACGTATTCCCACTCACCCTACACTCCTCCCCGTTGTGGGATTATAACACCACATGGCAAATGGGCGTTTTGAAACCTAATTCTGAGCCATTGTTGGTAGAAAAAAAGGGGTGGGGGGAATCAAAAACCAAAGACAAAAAAAAAAGAGCCTCATTCTTGGATACTTGCACCGCTTGTGAGATCTAGCAATGGGGAACAAGTTTATAGGCCCACACATAATATTTTAAGGGTCCTCCATAGATTAATTATTTTTCTCGTTTGCTATATCGTGTACCCACGTTTGTTTCTTTGTCATTGTTCTGATGTTAGTTATGTCGTTTTTAGCTGTCGTCGTTTTAATTTTCAGTGATGACGTTGTTCATCTTCTAGAGGTTAGCTGTTTGGTTATGTCTTTAAAAAGCTTTTGGTCAGTTTTTTAGAATGTTTTTGGTCATTTTCAAAAACACAAAAAATAAAAAGCAATTTTAAAAAGTGTTTTGTTTACTTTTGGACCCAGAACAAAAACAAAATCATTTCTAAAAAAATACGAAAAAGTGTACAAAAAAGAAAACAAAAGGGCTTTTATTTATTTTCATTATCAACCCCCAACCAAATGCTCACCCGAGCCCAATCTCACTAGGGCTACCTCCACCACAACCAACAGCTCATATGCCCCAACCCCAAGCCAGCGCCGATGACTAACAATACCTGCAATGCTTGACGCTAAGGGAAGCTCGTAAAGTGGCCATGCTCGGCGGGAGGGATGTCGCGACAAGCTCCAATGTTCGCGTGGGTGGGTCGCAGATCTGGGCGAGGGGTGTCAATTTGTGCTGGTGGCACAGTCAATCAGGAGAAGGGCCATCGATCTCCGCACCACATGGGCTATTAATCTCTACAAGAGGGTCGTTGACGCTAAAGGGCTGTCGATCCATGAGAGGGCCATCGACATGAGAGGGTCGTCGATCTCCATGATGATGGGGCGAAAGGTCGTCAGGGGTGGGGTTGGGTCCGTTGAGGGTGAGGCGAGGGGCCGTCAAGGGTGGTGCTGTCCAAATTGGGGGCTAGGCAATGCATTACCCAAAATAATTTCAAAATATCACTCAAAATAATTTTAGAAATATACTTAAAAAAATTAACCTAACATAATTTTAAGAAAAGCCCAACCTATTTTCCAAAATATTCTCAGTTTTAAGACAAAAAATATTTTAAAACACTACCAAAAGTCTGTCTTAATTCTCCTTCAAACTTATTAATTTACCAAGAAAAGAAAAAAAAAAAGAAACCAAATGTGGAATAGCACGGATGCTCATTGGGGGGATGGAGGTACCACGCTATTGAGAAAAAATATTTCATTTTTCTTCATATTTTAAGTGATGCCCCCACTCAAATGCTTACAAGTGCCCCTGGTATTTTTTCTATTTCTCAAAATTCGGTCATTTTATTTTCCTATTTTATTCGGTCTTTAAGGGCCTGTTTGGTTCGAGTATTTGAGTAGAGTATTTGAATAAAGATTTAAATTTTTATGAGAGAAAATACTGTAGCAAAATGATTCGAATCGTGATTCAAATATCCTACCAAACCGGCCCTAAATGTTTAAAGCTTTTTTTATTGATGATTACATCATCCTTGAAATGCTTCAATCGGTTTTATTACTCTTATTTTTATTTTTAAAATCCGGTGAAGTCAAACTATTACTCCTCAAATATTAACTTTTTTTTTTCCTTAAAGAAAAACTCGATGATACGATTTGATTCGTTTATTTTTAATTCTCTTTGTATTTTTTAAGTGGCTGTTTAACAATTCCATTTCAACCATTAGTTGCAACAAACAAATTATATTAAAATCTCAATAATTTCAGTTAAAAATAAAAAATTATTACAACATAAAATTCTTACACTACAATTTTTAAATTAATATTTTCAATTTTAACATCTCTCTCAAACCCAAACACCCTATAAATTACAAACATAGTATCATCTACACTCTCTCCTTTCCTTTTTTTTAATTTAATATTTATCTTAGAGTCTGTCAAACAATTTTTCTTCATACATCTCCCTTTGTATTGATTTACTCTTTTATTTATTTCTTTCACACTCTTCCAACCTTGCATAGCCGATAGTTGTATAATATGCAGCGTATAATATTGGTATGAAAATTTGTGGTTTTTAGTTAAATATTTTAGAAATTTACTTTTGTAGCTCTTTGCCAGTTGGTTGATGGAAGTTTGTCCATTCTCGTCGATCAAGATGAAAAACAATAATTAAGAAAAAAAAAAAAAAGAATGAATGAATGAGAAAAACGGAAAAACCTCTTCTTTCCTTTTGGGAAAAAAAAAAATAATAATAATAATTTCTAGACATGATCAGTCTCTTAAGCCGGCTGGAAAGAAAGAAGAGAAAACATCCATTTTCACTCTTCAAAACAAGACCAATCTCGATGTCTCCTCTTCCATCCCCAGACTCTGCCATGGAAATAGCTCCGGTTCTATCTATAGACACAATCTCCACCATCTTTGGCTTTCCCCACCCGAAATTCACGTCGTAAATGCCCAACCTCGGCGACCCAGCCACGGAGACGCCGCAGGCCCCTTCCTTCAATAACGATAGCACCTTCGATAGCTTCTCACTCGCTACTCCCATAACTTCTAGTTCATCCAACTCCTTCATCAGCTCGCTTACCTCCGCAGCCACGGCGGTCAACGCGTCTTGATCTACTACATCCTTCAAAACCTCTCTCAGATCCTCGTACTTCACCAGCGGTCCAACGTAGTTCCCAAAGTAGTTCTCCGGAACCGGTGGCTTCAGACGGTTCCGATAATCTGCGGGGAACACTAAGTAGAACTTCCTGTGATCTTCTTCTATGGATTTTAGAATGCATAAAGTCATGTGAGAACAAAGGAGGTTAAGTGGAGTTTTTCTGGTTCGTCCCAAGAGGACGGCGCCTTTGGCCGGAGCTTGGCTATGTCGGCACGGGTTAGCTCGATGGTGGCTAGAACGAAGTCTGGTGGCACGTTTAGACTCGGCAGAAACTGGAACAGATTTGGATGGTCACGTTTGGAAGCAGTCCTACTAGAACCGGTAAACTTCAACCACTGGTTCACGTACGAGATGTCAAAGCCCATCTGGGTCTCTGATTACTGACCGATCGTAGAAAGGCGTTAGATGATCCGGCAGTAAATCAACTTTCTCTGATCTGCAAAAATGAGCCCAAGATTTCATGAACAAGGTGGTGGATTTGCCGTCGAGAATGGAGTGGTTACACGTCACGCCGATGCTAAATCCTCTGTTCGGAAACAAAGTGATTTGCAGGGCTATCACCGAAGCCCCTGTTTCACTAACTCTCAGCTTGGGAACCAAGGGGTGAAACGACACTGCTTTGCGGACTTGATCACTGGCGAGGAGATCAAAATCTTCCGCTGCGTCAGACTCGGCGATAGCTAGCAAACCGCCGTCGTTTGGGGTGTAGAGGATGATGGCTTCGGGGAGTCTTTAGGCCAAGTTAGGTTTCCGGCGAGGGGGAGAAAGTGGTGGAGAGTTAGAGAGAGAGAGAGAGTGTTTGAGTTTTGGGATTGTTGAGTCTAAGAAAGTTTGTTTTGTTTGTGGGAGAGGGAAGAAGAAGAGACGCTCGACCGGAGGGAACTTGAACCAGAAAGTGTCTAAGAAAGTTGGAGGGAGAGAGAAATTAAAGAGGGAATCGGGTGAATCTGCGAAGGGAGGGACATGGGAGAACTCAAGTGTTCTGGCCATGACAATACTGCACGCGCAACCGGGGAGTGCAACCATGCGTTGGTCTCATGCATCAATAGATTAATCAATAGAGCGGCGTACCAAACGCACAACAAAGTTGACTCGAACTTGATTCCTTATGATAAAGTACGACTATTAAATGTAAAGTAAGTTGGCAGTAATTGTAAATTTTATCTTTAGATTATCTGGGTAGATGTGGAATGGAACCGCTGTTTGGTTATATGCATATGCTGAAATTTTCACCTCAAAATGTCAACATAGCAGGTCTGCTCAAAAGGTATCCAATACGTCTTATTATAGTGTAGTGTTTTTTTAAAATATTTTTTAATTATTTGTTTATTATTCTCTCTTTAGACAAGGTAGATGTGCAGGACGTTTTACACTGTATTTTTTTTTAATATGTGAAAATTTTATATTATGATAATTAAAAATTTTGGTTAAAACTAACATATTAAACATTTTTGCAAGATGGTTCTTTTTTTTTTTAAAAAAAAAAGAATATATAGATATATTGCATGCAGAATGTTTCTTTCTTTTTAGTGGTTATTTAGATTCAACTTCTATATCCTTTTATTTATGTCTTTTTATGTTTAGTTAATAATATCATATCATCAATTAAAATATTATATTAATTAAAATATGATGTCATTTAAAATATTTTAATAAATAATGACATGATATTATTAGATTGACGTAAAAGAGGGAAAAAAAAAAGATCCATGTAAGTTAAATCTTTTTTTTAAGCACGGAGATAACTTTTACCAAAATACCTACAAGCCCGTCTGGGCTACGCTCCCTCTGCCCCTCTCTGTATCAGTACCATGAACTTTAAATGAGATTATATATTATTTAAAAAAAAAAAGAATATGATCATTTTAAGTTATCTGTATCAGTACCATGAAGTTTCTATTCTTCCTTTTACATGTTTACGGTGCTTTCGCTGTATCAGGTGCATAACTTCATAAAATCTCATTTAAAGTCGATTAGGCTTCTCGCATTTCAATTCAAAGTCAGATCAAACTTTTTTTTTGTTACAAAAAAGCTCTTTATTTTAAGATTTTTGTAATCAAAATTGACATATAATTAAGATGTGATATATAATAAAAAGTTAATTTTGATGACTCTATTATAACTAAAACCATATAAATTTAAAGTTGATTTAATTTAAAATTTTTAATTTTTCACAAAATAAATTGAAAAATCTTTAAAAAATTAAAAATCAATAACCTTTCCTTTTACTTTTGTATAACTTCACGGGAAGAAGCTATTAGTGTAATTATATACTAAATTGTTCAACAAACTCTCGTTCTTTTTGTAGCATGTGTCATTTTAAATAAAAATTGTAACATACAGAGGTTTTTCGTTACTAGTTCATAGATAAAAAAAAATGAATATTATGCTTTGAGGTATGTAGTTATAAGAGCTATAGTTGGGGGAGAATTTTTAAAATTAATTCTTAATATATTACACACACAACGCCCATAATGTTTAAAAGTTAATTTTTATTGAATCTTTGTTTTAATTAATAACCCTAACTAATAAAAATTTCCGGCTTCATCACTTGCTAAAATAATTTATATTTCTGTTTGTTTGATTATTACAAGTTGAAAATTCTACAATTCTAACCCTTTTTTTTGTGGATACTGGAGAGGAATGGGGATGAGATTTCTATGTTTCGGATCTTGAATTTATACGTATCTTTATTATGCCACAATCTATATAGCAAGTGCTTTCTAGCCCTTTAATTATCGTTGTTTTGTTAATGCTGCGTTAAGGTCTTTATGTGATAAAGGAAAAGGTTAAAAAACCCGTCATTGAAGACTCAATTTTGTCGTTAAATTGTTTCTCTGTGAGCTTACATCAATAATGATTATTAGGTAAATTTGTCATTATTATTTTTTTATGGCAAGGTTTTGTTATCGTTATTAAATCATATATCTTTATTAGTTTTATCATGTTTTTTTTTGGTTCTGCCGTTTTTGGGATGCAATTTATAGGTCATTTGGTAAATAGGTTTAAAATCATTTAAGAAAGTTTAAATCATAAAAGCAGTTTAAACTGATATTTAGTGAAGTAATTCAAACAGTTGAGATAGTTTTTAAACAGTCTACTTTCCAAATCCAAACTTTGTCCCCGTAAGTTTACTGGTTTAAACCATTTTTTACAATAAAACAATTCTTATTATCGTTTTTCTTTCATAAATCATAGTTTTTCAAACAACAGTTTTCGTTTTAAACTTGATTTGATGTTTTATCTTTGTTTTAAACTTTTAAATTTCAAATGTTAGTTCAAAACTATTACTTAAATTATACACTTTAAAACCTATAATTCAAACCATAAAGTTTTAAACCACACCATTTTAGACCCGCATACTAAACGAACCATTATTTTTCTCATACAACGCAACCATCTGCCTAAACTCAGCAGCCTGGTTTTTTTTTAATTTCTTTCTTATGCAGCGGCCATAGGTTGCCGCCCTTTTCCTGCTTCACCGCAGCCTGAGCGACTATAAGGGTGCCATTGACCACCTATCTTGATTTGAATTTAAAGCAAAAAATAATAATCCAAAAAAATTCATGAATAATTAAACAAAAAAAAAAAACCTCCAAAAAGCCATTCTCTAATTCAACAATCAAAAAATCATAAATTATTAAATTTGAGAATTTTTCTATGAAAATCAGATCTAAAAAATTATTGATTCTTAATAATTTAACATGAAAATGCTCTAAATACCACTTGTTAGCATATAATTTTGTGATAAAAACCATCATCAACCAAGATCATTCATGTCAAATCACAGACAAAATTAATGAGATGCGAAAGCTAACTTTAATCCATAGATAGAGTATGAGAGTCTGTAGGTTGAAGATCTTCTAAGTCTGCTATGTAAGTCCTCGTTTAAAAAAAGTTAATGAGACAATTGACCCAATTACGTTTATTAAATTGAAATATGACTCTAATTTGTAAAAATTCTACAAATGTCTCATAATGATATCATTAAAATTATTTATATGTAATTGTATAATATAATATATAATATCATTAAAATAATTACTATATCATTAAAGACATTTTTAAGATATTTTGAATATTGTGTTAGATTTTAATTTTATAACAATAATTTAAACATGTATTGTAATTTTTTCTTTAAAAAATGCCTCTATAATTTCTTTGTAAATGAATGACAAAAAATATATATACGTACGGACTTAGAGACCACAACTTCTTTATATAATTGATGATAATTACCAATTTAACCTATTATAAAATCAACAACTATATTTTGGTCTCAAAAAGGCTTACATTAAAGATATATTAAAAGCTCAAAACTCAAATTGGTTAATCTTTTTGATAGCCTATAATACAAATTTATTTAATACATTAGGGAAAATATGGATTAATTCCAACACAATATTTTATTGTTGATGTCCTAATCGATTACTATACATTATCAACTTGTAGCGCTTGGCCGGTTGGTCGATGAAAGTTCGTCGAAAGTTGGCTATTCTGGTCGACTAAAATGAATAACAACAACAATAACAATAACAATAAAAGAAAGAAAGAAAGAAAGAAAAATATCTCCTCCAAAAAAAAAAAAGAAAAGCAAAGTCAACTCTGGACATGATCAGTTTCTAAGCCGGCGGGAAAGAGAGAAGAGAAAACATCCATTTGACTCTTCTTCAAAACGACGCCAATCTCGATGCCTCCGCTTCCATCTCTAGATTCCGCCATGGAAATAGCTCCAGTTCTATCTATGGACACAATCTCCACCTTCTTGGGCTTTCCCCACCCGAAATCCACGTCGTACACGCCGAATCGCGGCGACCCAGCCACGGAGATGCCGTGAGCCCCTTCCTCCAACGCCGACAACACCTTCGATAACCTCTCAGCCGCTCCTTCCATCAAATCTCCCTCCAACTCCTTAATCAGCTCGCCGACCTGCACAAGCATGGCGATCAACGCGTCTTGATCAGCTAGATCCTTCAAAAACTCTCTCACATCCTTGTACTTCACGGGCGCTGTAACACAGTTCCCAAAGTAGTTTTCTGAAACCGGCGGCCTCAGGCGGTGCCGACCATCTGCCGCGAAGACCAAGTATACCTTCTTTTCGGCGATTTCATGATCGTCTTCTCTGGCTCTGAGAATGCAGAGAGCCATGTAGGAGAGTGTGAGCGCAAAGGATGTTAAGTGGAGATTTTCTGGTTTGTCCCTGGATGACGATACCTTTTGCCTGAGCTTGGCTATGTCGGTGCGGGTGAGCTCGAAAGTGGCTCGAACGATGTCCGATGATACGTTTATACTCGGCAGAAACTGGAAAATATTCGGGTCGTCATATTTGGAAGCATTAATACTAGAGCCGGTAAACGCCAACCACTGGTTCACGTACAAGATGTCGAGGCCATCGGGGAATTTGATTACCGACCGGTCGTAGAAAGGCGTCAGATGATCAGGGAGTACACCCGGCTTCTCCGATCTGCAAAAATGAGCCCAAGATTTCATGAACATGGTGGTGGACTTCCCGTCGAGTACTGCATGGTGAGACGTCACTCCGATGCAAAATCCTCTGCCGGGAAACAGAGTGATTTGCAGGGCTATCACCGAAGCCCCTGTTTCAGTAACTTTCAGCTTGGGAACGAAGGGGTGAAACGACACCGCTTTGTGGACGTGGTCGCTGGAGAGGAAATCAAAGTCTTCGGCGGCGGCGGATTCGGCGATGGTTAGCGAAACACCGTCGCTTGGGGTGTAGAGGATGATGGGCTTGGGGGAGTCTTTTGGCCAAGTCAGGCTTCCGGCGAGAGGGAGAAAGTGGCGGAGGGTGAGAGAGAGAGAGTGTTTGAGTTTTGGGATTGTTGAGTCTAAGAAAGTCTGTTTTGGTTGTGGGAGAGAATAGAAAAAGAGACGCTCGACCGGAGGGAACTTGAACCAGAAAGTGTCTAAGAAAGTTAGAGGGAGAGAGAAATTGGAGAGGGAATCGGATGAACCCGCGAAGGGTGGAACATGGGAGAATTCAATTGTTTTGGCCATGACAACACTACACACACAATCGGAAAGTACAACTATACCCTACTAGTCACATACATCAATAAATATAGCGACGCATACCGAACTCGCGCACCTTAAAATTGACTCGGATTTGATTTGTTATAATAAATGATGAAACTTTCTGCAACTTTTCATAAATTCGGGTGCCAAAATATCTATTCATTGTATTATAGATTTAAGTAGAATATCGACAAAATAACGGAAAAATCGATAAATTTTAATAAAAATATTGATATCAAAAAATTTATAATATATTTTATACAAAATTTTAGTATAAATTAGTAAAATTTTGATAAAATTTTAATAATATTAAAAATTACAAGATTTAATATATATTTTTTAAATAATCTATAGCTATTTACACTTTCAATGAATGTATATTTATCCTATATACATTAAAGCAGTTCTATATATCCCAGAAGAGGTTTTAAACTGGTGGTGGGGCCACTTTTATTTATGATGGGTCAAAACCCTTTTGGGTGAATCAAGATTTTTTTACATGCAAATTTTGCAGCAAGATTCAGCCTTCCCCACCCTGAAAACTATAATGGTTATAAAATTTTTAATTATCATCATCTAAGTATTCCATTATCATCTCAAACAAACAATTGAGGAAATTCATAGTTTCTGTAACGTCCCGAAATTTATTTAACATTAATGTAATGTAAATGATGAATTAGTGTGCCATAATTAACGTTTTAACATTTATTAGATTATTTGGTTGGATTTTTAGTTTTTGGTTGTTTTGTTAAATTGATACATTTAAATGATTTCTTATGGATTTAAAATGATGTCTTGAGTTTTAAAACACAACAATTGGTAAAATGTTAAAAATACTCTGTTTTACAAAACCGTGGGCGGCACATGGTTTTCGCACAGTAAAACCGCCCACCGATTTTCTCTATTTATTTCTCTCTTCTCTCTCTCTCCTCACTCTCACGTTCAACTCTCTCTCTTCTCTCTCTCTCGGCAGCTCCCTCTCTCTCTCAATCTCTTTCAAAAATTTTTGATTTCCATTCGAATCCAAGCTTTGAAACAACAAGGAGGAAGCTCGGGGACGTGATTCGGCAACCGAGAACGCGGATTGAAGCTTCGATTCGAGGTTAGATTCGAAATTTCTAAACTTTTTACAAAATTTTCAATTTTGTGTGTTTTTGAAATCTAAGTTTGTTTTAGCTTAGAAAACCGTGGATTTGTGTTAAATGAACTTAAAACAACTAGAATCTAAGCCTAGATTGAAGAAAAACAGATTGGATTCAAGATTTTCATTTTTCTCCTCTTTTTCTCATTTTTGGATTTTTGAGGATTTCGAGTTTAAATGTTGTTTAAATGATCCCAAACATGTTCTAGAATGTTTTTCTATCAATTATAGTTGTTTTTCATGCCTGGGATTTGAGAAAAACAGGTTAGAAACAAGATTTGGATTTTGGGGATCGAGAAACCCGTGGCTGGGATTTCTGGATCTTCCCAGTTCGGCAGGCCGAAGTTCATGTTCGGCAGGCCGGAGTGATGATCGGCAGGCCGGTGTTCTTCCGACCGGCAGGCCGAATCTGGGGAAATGTTCGGCAGGCCGAACTTTGCTTCCGGCAGGCCGAACTGTGCAGTTCGGCAGGCCGAAGCAGGGCGTCCGGCAGGCCGAAGCAGGGCGTCCGGCAGGCCGACCGAGGCATGGAAAATTTTGTGATTTTTACCCGATTTCACTGTTTTGAACCCTGATTTAAATCCCAACCTTATAGGATGATTTTAATGATACAAATGGCACACTAGGACATCATGAAATGATTTAGTAACATAGAATGTTTCGAACTAGATATTGATCGACTTAGTTTGTATCTAGGATTGTTCGTGGTTCCGTGGAGCTAACGTATAGCGGACCGGGATTACGGTGTGGGGTACCGGCACGAGTATTGAGGTAGGACTTCTATCCTATTTCTTTGGTAGCCTGGTTTTGAAATGATTTGGCTTTGAAAGTGATTTCTATCAAAATATTTTCAACGGTTGTTTGAGAATGGTTTTATCGGTTATATTTTAATATACCGTGACATGAAATGAATTTCATAATGAATGTAATTGACAACACTCGGTAATTGGGTTTTGAATGACAATGATAATAAACACTAAGGCATGATGCCATATCAGAGATCGGGTCGTGTGGCGATCGACCTTGGGGGCAGGTCCCGAAACCCAGCTGGGCCACTACGGTGGTGATTTCATGGTTTGCCTAGGTAAAAGTAAACTGGTGTTTTGATTTGACGAGTAGACTGTTCTGTGTCAGAACGGTTCTACTCAATTTATTTATTTATTTATTTATTCAAGTTCCCTTTTTGTATAACTCCTGATAATGTTATGTTTCTTTGTATAAAACTATTTTATAAAACATAGTCCTACTGAGCCTTTCGCTCACGTTTTATTGTTTTAAATTTCCCCCCTTCTAGGTGGTTTCCCATTTAGGTTTGGAGAAGATTCTTCGGACCGAACTCAGGAGCAATAGGAGAGTTTATTTACATTCTGTATTTATTGATTAAGGCATGTAAGACTTAACTTTATTTGTACTTGGACTGTAATTGTATTTATGATATTGTCAGAACCATGTGTGTGCACAAGTTGTGGGTTGTGGAACCCATATTCGCGGTTTTTATTCAATTATTATTATTTGCTAAGTATTTATAAATTCGTTTATCAAATGTGGTGGAAAATCTTCTTAATTTTTATTTAATTTGATTCTCAAACTCTCGGTTTTTAATGAAATTCTCTTTTAATTAATCTAAATATTCTGCCACGTCACCTCCCGTACTCCGGGGCGTGACAGAATGGTATCAGAGCACAAGGTTATGAACCTTGGGAATTGTGCACACATAGGTTTGACAATGAAATACCTCTGACAGTCCAAATTTTGTTTTCAGAAGTGAGAGAATGGCACCTAGACGTCGTTCGACAGCTGACGCCGAGTTCGGAAATGATGAGGGCCTGATGAGGTCTATGATTGCGGCTTTCCGGCAGATGGCAGCCAGGACTAGACCGGAAGACTCCAGTGTTGGTAGTCGGCATGCTTTCTTTAAGGAATTTCGGCGGGCGTCTATTCCGACTTTTGATGGCAATGGGGATCCGCAGTTAGCAGAGTATTGGTTGGATTCGATCTTGAAGCATCTTGATACTCTTGGTGTGCCTGAGGAGTATCGTGTGGAGTTTGCGGCGTATAAGCTCGAGGGTGGCGCTAACACCTGGTGGAAACAAACTAAGCGTCTGGAGCGCGGTGGCGATATCGGTTGGGACAAGTTCGAGGATCTGTTCTATGATCGGTATTTTCCGCAGGGATATAGAGATCAGAAGGCAGCTGAGTTTTATAGATTGCAGCAGGGTGATATGTCAGTTCGGGAGTACGAGGCAAAGTTTAGCGAGTTGGCTAGGTTTGCTCCATCAGCTGTGGCATCGGAGCGCGAGAAATGCATCAAGTTCCAGGAAGGACTCAAGGCTCCTATTCGACGGCAGTTGGTTGCTCTACGGCTTAGCGGTTTCGGAGAGCTTGTGTCGTCGGCGATCTCTGTGGAGAATGATTACGTGCAGTATTGTGAAGACCGAGCCAAGGCTTCAGGAGGACCGCAGAGGAGTGGCAGGAAGAGCACCAGTAGTCGTCCAGCTCCGGGGAAAGGCAAGCAAGGCGGTGCGACCAGTGGCAGCAGCAGTTCGTCTGGCAGCGGGCGCAGCAATCCCTACAGCTTTCATTGTCATTTCTGTCAGCAGCCCGGACACATCAAGAGGAATTGCCCGATCAGGAGTGCTCGTCTTGGATCGCAGACCGGGGAGGATGCCAGTCGTTCATCTCAGCCTCAGCCTCAGACCCTACCTCCGCCTCCGTAGTACCCGCAGTTGCAGTATCCGCAGTTTTCTCCTCAGCAATTCTCATATCCGGCACGGGGGCAGCAGCCGCAGTATTTTCAGCGCAGTGTTCCTCAGTATAGAGCTCCGAGTACAGGTAGTGTGCAGTCATCTCCATCTCAGCAGTATCGGCCGAGTAATGCAGGACCCAGTAATGTCGGTAGAGGAAAAGGGAAGGCGCCAGTGCAGGTTCATGCAATGGCATCTGGAGGGTCAGATTCTCAGATTGGTAACGCGGTTGTCGATGGTATGGTTTTGGTTTCTAGATCTCTAGCTCGCGTTTTATTTGATACCGGTGCCTCTCATTCTCTCATTTCGAGTTCCTTTGTACATGCCTTGGGATTAGAAGTAGAAGAGTTTAATGAACCCCTAGTTATAACTTCTCCTTTGGGGAGGGTGTGTGTGAATTGTATGTGTAAATCTTGTAAAATAAAGATTGGGGATGAGATTTTGAAAAGTGATTTGATTATACTCCCCATGAGTTCCTATGATGTGATTTTAGGGATGGACTGGTTGTCCAGGTATAGTGCAGTTGTGGACTGCCAACTTAGAAAAGTGACCCTAGTGTCTGATAGGGGGACGGTAATCACTTACCAGGGTGGTGGTGATTGGCTAATGAGTGAGCGTCTCATGAAGTCATGTCTAGGAGGGCGAAGGAATCTAGATTGTTTTGCTTTTCTTGCCAATCTAGATTGCGAGCCCTATGTTTCGAGTAGTAGTGTAGCGATTCCGGTGGTTGGTGAGTTCGAGGATGTCTTCCCCGACGAGTTATCAGGGTTACCACCGCATCGGGAGATTGAGTTTGGTATCGAGTTGTTTCCAGGGACATCACCGATTTCTATGGCACCTTATCGGATGGCGCCAGCAGAAATGAAGGAATTGAGGAAGCAACTTCAGGAGCTTGCTGATAAAGGATATATTCGGAATAGCACATCTCCGTGGGGAGCACCAGTTTTGTTCGCTAAGAAGCATGATGGGACTCTCAGGTTATGTGTGGATTATCGGCAGCTGAATCATGTTACGGTGAAGAACAAGTATCCCTTGCCTAGGATTGATGAGCTATTTGATCAGTTGGGAGGTTCGCGATACTTCTCGAAGATTGATTTGCGGTCAGGTTATCATCAGCTCAGAATCAAGGAAGAGGACATTCCCAAGACAGCTTTTAGGACTCGGTATGGGCACTTCGAGTTTCTGGTTATGTCTTTCGGGTTGACGAATGCTCCAGCAGCTTTTATGGATTTGATGAACAAGATATTTAGACCATATCTGGATCAGTTTGTGATCGTGTTCATCGATGATATTCTTGTGTATTCTAAGACTTGGGAGGAGCATGAGCAGCATCTTCGGATCGTGCTTCAGACTCTGCGGGAGCACCAGTTGTATGCTAAGAGGGAAAAGTGTGAGTTCTGGTTGACTGAGGTCAAATTTCTGGGTCATGTCATCTCGGAGCATGGTATTTCAGTGGATCCGTCCAAGATTGAAGCTATATTGGAGTGGGAACGACCAAGGAATGTAGCGGAGATTCGCAGCTTCTTAGGTCTTGCTGGATATTACCGGAAATTTGTAAAGGACTTTTCGAAAATTGCAGCTCCGTTGACGAGGTTGATCAGGAAAAACGTCAGGTTTGAGTGGGATGAAGACTGTGAGTCTGCTTTTCAGGAATTGAAGAACCGGTTGACTTCAGCTCCAGTGTTGATTATTCCTAGCAGTGATGAGCCGTATGAGGTTTATGCTGATGCTTCAGGGCGCGGACTTGGATGCGTGTTGATGCAGCATGGACGTGTGGTTGCGTACGGATCGAGACAGTTACAACCTCACGAGCGAAATTATCCTACTCACGATTTAGAGCTTGCGGCGGTGATTTACGCACTGAAGATTTGGACATGTTACTTATATGGAGCATCGTTTCAGGTCTTCTCTGATCACAAGAGTTTGAGGTATTTGTTCACTCAGAGGGATCTTAATCTGAGGCAGCGCAGATGGGTGGAGTACATGGAGGATTATGATTTCGCTTTGCAGTATCATCCCGGGAAAGCTAATGTGGCAGCAGACGCGCTTAGTAGGAAGTCTTCTGGAATTCTCGCTTGTTTGATTTTTGAGGACTGGAGCAGGGATGCGACAGTGAGTGAGTATCGGCTACAGTATCATGAAGACGGTGATCGAGTTTTGTTGTATCATGTGGAAGCGACTCCAGCTCTTGTTCGGATGGTGAAGCAAAGTCAGTGGCAGGATCGACATTTGCAGGGGATTTGGTCGCGAATTCAGAACGGGGAGCAGTTTGAAGAATGGAGCGTGCATGCAGATGGATCGTTGTACTTCCGGGAGCGTCTTGCAGTTCCAGTTATTGCCGGGGTGGCGAGAGCCGTTCTAGACGAAGCTCATAGGTCTCAGTTTGCTATTCATCCAGGAAGCACCAAGATGTATCGTGATTTGAAGAGGCAGTATTGGTGGAGAGGCATGAAGAAAGATGTTCGCGAGTACGTGGCCAAGTGTTCGACGTATCTCCAGGTGAAAGCTGAGCATCAGAAGCCTGCAGGTCAGCTTCAGCCGCTTCCTATTCCAGGGTGGAAATGGGAGCATGTGACGATGGATTTTCTCACAGGTTTGCCGAGGACGGAGCAGCGGCATGATGCAGTTTGGGTTGTAGTCGACAGGTTGACGAAATCGGCGCATTTCATTCCGTTTAGGTCGACATGTTCCAGGAAGATTCTCGGGGAGTTGTATATGCAGAACATTGTGA
The DNA here is from genome assembly GCA_025403435.1 of Artocarpus heterophyllus. Lineage (NCBI taxonomy): Eukaryota > Viridiplantae > Streptophyta > Magnoliopsida > Rosales > Moraceae > Artocarpus > Artocarpus heterophyllus. The sequence goes on along the minus strand of CM046348.1, from coordinate 8,812,607 downwards.
GGTTGCATAGGGTTCCTTTGTCCATCACCTCTGATCGAGACACCAGGTTTAATGCTAAGTACTGGAGGAGTTTTCAGGAGGCTTTGGGTACGGATTTGAACTTCAGTACGGCGTTTCATCCTCAGACTGATGGGCAGTCTGAGCGGGTTATTCAGGTTCTCGAGGATATGTTGCGTGCTTGTGCGTTGGACTTCGGCGGGAATTGGAGGCAATGTTTGCATTTGGCGGAGTTCGCGTACAACAACAGTTATCAGGCGAGTATCGGTATGGCACCATTTGAGGCGTTGTATGGGCGACCGTGTCGGTCACCTGTGTGTTGGGCCGAGCCGGAGGATAGAGTTATTCTTGGGCCAGATGAGATTCATGACAGCAACGAGAAAGTCGCGGTGATCCAGGATCGATTGAGAGCAGCTCAGAGTCGGCAGAAGAGCTACGCAGATAGGAGACGTAGACCCTTAGAGTTCGCGGTTGGAGATTTTGTTCTCTTGAGGGTGTCGCCTCGTAAGGGAACTATGCGGTTCGGAGTGAGTGGGAAGCTCGCGCCGAGGTATATTGGGCCGTTCGAGATCACTCAGCGTGTTGGTGTGGTCGCTTATCGGCTTGATCTTGCACCCGAACTTTCTCATGTGCACGATGTGTTTCATGTGTCGATGCTTAGGAAATGTCCACCTGGGCAGGATAAGATAGTTTCGTTTCGCGATGTACAGGTTCAGGAGGATACGACGTACAAAGAAGTGCCGATTCAGATCATCGACCGGAAAGTGATTAGCTTGCGTCGTCGTGAGATACCGTTGGTAAAGGTCGTGTGGCAGCATCACGGGGTTGATGAAGCCACTTGGGAACTAGAGTCGGGTATGCGGGAGTTATATCCGCATTTGTTTTGTTTTTGAGATGAGTTGTAAATTTCGAGGACGAAATTTCTTTTAGGGGTGGAGAGCTGTAACGTCCCGAAATTTATTTAATGTTAATGTAATGTAAATGATGAATTAGTGTGCCATAATTAACGTTTTAACATTTATTAGATTATTTGGTTGGATTTTTAGTTTTTGGTTGTTTTGTTAAATTGATACATTTAAATGATTTCTTATGGATTTAAAATGATGTTTTGAGTTTTAAAACACAACAATTTGTAAAATGTTAAAAATACTCTGTTTTACAAAATCGTGGGCGGCACATGGTTTTCGCACAGTAAAACCGCCCACCGATTTTCTCTATTTATTTCTCTCTTCTCTCTCTCTCTCCTCACTCTCACGTTCAACTCTCTCTCTCTTCTCTCTCTCTCGGCAGCTCCCTCTCTCTCTCAATCTCTTTCAAAAATTTTTGATTTCCATTCGAATCCAAGCTTCGGAACAGCAAGGAGGAAGCTCGGGGACGTGATTCGGCAACCGAGAACGCGGATTGAAGCTTCGATTCGAGGTTAGATTCGAAATTTCTAAACTTTTTACAAAATTTTCAATTTTGTGTGTTTTTGAAATCTAAGTTTGTTTTAGCTTAGAAAACCATGGATTTGTGTTAAATGAACTTAAAACAACTAGAATCTAAGCCTAGATTGAAGAAAAACGGATTGGATTCAAGATTTTCATTTTTCTCCTCTTTTTCTCATTTTCGGATTTTTGAGGATTTCGAGTTTAAATGTTGTTTAAATGATCCCAAACATGTTCTAGAATGTTTTTCTATCAATTATAGTTGTTTTTCATGCTTGGGATTTGAGAAAAACAGGTTAGAAACAAGATTTGGATTTTGGGGATCGAGAAACCCGTGGCTAGGATTTCTGGATCTTCCCAGTTCGGCAGGCCGAAGTTCATGTTCGGCAGGCCGGAGTGATGATCGGCAGGCCGGTGTTCTTCCGACCGGCAGGCCGAATCTGGGGAAATGTTCGGCAGGCCGAACTTTGCTTCCGGCAGGCCGAACTTTGCTTCCGGCAGACTGTGCAGTTCGGCAGGCCGACCGAGGCATGGAAAATTTTGTGATTTTTACCCGATTTCACTGTTTTGAACCCTGATTTAAATCCCAACCTTATAGGATGATTTTAATGATACAAATGGCACACTAGGACATCATGAAATGATTTAGTAACATAGAATGTTTCGAACTAGATATTGATCGACTTAGTTTGTATCTAGGGTTGTTCGTGGTTCCGTGGAGCTAACGTATAGCGGACCGGGATTACGGTGTGGGGTACCGGCACGAGTATTGAGGTAGGACTTCTATCCTATTTCTTTGGTAGCCTGGTTTTGAAATGATTTGGCTTTGAAAATGATTTCTATCAAAATGTTTTCAACGGTTGTTTGAAAATGATTTTATCGGTTATATTTTAATATACCGTGACATGAAATGAATTTCATAATGAATGTAATTGACAACACTCGGTAATTGGGTTTTGAATGACAATGATAATAAACACTAAGGCATGATGCCATATCAGAGATCGGGTCGTGTGGCGATCGACCTTGGGGGCAGGTCCCGAAACCCAGCTGGGCCACTACGGTGGTGATTTCATGGTTTGCCTAGGTAAAAGTAAACTGGTGTTTTGATTTGACGAGTAGACTGTTCTGTGTCAGAACGGTTCTACTCAATTTATTTATTTATTTATTCAAGTTCCCTTTTTGTATAACTCCTGATAATGTTATGTTTCTTTGTATAAAACTATTTTATAAAACATAATCCTACTGAGCCTTTTGCTCACGTTTTATTGTTTTAAATTTCCCCCCTTCTAGGTGGTTTCCCATTTAGGTGGTTTTCCATTTAGGTTTGGAGAAGATTCTTCGGACCGAACTCAGGAGCAATAGGAGAGTTTATTTACATTCTGTATTTATTGATTAAGGCATGTAAGACTTAACTTTATTTGTACTTGGACTGCAATTGTATTTATGATATTGTCAGAACCATGTGTGTGCACAAGTTGTGGGTTGTGGAACCCATATTCGCGGTTTTTATCCAATTATTATTATTTGCTAAGTATTTATAAATTCGTTTATCAAATGTGGTGAAAAATCTTCTTAATTTTTATTTAATTTGATTCTCAAACTCTCGGTTTTTAATTAAATTCTCTTTTAATTAATCTAAATATTCCGCCACGTCACCTCCCGTACTCCGAGGCGTGACAGTTTCTCATCCATAAAAATACAGTGGAAATAAGTCACATATTCATAACTATATTCAACATTAATGAAATAACATGTTATGAAATCAATATTTTTTAAATCAATATAGAATCTCATCCATATTTAAGCTTTATAAAACTTTCTTTTGCTACTGACAAATTTAATATTTATGAAATTTATAATGTAAATTTAAGTTTCTTTTTAATATTTATTATATCTTAAAATATTAAATATATATTTAATATAAAAATTTTATAATTTTTATCAAAGTCTTTACTCATATCAATATTTTTAAAAAAATATTATAAAATTTTTATAAAATTAAAATATTAATATTTTTACTGAAATTAATATCTTCATCCTGGTTATAATGATGTGTTTATTTGCTAAATTTGACGTAAGTGGGACGGAGTTCGTGGTCTGGACAAGCTCTTTTCCTGTTGGATTTCTAATGCGGTTGTTGTAGACTTTTCTTCAGCCTAATGGAATTTCGACATTTTCCCCCAAAAAAAAAGAAAAAAAGAGATTAATATCTAGAGGTAGAATAATGCAAGATTTTCTTTTTGTTTTTGTTTTTTTGTTATTTATTTATTTAATTTTTGTCCTTTTGGCAATGAGTGTTTCTTCTTCAACTTACTTCATAAGCACGGAGTTTACTTTTCTGCCGACATTCCTGCAACGAACATTCTTGCGTCATCTTTTATTTTTGCACATATAAAATTGTGGCACTTCCTTCCACATCATTTACCAAGTAACACTCAATTTTTTTTTTCTTTGATTTTTCTTTTCTTTTCTCATTCTCAATACTCTTATGTATCCATCCATACTCTTAACAATTTTTCATTGTCGTCATCTCAGCTGATTTTTTGTCTAATGATATTTCTTTTTCAAAGGTCTATTTCTATTATTGGGCTACATAATTATATGTTTTAATTTTAATTATTTTTTAATCTATTTTTTTAAAACTAAAAAAATATCATTTCAATTTTAAAAAAACTAATTTTAATTTTATCCATATGAATATAAAAAATTTGAATAAAATAACATAAATTTTCTTAATTAGTTATAAAAAAATATCTTATTGAACCAAAAACATAAAAAATACTGAAACAATATATCAATTTTTTGTAAGATCTTAAATTTTATGACTTTTAAAATTTTAAAGTAGTTTTTAAAAAATTTTCACAAGAAGATAAATATATTCAAAAACAAATTTCAGTCTAAACTTTTGACTTATGTTAATGTTTTTCTATCTAAAAAATCTATCAAGGATAAAATTGAAAAAATATTTTAAATTAAAAGGGTATATTTATAATTTTTAAAAATAAAAAATAAAATAAAAAATAATTAAAATTAAAAGATATATATAGACAGGCAACCAACCATTCAATTGCCTATATAAAAGTAATGCTACATGTTTTGGTACTCCCTCTAATTTATGTGACAAGTGTCATTCTCTACCCATATTTTTTTCATCTACTTTTCTTTCTTTCATCCCTTTTTCTTTTTCTTCTTCATTCCTTTTTTTTAATGAGAAGCTTTTCATTCACATTTTTATTCTTTATTTGTTAACAAATTCTATCGTATTCTTGTATTATATTATTTTATAGAACAACAAGAGATTTTAACTTATTCAATTAAATATGTTCAAAAACTCTTCTAAACTCAAAAAGCTCTTTTCCATAGACGAGCCAAACGCTCATTAAAAAAGCTCTATCTCATGTATCTATTTTTCTACTGCGTAAAAGTAAAAGCGTCAGCTTATCATTTACAATGCAAACGTAACATTTATCAATAATATTCAATCTGTTGAACTTATATATAAGAATAGGTAAATAAGTCATTTACAATGTAAATATAACAATTATTAATAATATTTAATCTGTTTGACTTACATAGGAAGAAATAAATATCATATTTACATACGGTTAATGCATTGTTTACTGACAAAACAAGATCTTTTTTCTAGTTGTAAATAAGTCACTTACTATTGAGTCAGTGGCATAAATCATTTCAGTAGAAAATTGTGTGACACGTAGCATAAATATCACATTAAACTTAGAGAAAATTGCATTTTATGCCATACTTTTTAAATATATGCTTATTCTTGCCATACTTAAATAGTTATGCCACACTATCACTCAAATTATATTTGTATCTTTAAAATTATAGTATAGATTTATAAAAAGCAAGTTTCAAAAGACCATATTTACAAAAATTTTCTTAAACTTAAAAGCTTAAAACTAAATTAATCTAGACTACATATACAATCGTAGGTGTACATATTTATTAAAACAATTCTAAATAATTAATGTATATATACACATATAATATAGATTGGATTTGCAACATGGATTAAAAGATACTCAATTTATACATTCGGATTAAAAAAGACTTAATTCATCATCAATTTATAATCCTCCAATATAATTCAATCTAATCTAACCTAATTTGACAAATTAGATTGGATATTGTAACTGAATAGATTCGTGGATTCAATGAACTCCTCTAGATAAAAGCAACATATGTTCATTGTCATCTGGTTGATAAATTGCTCATTCTTTATTATCTGAGCAAGAAATGTCCGCCTAAAAGCGCTAGTATTGGTCGATCAACCGGCTGTTTATCCTTGTCCTTGGCTCAGTATTCGTCGTTTTTCCCTGAAAGCCATGTAATCAGTTGACCCAAACCAACGAGTTGAAATCTACGTAGAACCCTAAAGACGACAACAAAATTGGGCGGACGAAATGGAGGGGATATAGGATCAATTGTGATCTAAAGGGGGTTTACGCACTGTGCCTAAAAAGTGAAAACCAATAGAAACTTACCATATGGCTGCTAACAAATATTCCCCGAATCATTCATATCTATCATCGAAAATGCATGATTTAGATCCACTGAAAGGACAAAAAAGAAAAAATCTTTGGCATTTTCTTTCCTGCGCCTCGTGTTCTTGATAAGCTACAAACGGCCAATGTTTTGTACACAAAAGAAGTGGCGCTAAGGGCACGTTTGAGAGGGTTTTATAGAAACTGTTGTATGCTTTTTGAGTCTTTTATAGAAGTGTTTAGGTTATTTATTCAAAGTATTTTTACTCTTTAAAAGGAATTTATATCAAAGTCATAAATATGGCTTTTAAAAAAAAATCTTTAAAATATATTTTAAAACTTATATAAACGTATTAATAATACATTATAAGCTTAAAGATTATATTTTTATGGCTTTTAAAAAAATAAAACTATTTTAACATATTAAATTTTTTTTAAAAACATGATTCTAAATAAAGGTTGTAATTTTATTTTTTTTCCTACTTACTGAGAAAACAAACAAGTACTGTGGCAAACACGCCCTAAACTGGTGGGTCAACGGGCTTTTTCTGAAAAGCCAAGCGATCATGAATGCCAAAAGCAGGAGCCGAATTGGAATTAAGGGCATGGGGAGCGCACGAACAGCGAGAAGTGATTTTCACTTTTCAAAAGTGGAAAACGACATTGTTCCGACCCTGTCAGCTTAGTGGAGCAATTAATCATATTAATTGATTTAAGACAGAATAAGTCAGCCCTGCAGGCGCATTATTTTACTTGATTTATCCCAAGAAGATAATATGCTCACGTTATCCGGGGGAAAAAAAAATCCTATTTGATCCAAGGAAATTCAAATTTTTGAACAGAGAGTATATATAATATGCACATGACCAAAAAAAAAAAAAAAAAAAAAAAAAGAAGACAAGTTTATATATAGGCTGATATTTATAGATGGACTTGTCAAAGCACAAAAGTAAACGAATACAATGGTAAACGACAGACCTATCTCTTTTCTTTTTCTTTTCTTTTTTTTTATTTAAAAAGAGGAAACAAATAACATCAATAGCGATAAGCACATTCACTTTGATTGACAGTCACGTAACTACTTAAAACTCCATCTTATACCAACCATAATTATACTTTATATTTTTAACTATTTTAATGTGTCTTTTTTTTAAACTATAAAAATATTATTTGAATTTAAAATATTAATTTTGATTGCATCATTATAGATAAAAAATAGACAAAAAAACATAACAACCTTTAATTTGTGATGAAAAATATTTTATAAACTTAAAAATATAAAACATGTCAAACAAAATATCAAATTTTACAAAAAAGATCTTAAGTTTTATAACTTTTAAATCATAAAATATTTGTTAAAAATGTTTTTTAAGAAAAAAAGTATATTTTATAAACCAATTCAGTGTGATTAAGAGTCTGTTTGTCTTATCTTTAGTATTTTTATGTCTAAAAAATTTAGGAGGAATAAAATTAAAACAAGATTTTTAATTTAAAGGAAAATTTTGTAATTTCAAAAAACATAAAAATAAATAAAAAATTAAGTAAAACTAAGAGGAGTAGTCTAATTAATCCAACCAACTATTCCCACTTGAATTTATTAAAAAAATTTAAAAGAAAGATAACGGTAATTTTCTAGAAACAAAACCAGTAAGACGACAAAAATAGAAAACGACAATGCTCGTGTGACTAACGATAAAAATGAAAGATAATGTAGCCATCACAGACAACTTTGGCAAAGAAAAACACCCGAACCTGACCAATGTACAAATTTAAAAATCTAAAAAATAGAAAAAAGTTAAAGAATATAACAAACGATAGTAAAAACTAAATAAAATGTGATTGAAAATATAGTTTCGCACTAATTTTATATCCAATTTCATTTTAAGTTATAGAGTTTAAAATTAAATTATTTCATTCTTAAGTTTTAAGATAATAGTAGTAATTTAAAACGCTGAAACATAAAAGAAAACCAGCAATCGTGTGAACAAAAGGGAAAAAAAAAATTTAAAAAAAGAACACAAAATATGGGAAGAAGAACGACAAACAAAAAGACAAAGTAAAAGGTAACGAAAAAACAAAAATTCCAAAAATGACAGGAACTAAACAACAATAAGTAACTGTTTGGGAGGTTTTCCTTGAATTCTAGAAATGTCCTTGACCTAAAGAAAAAAATACGATTCTCTCTGATTGCTGAATTCTTCTCTCTGATTCTCTAGAATTCTTACAAATGGCTAAAAAATCTCTTTTCATCCCACCAAATCTCCTATTTATAAACGTTGGAGCAACGGTCTTCGTTTGTGAGCTGCTAGATTCTTCTCGTTCGTTTGCTACCGTTTGATTTAGCATCTGAAGTGGACATTCATTTAAGTTGGCCTGAAGCTTGGTTCTTCTGATTCTGATCTCCTATTACCTTCAGCAAACGGTACCCTTCCCCTTGAGACATATAATGTCGTTTTAATTGACTCCTGTCTCTTCGTCTTCTATTAACCAAAACGACGTCGTTTTCTCTTGTTTTTCTGAGGTGCCCATATCAGCACCCAATTTTTCTTTTTAAATCTGGGCTTTCACATTGTTTTTTGCTCACTTTCCTAAATTCAAGAGAAAAAAAAAAAAAAAGGAAAAATTGCCTTTCTTCCTCTCGCTTAGCTGCACTCTTCATTATTTCCTTCCTTTGTACGGTTCTTGAATTGTTAGATCACCGCTCTTCAATTATCAGCCACTTTTGAAGAACTCTCTTGAGATATTAGCGAAAATATCAGCCTTGAAGATGGGTCTTTGCCCTTGATCAATTAGGTTCATTTCTTTCCCTTTGCACCCTTTGATTTCCCAATTCTTCGCTTTTTCCAAACTTCCTCCTTTTCAACTATCGCCTGGCAGTTTCCGTATGTTATATTTTGCTGTTTTTCTTTTTTTTTTAAGGGTTACTTTTTAAATTTGGAGCATATTCATATCTTGGTGCTTGAACTTTTAATTTTAATAACTTACTCTTGAACTTTTTTTTTTTTAATTGGAATAAACACACGATTAGACAGTGGTTTCCAAAGAGCCGTAGTCTAAGATCGTGCTAAACGATGCAACACGGAAGCCTCCGTGTTTCGTAGTTACATATTGTCTAATGTATGTCTTCAGACGAGGGATGATGGTTTTAATGTTAGTTCTAAATTTTTTTTAAAAAAAAAAATGTGGGTGGTTTCTAAATGAAACCTTTACAACAGTAGCGCTTTCTCTCTCCCTACTCTTTTACGCCTCTCACTCTCTCTCTTCTCTCTCTCTCACTGTCATCGTTGTCCTCTCATCTCTTTTTCCTCTGCGCCTTTGCCATCGCCTTTGTCTCTGCTTCTGCCGTCGCGTGGCATTTGCCGCCTCCGTCTTCGACTTCGTCTTTGCTTCCTCTGTCGGGTTAGTGTTGTTAGTTTATTACTTTCAGTTAGTATTTTTCTTAGTTTTAGATATGTGGCATTTTAGTTGATAGTTTTATTAATAATTTAAATTTAGTTTTAGTTATTAAAGGTTTTTACAATTTAGATTTAGCTATTAGTTTTACTAGTTTTTGTTATTTAAAAGTTTATAAATTTAGTTTTTGTTTTTAGTTTTTTTAGTTTTAGTCATTAATAGGGTGTTTGATTAGTGATGAAACCATTTTTACTGTAATATATGAAAGTTTTATATTTTAATAAATTTTTTTTTACTGTATCATGTGAAAGCTTTATACTGTTTATAACTAAATTTGTGGTATGAATAACCCTTAGCCAAACTCCCTTTAAGGGAGTTATTCAATATTGTTATTCTTAAAAAACATGTTGTTGATTTTCTTTAGAGGGTATGTTGTTAGTTTTCTTAGTTGCAGTAATTAAGTTATTTTTGTTATTTAGTTTCGTTCATTGGGTGTGTGTATTATTAGTTTTGTAGTTTTTATTTGTTAACAATATTAATCAATGTTAGTGTGTGTGATTTTAGTATTTTCATCAATGTGTATTTTACTCGTCGTTGTCGTTTCACTGGCTGGCTGTTGTCATATTTTATTATTATTGTCGTTTTATGAATTATTCATTTTCTGTGGTCTTCTTTAGATTGACTCCGTTATTAACTTATTGGTTTAAAGTTTTCTTCATTTTTTTTTTTCATTTTTGGTGTCATTCACTCGGATGCTCCTTTCAATTTTGTTGGTGTTTGGCTAGGGATCGTGGTTTGATAGTTTGTTGTCGTTTTATCATGTGTCCCAACCGCAAGGCTTTAAAGAAAACGGGTTGTCCCCAGAAGTTTGGTTATATAAGAATATGCCTTTTTTATATATTATTAATATTTAATTGCTAGATTCCTATTGCAGTCGTGAGAATTAGAACGATTCTCATTCCTAAAAAAAAAAAAAAAAAAAAAAAGGCTTTTCAACTAACAACTCGATATAAGTGGTGCTGAAATTCTAACAGCTTCTGTAACTAACTAATAATTGCCTGGCTAATATGCAAATCACACACGTGGCAAGCAACTTTATTAACTAGATAACTGGTAAATAATTTCCCTTCAAAAAGAATTGGTGCCTAGATTTAATATATAAAATCGTTGGCCCTTGAAACGATATATAAGATAACTAGTCTGGTCAATTGTTTCACTTCCTGCAATCTTTTATTCAATTTAATCGGATCAACCTTATTAAAGCCAGAGATTTTTTTGAGGGACAAGAATCAAAATAAATTTTTGGACTAAAGCTATATTAGTACATGGTGTAATCATGACTATCATTTTGTGGGGGGTGGAGATGTAGGGGCAGGCGTCGCAAAAGTATTTGTGGGGTTAAAGTTTCGAAAACTATATTATAGACTGTGACATTTTCTTTTTCCAACTTAGGTATGGGGATTTGAGCACTTCATAATCAGATATAGCGTGCTTAAAAAAAGAGCCATAGGTTTTTACTAGTTTTTTCAATTAACTTTCCTTTTAATGGATAAATTAGTGTGTTTCACACAAGATGTAAAATGACAGCGACGCCTTTGTGAGGTTTTGAGACTCGATGTCCCTTCACCTGACAACTCTCATATCGATCATTAGCTTTGAGTTGTCAAATGTGCCTTTTGAGGTTACATTGAGTAAAAAGATGTGATTCTTAATTTTTGTTGTGGATACCGTAAACATATCAGTAGATTATGTCGACAACCACTTATGACTGTTTTAGTGGCTTTACTATTTAATTAATTAGGAAAAAAAACTATATATTATGCCAGTTGTGATCGTGTGTTATATATTGCTCATTGATCCATACTTTTTAACAACTATTACATTTTTTAAAGGCAATATTTTACATATTAGCATGAAATCACCTAATAAAGTAATAAACTATTATGTACTAATTGTCGTGATCTTAATCTATTCTCATATAATGTCACAATAATCAAAAAAATCTTTTCTCATACAATGTCACAATCAGGAACTCTTGTCCTGTTAACTTTTTTAATTGTTTCTTTCCCTTGCAAAAACCAACTAGTACTACTTAATGATAAGCTTGTTAATTATATTAGAACTCGGACGCAACTAATTAAGAAGCCTAATTTCTCAATCAAAAATAACTAATCAAGCAAGAGTTCCCTCAAAATAGCAAAAATATGGCACCGCCGTGCTTGGTGAAAGTAGTGGAGGTCTGCCGGGTGGCTCCGACACCGGAACTCTCGGGGTCCGGCGCAATCGCTGCTCCTAAGTCCCCCCCTCACTTTCTTCGACATTCTCTGGCTAAGGCTTCCACCAGTACAACGCCGCGATCGCTGTTCCTAAGTCTCTCCCTCTCTCTCACCCTCCACAACTACCTCCCTCTTGCCGGTACCTTAACTTGGCCTCAAAACTCCTCCAAACCCTCAATCAACTACTCCGATGGCAACGGAGTTTCACTGACCGTAGCCGAGTACACATCGGACTTCTATCACCTCTCCGGCGACGACGACTTCCGTGAAGCCGCAGATTGCCATCCTCTGATACCCTACCTGAAAGTGTCGCACGAAAGAGCAGAAGTGATATCACTACAGGTCACTCTATTTCCCAACTCCGGCTTCTGCATTGGAATCACCGCCCACAACGCCCTTCTAGATGGCAAGACTTCGACGTCGTTCATGAAATCATGGGCTCAAATATGCAGAACATCACTAACTGGCGGAGCAGATCATCATCATGAGCAAATAATCAGGCCTTTATACCACCGAACCGTCATTAAAGACCCCGCCAGGCTAGAAACGATTTACGCCAACGAATGGCTAAAAGAAAACGGACCCAACAACAGAAGCCTTACGACATGGGAGATCGATCTTTCGCCGGGGCTAGTCCGAGGCACATAGAGAAGTTGAAAAAATCCGCCGTTAACAGAAGAAATATCATTCAAGGACTAAAACTCTAGACCTTTTCGGTCACGTGCAGCTACACTTGGGTTTGTGTAGTGAAGGCGTTGGGAATAAGAGATCAAGAGAAGACACATCTCGGCTTCAACGTGGATTGTGGGTCTAGCTTGAAGCCGGACATTCTGGCGACGTACTTCGGGAACTGTGGAAGCGGTCGAGGAGTGGTTGTGGAGACGAAAGGCCTTTGGGGAGAGGATGGAGTGAACTTTGCTTTGGAGGCTTTAAGTAAAGGTATAAAGAGTTTGGATGATGATGGGGTTTTGAATGGGGCTAATAAATTGGCTTCTACTATTATAGGTGGAAACGCTAAACGTGGAATTAGTGATGGATCAAAGAGCAAAATTAGAGGGGTTAGTATTGCTGGGTCGAGGTTTGAGGTGTATAACACTGATTTTGGATGGGGAAAGCCAAGGAAAGTGGAGATGACTTCTATAGACAGGACAGGGGCAATTTGTCTTTCGGATGGCAGAAATGGCAATGGAGGAGTAGAGATTGGTTTGGTTTTGAGGCTTCGGGAAATGGAACCTTTTGCTTCAAAATTTGTCAAAGGCCTTGAGAATCTTTGAAGATGAGAATATTATCTATCTATCTATCCATCTATATTTTTGGGTTGTTTGACTTTGATCATTATGTGAAAAATTCTATAATTTATTGTTCTTTTCATTTGTCATTCGGCATATTATGATGTATAATTATGCTATGGAGTAATTGTGATTGGAACACAATTTTTTTTTTCCCGATTGATGTCAAACATAATTAGACATATTCTAGGTTTGCTTGTTAAATATATATATGTTTGCTTCATAAAAAAAAATTGTATCCTGAAAAGCCCCTGATCATTGAAGTCCATATTTGTAATTTGGTTCTGGCTGTTTCCAATTTTCGCATGTGTCTTGTAGCCTTTTTGGTAAAGTTAGTTGCAACTAATTTTTTGGTTACAATTTGTGTAAAGCTCTTATATGCTACAGTAAAAAGGAAAAAAAAAGTTTATAGTGAAACCACATTACGAGAGATGAAAATTTGCTTGGTGTGTAAGTCAAGCAGTTTGTAGCCTTTGATTCCATTTGGGTAGCCCAAAAACACGCACGTTCGAGCATGAGGCTGAAACTTTGTTCTAAAATTTAATAAAAATTATTAAAAATATTAAAAATTTGATTTAAAAAATATATTTGCAACAACAATGTTGTCACCAAAAAGAAAGAACAAAAAATATTTACGACAACATTTATCTTTTTTCTTAATACTTCAAAGTAGTCAAATTAAAATATCTATTAATTAATTTATGCCGGTTATGGTTCCTTAGAGGTTAAAATGTGTATCTAGGTTTTTCATGTAATTAGATGGAAGACTATCATCTTTGTCTAAGAATTGTTATTTAATTTTTTCACATACTATACTAACCAATAATTCTAACTACAAAGCCAAACACCCTGTTAGTTTTATACTATTTCATCGTTTTACTTGTTTAAAGTATTTAATTAATCTCCTTGTAGCCGTTATTGTTGTACTTTATAATGTTATAATTGTCTTTCAAATATCATTTTCGCTTTTCAGGTGATTGTTTTTAATTCTCTAATCTTGTTCGACTGTGGTGTCGTTCTTTAAGTTTCTTGCTGGTTTGTGTCGTCTCTTATCATGTTTCTATTATTATGCCTATTCTCTTTATGCTATTGGTCTCCTGTTAATTATATCTCTTTTGAACGCTATCTTTCAACTTAAGTGGCTCCTGTTATTTGTTCTCCTCCAAATTTATTATTTTAACTCTTTTATCGTTTCAAAGTTTTTTTAAAGATTTTTCGTAATCCCTTATATTTTGTTTTTACTTTGATGTCGTTTCTAGTGTTGGTGTCGTTTGTAAAATTCCTCTAGTTTCCGATTGCGTTGTCCTTTCTCCAGTTTCCATGTAATTAGAGATTTTAATGTTGTTCGCAACTTTTATGTTTTCGTCGTTTCAAATTATAGTTTACTCAACGATAATTATTTACATTTAATGGTAGAGACTTTACATGTACTAAAATCTGAGTCAATTTGGATGTGAATTCAGTATGCGCCCTTATCATTTCTTTCTTTAATAACCATATAACAAGAGCCCACCGAAGTTCACTATTCATTGGATGATCGTCCAAAACGGTTCCGTTTTGGTACTTTGTTGGCTTTTTTAAATTAATTTTTTAACCATTTTTATTTTATTTATCTACTATAGTCTTCCACTTGAATTTTTCACTAAAGTTGTGCTTGTGAAATAGTGTTTTGTGTTTTTGGTTTCTCTGAACCAAATAATTAAATTTTTATGTGGTTAATAAAATATATTGTTTTGACTCCTTAATTAATAAATTGTCTTAATTTAAAACAAAATCCAACATAATAATACACATAAGGGTTTAAAAAAGAGTAATAAAAGACGGATTTTTGAAAAACAAAACCATAAAAAACATATAGTAAAATAGAAAATTAAATTGTGTTATCAATTATTTTGTTAGGAATATATTTTTGGATCTATTTGCTTAGTTTACCATATTTTTGGATCTATTTATTTTGTTTACAATTTTACTTCTTGTAAAACCTTAACCTGTTATACTCATGTTGTATTTTGTTTAAGAATAATCAATTTATTAACCAAGAGATCGAAACTGTATAATTTATAGATCTTCGAACAGTTAGACGTCAAAAAGTGAATGTTGATAGCAAAAATAAAACAAATGTCTATCTTCAAAGGTTATTTGTGTGACTTTCTCTATTTAAATCTTTGAGTAAAATTTTTCTTCTATTCATTCTTTCCAATAGAATTCTCATAAATATCATCTTTTAAGATTTACTTTTTTCATAAATGTGATTATTTCTAACATTGGTTATCTTTGGAATAGCTTTTAAACCTGTTTGGGGTGACAAACTATTTAGGCTTTCACTTTTTATAAGCACTTTTGGTACAGGTCATCCTTTTGGTGCTTATGAAAAAAGTGTTTATAAAAAACTTTTTTATTTCATAAAAAATATTACCAAAATTCATCCTCTAACTATTTCCCTCCTTGTTGGATTATAAGAAAACTATTTTGTGTAATATGTAGGAATCAACTTTGATTAGGAAGGTTTCCTTATTGATATTAATATTGCGTTATCGCTCATTGCTGACCGATAAGTATTGTACACTTTTGTTTCCATTTTTTTTCTTAATAAATAAATTCATGAACTTTGATTGTTTGACAATTTTAACTCTGATACTTAACTTCACAAATATCTGGAAATTTTACAGGGATATTGATGATGCAAATGGCAAAAATAATGTAAGGGTTAATTATACTGACATTTTATTTTTTCTGAAAATAAAAAAACAGACATACTTTATTGACTGAAACTAATTACGCCAACATTCTCGTGGTCAGCCAAAACAAACAAAGACAACCCTCTATTAATTGAGCAAATTTTTGACAGTGAATTCTTTCAATATGTTAAAAATGACTCTCCATAAGAAAAAGAAAAAGTTTTCACTTTTCATTTATATGTGTTGTTGGAAATGACTTCATGCCTATAAAAAAAATTAGTTAAATTGATTTTTTTGAACTTGTAATGTAATTGATTTTTACACACTTTTAACTAATAATTTCACTCATACAGAAATAATTTTTTTCTTGACCTTTCTTTCAAATTTTCAAGAAATCAAAATGTGTTTTTTTTTAACATAAAAAGTGCTTTTTTTTCCTTATGAGTCAATCATTTTGAGTAGTTTAAAACTAACTAGGTCTTGCTAAATTAGTTAGTTATCATCACAATAATCTATTTTTAATAAAATATTAAAAACCATAAAGCTATAAAAATTATAAAAAATGATTGGTTTGGTTAGAGATAAGGGATCTAGAAGAAAAAAGATAAAGATAGGTTTTTTTTTTATAAAAAATGTAGATCTTAAGGTTGAGATTTTAAGTTGTTAGGTGAAAGGCTAAGATTAAAAGGTGTTTTTGTAATTTTATATTTAAAAGTAACAAAGTTAAGTCCATGAAATATTAATGTAATTAGTTTTAATAAAAGGACTGTCTTTATTATTTTGACAGGATACATGAAGTGTTAGTATAATTAGCCCAATAATTATATCTATAAACGACGCTTAAAAAGCAATGCCTACAAACTAAATTTAAATTATGTGTCTAATTTTAGTGACTTAAACAATGTCTAAATATTTAACAAACAGTAAAATAAACGACATCCGTGACAACAACTAGTAGACCTGAAAAAGTAACACAGCACTTTCAAAAAAAAAAAAATAAAAAAAGTAACACCAGCATTATTAAAAGGTGAGTGTTTTTGATTTGATAACGCCAAAAGACTGGAGATTCAAAAACCAAACTAAAACCCGAATTACAGCAAAACTGAAAACGACGACAACTTGTAAAGTGAATGCAAAAAAAAAAAAAAAAAACAAAAAAGACAAACGGTGTGAACGACATGAAAACTTGAAAATGGTGTAAAGTTAAAACGACGGCAAAATCACGAAACCACAACAAAAGGAAACGACAATAGTCAACAAGTAAGAGTGAAAAATGCGGTGATCATTTAAAAAATAATAATAATAAGAAAATTTGAAACGCTTACCCTGGGAAAAAAACGACGACAAAAAGTAAGCATGGGCTTTGCGAGGACCTTACTCGAATATGTAATCAAAGTAAATACTTTTTAATTTAGTCCTCCTTTTATGGTAGCAAATACATTCTTTAAAAGACAGCACGCTGAACCCAGGTAGAGATTCGAGAATCAGCCCACTTCCTCCCTCTTTTCTTTTCCCTCTATAGCCCCTTGAACCTCTGACCTGGTGGAATATGAGATCGAACTGCCAAAATGGGATAAAAAAATCAAAATACTAAATGCTTTACTTTATATTAAAACGCTAGGCATAACTTGAATCCAATTTATTGAAATTCCATCTAGTATAATAGAAAAATTATAAACTTTCAAAAGTATTATAATAAAAATAAAGCAAAATAAAGTCATTATAATACCCAACCAAGGAGTAGTTCTCTATGCAGGAGTTACCGTAGTACTTTACCATAATTTGAATTCAAGGGTTTCAATAGATTCCAGTTCGTCTAATTAAACCAAATCTAGAACTACCTGCAACAGTTTGTATAGCGATAAATCCTACTATAGAAAATAAATTGTCTAGTATACCGTGACAAAGAACGACTTCTAATCAGCTACACTATTAATTCCCTTTTTTGAACAAATAATGAGTCCCACAATTCAACTTCAAAAGCATATCAAATTCCTAAATACTCATAACAATAAAGAGAGTGTGCGGGAACGTAGCTAGATTGTGAGTTAAAATTATTAATATTGTAATTATACATAATTTGAGCTTTATATTATAGTATTTTTTTGTTTTATTATATAACATGTAAATACAATAGATAGTTAAAGCTATAAGTTCCAACTAAGTTGTTGATCACACTCAAAAATCAATACTGCCATCACTTTAGATTCAAAAGCAATTACACAATATTATGTGTCTGAAGTCTAACACAATATTACAGCTTACACTAGCGCTTAACCTCACACGAGTTGTTACCCAAATATATCCAGCAAAAGGCATACAAAATGAAGCACCCAAAAAAAAAAAAAAACCGGTGATTAGTATTATCGTAGCATAAAGTCACGATCATCAAAAAATAAGAAGAAAATTAAAAAAAAAAAAAAGGTAAAGCAATCAGCTAAAGAGAGCTAGTGATCTTCCTGGTTGAAGAGCAGTACTGTTTGTGGTTTCCAAATTCAAGACCTTGGGCAAACAGAGAAGCGAAAGTTCCCATTTGGTGTTTCTTCAAGACCACCCCAATCTCAACTCCATCCCCGTCTCTGTTGTCTGAAATACTCATGGCTCCAGTTCCATCTATGGAAGCCAAATCCACCTTCACCGGCCTCCCCCATCCAAAATCTGTATCGTAGATTTCAAACCGAGGCGATGACGCAACAGAATATACTTTTCGTCGTGTAACACTCGAATGCATGTTACCCACTATAGTCGAAACCCAATTCTCGGCTCCATCTAGAACTGATTTGTTTGCCAAGCCTTTCAATGCTTCACCGATGGCATTCACAGCCACAACAAATCCTTGTTTTCCCAACAAGGCTTCTCTTTCAACAGCCACAAACCTCGGCGCTACGCAATTTCCGAGATACGTCGTGGGCAGCGGAGGATCTAAACGAGATCTACAGTCCACCAGGAAAACAAGAATTATTTTGTCGTCCCTAACTTCCTCTGCCTTAGCTAAACAAACCCATGTATGGGCGCAAATTATGGAAAATGTGGACACGCGCATCTTTGCCATCTCAATATTGCTTAGGAGTCCTTTTAGTTTTTGTATGTTTGCGCTTGACAATCGGAATGTGCCTCGAATTGAATCGGGTTGAACCGCGTTATGCTTCCAAGGTGCTACGCTTCTGTTATTGGGTCCGTCTGAATTTAGCCAGTCGCTGGAGTAGATCGCTTCAAGCTTGCGCAGCTCGTCCTTGATCAAAAGGGTAGTTCTGTCATAAAAGGGTTTCATCTCCGGAGGAATGCTGAAGGGAGAATGATCATCACCATCATGATCTCCTGATTGAAGTGATTTGCATATGTGGGCCCATGATTTCACGAACAAGAAGAAACTTTGGCCGTCAAGGACTGCCTTATGCACGGCAATTCCGACGGAGAACGCACCGTGATTAGGAAAGATTGTTACTTGAATTGCCAAAACCGCAGCAGCTTCGGAGTTGGATACTCCTAATGGCAAGTCGGGAACCAAAGGACGGTACTCCACGGCATCGCAAAAGGCGATTGCATCTTCGGTCCCGGCTGAGAGGCGACGGAAGTCGGCATAGGACTTGGCCACGACAAGGGAAACGGCGTCGCTTTTGGTGTATGCTAGGACGGGCTTGGGGGAAGTGGGAGACCAAGTGAGGTTGCCTGCGAGAGGAAGGAAGTGTCGGAGGCTGAGAGACAACGAGTGTTTGAGTCTTGGAACAACAGAATCAAAGAAGAAGTTTGTTGAGCTATTTGTGGTTGAGATTTTGTAGAAGTAGAGGAGTTTAGGAGGCGAGAAGCGTAGCCAACGTATGTCAAAGAAAGTTAAGGGAAGAGATTTTGGAAAAGTAATGCTTTCCGAATTATGATCCGGTGAAGGAGGAGCCACCCTACATACCTCAATTATTTCCACCGTGTTCGGCCGTGCCATAGCTCAATTTTAGAAAGCTTGAATGAAACCCAAGAAAGTGGTGATTAAAAGGAATCTTATCCATATTAATCAATTGAATCCACACAAAAAAATAATAAAATAAAATAAAACATAGGCCCTAGATGGAAATCTGTCACGTTTTTGAAAGTTGGTGGGTCAGATATCGCCATGTAAAATTTAGTACAATAGTATACACAGCTCGTGATTCGACCACCCATGAAAACTTTAGTACAATAGTAGAGATTCCTTTCCTCTGGGACATGAAGATAACGTCAAATAATTACAACGCGAGTCAAGTACATGTATATATATATATATATATATATTGTTAGAACCAATATTTTTATGTGGGCTTATAAATTCTTCTTTGTTGTCTTTTGAAATTTTTTTATATTTGATTTATGGTTGTGTTTCTTCTATTGTTTGTTCTATTGTTTGATCTTATATTTTTTTGTTAATGAAAAAGTTGTCCAGTATGGAGATCGACGGAGTGTTTGATAGGATGATTAGAATTATTTTTATTGTAACATATAAGAGTCTTGTATTATAGTAATTTTTTATTGTTATTGTAGCATATAAAAACATTACGTTGTTCACAACTAAAAAAATGGTCTAAACCGTAATCCAGGTTAATTTATCAAACAGGCTATGAATGCGATGGTTTATGAATTTGCTCATTTTCTATTATTAAATTTTTTCATTTTTGCTTTCACTTAATTCATATAATTCTGTTTCTCTTAATCCAACTAATAAAATTGAGTTTATTTTTGTTTTTGAAAGTTCTTTTATTATTTTTTTTATAAATAGAATATTTTTAATAACCCATTTTTTTCTTTCTTTTGAAACATTTAGAAAGAATTTTGTTCTTTCTTTTAAAATTATTAGAATTTTAAAACATTTCTTTTTTTAATTTTATAAGTCTTTTTTTGAGTTCTTTAAAAATAGGTTCAAAAAATGAACGTTGTTTTCTGGGCGAACCAAAAGGAAGTTCAGTTTCCATTCCACAAACTGTTAAAAAACAAAAATCATTTTGTTGTTCTTTTTAATTAGTTGTTTCGTAGCTTAGATGAGTGCCAAGGTTTCAGACAAAAAGGAAATAAGATCTTCATCTAGAATTTCTATGATTCATAAAATTCTCTCAAAACTATGAGGGGAAACCTCAACTAAAATTATTCAACGCCACAAATAATCCAATAATCGGAACATATGGATCCAAAAATAAGTAATACAAATACCACAAGAGAGCAAAATGCTATCTCATCATACGCCACAAATCAAAAGAGCAAATTAACCATAATTAATGAGATCTAGAATATCTAACGCCAATCATCACAAGAACTCCTTGCAATGAGTAAATGCAAATTTAATACAAGCTCAAGAGAGAGAACGAGGTTGCTTTTCCACCTTCAAATTTTCCATTCGTTTTTTTTTTTAATGAAGATCACTACTCAAAAAGAGAGACAGAGAGAGCTCGCCTTGTTTCCAAGAGAGGTAATTCTACCATGCCCTCCAGAATCGAAAAACTATGATATTTATCAGATTTGTAAAGAAAATAATTTTGATTAGATCTAAACGGTTTTAAAACACTAGAAACCTCAAGACCCCTCCAAGATAACAATGATTTTGCTCACCTTTCAAAGAGATTCGAGACCTTCAACAAAGGAAGAAGCAAAAGCTTCCATGTGAGCTTTCTTCAAAGCAACCCCAATCTCAACTCCTCCATTTCCATCGCTATTGTCACAAAGACTTATCCCTCCTCCTTTATCAACGGCAAGCATGGTCACCTTTTTCGGGCGTCCCCATCCAAAATCAGCACTACCGTAAGACTGGAATCTAGGCGAACCTGTAACGGAATACACTCTACGTGCTGCAGTTTTCTTCTCCGGCGACCCAGAATTTTGAAACATGCTTACTATTGGTGAAACCCAGTTCTCGGCTCCATTCAGGACTCCGCTTTTCAAGCTTTTGACTGCTTCACTAAAGGCTTTTACAGCCTTAACAAACCCATGTTCCCCCAAAAGGACTTCTAGTTCCACGACTACGTACCGGCTTCCAACGCAGTTTCCGAAATACGTCGCCGGTAGAGGAGGCTCTAAGCGAGATCTACAGTCCACTGGGAAGACGAAAGGGATTTTTTCGTCTTTAATTCCCTCTGCTTTGACTAAACAAACCCATGAATAGGCAGATATCAGAGAAAATGTTGATATGTGCTGAACCAGATGATCATGATCGCCTACTTGTTGATCATTCTTGTACTTTGACATCATCTGACTGCTTACTAATTGCCTTAGCTTTTCGATTTTTTCTGGCGGAAATTCAAAGGTGCCTCGAATTAAATCCTGTTGAACTCCTACATCCAGAGGAAGTAAACTTCTATTATCGGGTCCGTGTAAGCTCAGCCACTGTTCTGCGAACTTCGCTTCAAGGTTCGCAGGATCCTTGACAACGGTTCTGTCATGGGATGGTTGTAACTCCGATGGCAGGCTGATCTCACCCGATCTAAGTGATCTGCATATGTGAGCCCATGATTTCAGAAACAGATGCAAAGTTTTCCCGTCCAGGACGGCGTGATGCATGGAGATTCCAACCGAAAAGCAGCCGTTGGGAAACTCGGTGACTTGAATTGCCAAGACCGCGGCTCGTTCATGGGACACTGGCAAGTCGGGGGCGAGATGATAGCATGCCCCGGCCTCAGATAAGATGTCTTTGCTTGAGAGTTGATAAAAATCGGCGTTAGACTTGGCCACGGTGAGCGAGACAGCGTCGCCTGCGGCGTAGTCGACGACGGGCTTAGGTGAAGTGGGAGGCCAAGTGAGGTTTCCAGCAAGGGGAAGGAAGTGTTGTAGGGTGAGGGATAGGGATTGTTTTAGTCTTGGGACGATGTTGGAGTGAAAGAAGAGCGTCGTATTTGGATTTTCGATTGGGATTTCATAGAAGAAGAGACGTTGAATGGGTGGAAACTTAAGCCATCTCATGTCAAAGAAAGTAAGAGGAAGAGACTTTGGCGCAGTTGAGTCTGCTGGTGATGGAGGAGCCACCTCGCACACCTCAAATATCTCCACCGTGTTTGGTTGTGCCATATGTGTTTTAATTGGCTTTATCACAAAGGAATTTGTAGCTTCTGAAATCAAAAGGAGACGATATATATTATGGTAGTTAATAAGATAATTGTTATTATCAGCATTTTATGTGTGCTTCGAATTACTATTGTCTTTCCATATACTTAAATAGGGAAACTTCCCAGAGTACCCCAACAATTTCACGAATCTCCGGAGAAGGCCTTTTCTTCGTTTTTTAGGGAGGGAAAGAGAGAGAGAACTCAAAGGGCGTGAGTTTCTTTAAAAGAAAAAGGGAAAAAGGAAAAACGAATAACGTACCTAAGACGTCCTTTCAACATGCAAACTATTCTAGCTCAAAATTCCAAATACTTTATTCCAAAAAAAAATCCAACTAGCTTGAAATTGATCCATGACTTGTTATTATTTTTTGAATAAGCGAACAACTTTATTAAAAAGAGAAGAACGAGGGGAAAAAATCTAAACAAACTATAACATAATTATGATGTTAGACAAAATGAGTTTAAACAAAAATTTTTGATTGTTACATTATAAAATATTTATATATTACAAATATAAAGTAAAAATATCTACAATATAAAGCTACTATATGTACCAAAAGTTTTGATTCAAATTAAACTTCTTAAACATCATAAAAAGCTGATAATTCCTAAGTTGAAATGCAAGAATAAATAATGATCTAAACTTGCCTTAATTTAAATGTTTTTCAACTATAAAAAAATTCGCTTTACTTTTCTTAAGCAAAATACCTAAAACACCTCTTGTATTTTGTCTAAAATATTTCTTTATAATTAAAAAATACCCAAAATATCCATTGTATTTATAAGACTATTCAACTCAAGCTACCATAGAACAAAAAAAATTTGAAATATAAAATTACCCTTCCCAATCTATATTAAATCTTATTTTAAATATGACTTAATTTAAAAAAATTAGATAAAAATATTTTAAAATGTTATATTTTAATTACATAAATACTTCAAATATTTCTAGTGTTTTTCAATTTTTTTAATATTGATTTTATTTAATATTTTATTTTTAATTTTTTTTAAATTGTATTTAATAAAAATTGGGAATAGTAATTTTGGTATTTTTAAAAATTTAATAATTTTAATGGTTACTTTGAGTATAATTTTATAAATACAAGGGATGTCTTGTTATTTCAACAATAAGAGGGATAAAAATAGTGTTTAGACAAAATACATGAATTTTTTCTGTATTTCTTCTTATGATCCAAATCACCGATTTCTAAAAAGAAGCTTTTATGATAAGACATGCATTTTAAAATCTATAAATAGGTCCTATTATTTTAACAGTTGGATTAATTTAACAAAATGATATTCGACAACCACGTTAAAAATTTACAATGCATAATATAAAACTATTTATAGTTATAAATTATACCGTTAAAAAGTTAATCTAATAAATAAATTAATAGAATCTACAAATTGGACTAAATTTCCTTTCTATCATAAGTTTTGACTCCGAAAAGGGCAAGATAGAAAAAACAAAAAAACAAAAAATCAGAAGAGACATTCGGATTATGACATGCTAAAAGGAGGAATCAAATTTTTGAACGAAAGAAACACCTAAGGTCCTCTAAGTCCTAATCCATTAGCTGGGTTGGAAATTCCAACTTCCTATTGTTCACCCAGTATGAAACGATGGTAAGGAAAGCAACGTGACAAAAAGGAAGAAAAGGATGCAAGGGGGAGACTGGCCGAGAGAGCAGTGGAGAAAGAGACGGGACTGGTGACAATAAACTTCAAATTTCAATAAAGAATTTTAATATAAAGATAATTTATTTACGCTATATTTTTAAAAATTATATTGTTTATATCATATTTAAAATATTTATATTATACTATTATTTATATTATATATTAAGTTACATTATGAATTGGTATTTATAAAAAAAAAAAAAAAACAAATCTTACCACTAAGGGTTGTGGTGTAGTGGTGAGAATGTCTTTGTTAAGACTCCTTCTCTTCATCTAGAGTTTAAAACCCCACGCCAACACGCTTGGTAAACCTACTACTAGATAGTGGGATGGTAAACCTGAGTCTAGTTCAGGCCCTTTTGTACTCCCTCGGTATACTTTGGGATTGCCAAAGTGTCGAAGAAAGATAGGGACGTGAGGTGCACCACCTAATTTTTTCTAATGAGAAGAAAATAAAAAAAAGCAAATCTTAAAAAATATCATTTATTAAGGAAAAATATGATTTGTTAAGGGTCCGTTTGTTTCGAGTATTATTTGGACTCAATGGACTCAAATTTAAGTTCGAGTATCAAGAATTCTTTGGATACGTGTTTGTTTCCCAAAAAATCTGAATCCTTTGAGTATAAAAAATCCAAGTTTTCAGAGCTCTCATTCCCTACTAAACTTTTGATACTCGGATATTTTTACTACAGTAAAAACTAAAATTCTCTCTTTTATATTTGAGAGAAAAAAATCATAACTTTCTCATTTGATATCCAATTAAGATGATTCTTTTTTCATTGTGCTCCTAGTGAAGAGAGGAATAAATTAAGGTTCATATTGCATATTTTTTAAGGATCATTAACATTAAGATTTTATTAGATTTTTTAATAAATCAAAAACTATTTTTACTACCTTTTTAAACACAAATTTTAATTTTATTCCATATTTAAATTAAAATCTAAATGCACATCTAAACATAAATTTAAATAATAATTTAAATTATTAACTTAAATTTTAACTAAATTAAACTAATTCAAATTAAATCATTAATTCGAATATATTTATCGAATTGACAGTAAAACTCTCGGTGAATAAACTATCTACGAATTAAGCCCCACCAAGCTGGCTAGCTTGTATTGCCCTACGCGCTTGCAGTATGAGGTAGATGCATGTCGCAACCAGCGGGCCCACACAAATTGAACAAATTTTAGTGGCGTAACGAAGTATATCATTGACTCTCTCGTATTTGGCAATTAAAACGTCGCTTCTTCGGTAGAAACTCTACCTGTGTACGGATCTAAATCATTTTTTTATAAAATTAAAAGACAAACATTTATTGATAAAAAGTGCTTTGAAAATTCTATGCATTGCTGAATACCGGAAAAGTACCTTCATGAGTCCAGACGTTTCATTAATGAAATGAGAGGCCACCTGTATACATACATAACTTGCCTTCCTAGATCAAAAGTTCTGAGCCATACTGTTGAGCAAAAGTAGAATACTACTGAACATTGACTGGAAACAGTCTCGATCACAGCAACGATGTGCTCTGTTGTATAATTGACTCTACAATACTTGTAAAGCACAAGATTTCACGAGTAGAGTTTACAAAACGTAATCCAATAACAACCACACAACCTAGTAGTCTTATTGCATAGTTTCAAATGACAACATATGATTAGAGTAGGTCCATACGAATAAACGACGTGAGCATCCTAAAGTGAGTTGAAGTGCTAACTACCACTCAAATGTTACAATTTAGTTATCGTAATTTTAAGCAAAAATCCAACCTATTTGGGGGCTTATAGACGATGGGCGCGATTGGGTGGTGCCAAAGCTAATGCCCTATTTGACCTTGATATCAGTTATTTTCTCTTTAGTTTTTGCGTTAATAAAAGGGTATATTAAATTATGCTACAACTTTCATAAAAGCTAAAGGTTTTATCTGTTAATCTCTATAAATCCATAACCAATAAGCATAAATCTTTCTCAATTCAGCAAGGCAAAAGTAACCAAGATCAGATTTTAAAAGAACATTAAACAGAAGTATAACTTAGAGAAAAAAGTCACATAGAACTTGGGTCCAAAATATTTAAAGAACTCACACTATCAAACACCAATCCTTATAAACTCTATGCACAACCCATAAAATTTCATAATTTATAGCTTGTTGTAAACTAGACTCGAAAACAATGATCTTGACATATTACATTTGCACGACAAAAATGCTCAAAATCTAGTCTAAATATTTTATCTATGTTAACTATCCAGATTAATGTGCCAGCTTGAAAATTTCACAAATAATTAAAGAAAACTTTGAAAGGAGCGATTCAAAAGGTAGGTGAAAGCTTGAGATAACTACATTTTAAGAAGAAATAATATAAAACTTAATAAAAACAAGCATCAGAATTGGAAAAACAAAATTTTACCGGCTTACCGGATAGAGGATTCTAAAATCCACCTAAAGAAAAGCCCCTCTAAATAGAAAATCTCCAACTGTGAGAGAAAACACTCAAACTTGTTTTCAATATTTAATATTCTAAGTCTCAATACAATAGTTAATGTAGCTATTTATAGTTCTCTCACAAAATGATAATAAAATAACAACTACATATAAAACAAATAAAGGTAATTAGATAAGCTAATATAAAAGATAGTGCAAATATAAAAGAACGATCTCCCACTTGCTTTTTAAAGTAGGTGTTGCATTTGACAAATTCCCATCCCTTCTAGGTGAGAGTCAAAAACTCTATGAGGTAGAGACATAATGAATGGATATGCCACATTCTCTGTAGATGCAATCTTGGTAACCTCTGCATTTCCATGTCGTACTATCTCTCAAATCAGATGATACTTCTCCTAATGTGCTTTTTCCTTTTTTAGTGCCTTGGTTCCTTTAACTATGCCACAACCCCACTGTTATTACAGTACATGATGATTGGCTATTTTACACTAGGTACCACTTCAAGTTCTTCAAGGAACTTTTTGAGCCATATAGCTTTATTTGTAGTTTTAGAAGCAACTACATATTCAGCTTCTGTGGTGGAGTATGCAATACATGTCTGCTTTACACTTCTCTAACTGAGAGCGCCACCACCAAGTATAAATACATATCTAGAGGTGGATATTCTAGAATCTTTATCTGATTGGAAATTAGAATTTGTATAACCTAGTGGAGTTAAGTTATCATTGGAATACACAAGAATATAATATAATTTCTTGTTCTTCTCAAGTACTTAAGTATATGCTTGATTGCAATCTAGTGCTCAGGTCCTGAATTTGATTGATATCTATTGACTATGCCTACTGCAAAACTAATATCTAGCCTAGTACATAACATAGTATGCATGAGACTTTCAACAGCCGAGGCATAAGGAACATGTCTCATTTTCTCTATTTCCTCAAGGGTCTTGGGAAACTGGCCTTTGAAAGATGAATTCTATGTCTAAAAGATTATAAACCTTTTTTGGAATTATCCATGTTAAATTTTACCAAAATTTTGTCTATGTAAGCAGCTTGGGATAATACTAGAACTTTATTCTTATGATCTTGCAAAAGCTTGATCTCTAAGATATAACTACCTTCTCCTGGATCCTTCATATCAAATTGTTTTGTTAACCAATTCTTTATAGATGATAGCACCCCCACATTGTTTCCTATAAGGAGTATATCATCAACATAAAAAACTAAGAAAACAATAGCACTACCATGTACCTTTTTTTAAAACATATGGCTCATTCACTCTTTGATCAAAACCAAACGATTTGACCACTTGGTTAAACCTAAGGTTCCATGATTGGGAAGCTTGTTTTAATCCATAAATAGATCTTTTGAGTTTACAAACCTTATGTTTTGGCCTTAAATCACAAACCCTTCTGGTTGTTGTATATAGATGTCTTCTTCAAGATAGTCATTAAGAAAATCTGTCTTGACATCTATTTGTCATATCTCATGATCGAGATGTGCAACAATGACTAGGAGAATCCTTATAGACTTAAGCATAGTCACTGGAGAGAAAGTCTCCTTATAGTCTATACCTTCTTTCTAAGTATAGCCTTTAGCAACTAATCTTGCTCTGAAAGTTTCAACCTTCCTATGCACTCCTCTCTTTCTCTTGTAAATCCATTTGCACCTTATTGGTTTTATCCTTTAGGCACTTCGACAAGATCCAGACCATTAGAATATATGGATTCCATTTCTCGGTTCATGGTTTGTTGCCATTCCTTAGCATCTATATCATTCTTTGCTTCGTTGTAACTAATGAGATCCAGATAAGTCTCAGATGAAATAGCCTGCAAGGCTTCACCTAGGTAGTACAAATATTGATTTGGAGTTTTATTAACTCTTCCATTAGGCTCTAATACTAGTTAAGGATTAGGTTCAGACCTTTTGGTTTCCTCACTAATCTTTTCACCACCCAAATCATCAATTTGTTCTAGGTCTTGATGAATCCATGGACTCAAAGTATCTGAGATAATTCTTCAAGAGCTATCTTGCTTCGAGACTTATAATTCTTCATATGGTCCTCCTTTAAGTAAGTTGCGTGTATTGCCACAAAAACTTTTTTATCTGTAAGACTATAAAATAAACCAGCCCTAGTCCCTTTAGGATAGCCCATAAAAACACATACCTCAAAATGTGGTTCCATCTTATTTGTCCTCCCTTTATGCACGTTGCCAAACAACCCTATATGTGTATTTGTCTCAAACTAGGTTTGTGACCATTTCTCCGCCCATCTCCAACTGAGAAAACTAGATCTTTAAATAGAAGGAATCCTTGCGAGAGGTGATAGAATAGCAAGTAGGGTCACTTATCTATCTTACAAATAGAAGGCCAGGTTCTTGGACCAGATGAGGGGGGTTACGAGATAGCTAGGGCGGGCCAGTTAAGAACATGGAGTTTACGTATCGAGCTGAAGTTGAAAAATAAATAGGAAAACACATAAAACAACTTCGATCTGATCGGGGTGGTGACTACCTCCTTGGAGCATTTAAGGACTATTTATGTGAAAATGGGATTTTATCCTAATTATAAAGACCAAAATGTCTCCAGTAAAATAGTGTAGCAGAAAGAAGAAACCGGACATTGTTTGACATGGTAAGGTCAATGCTTGGCTATTCGACACTACCAACCTACTTCCGGGGCTTAGCTTGAGAGACAACAACATATATTTATCAAAGGCTACACATAACCATATTGTGAATAATCATTAGTGAAAGTGATGAAATATTCATAACCTTCTCGAGTTGAACATTGATGGAACCATATACATCCATTTGTATTAACTCCAATGATTCAAAGGCTTGGTTACCCTTTAAAGGAAAGCGTTGTTTGGTCATCTTAATTTCCAAACAAGATTCACAAAATGACAATAGTTCAAAATAATCAATTAATTTATTTTTTTTACCATTCTTGGTATCTAGTTTTGGTTGATATAACCTAGCTTTAAATGTCAAAGAAACGTTTCATTAATGGAAGAAATCTTTGGTTTCTTTGACACATGGTTATCATGAACTAATTAGGTATTAAGTGCATAATATGTAGGACTTATAACATATAAATAGTCTTTCAATGTTCTAGAGCAAATAAAAGCTTTGTTTTTTTAAATAGTTACTGAGGAATTAAAAATAACATTGTGTCCATGTTCATTTAAACACTTAATAGAAATTAAATTCCTTCTTATACTTGGAACATAAAGACAATTTTTCAAACATAAAGTCTTCCATTATTGAATGATAAAACAATAGATCCTATGGCTATTGCTGACAACATCTTACCAACTCCCATCCTCAAGATGAATTGTCCTTTACTTAGCATCTTGGTCTCTTGAATTCAACGCAAAGAATTACAAACAAGATTAGTGGCCCTAGAGCCTATAATCTAGGAATCAGTATATTCTACCACTGAACATTCAAGGACAAAAAGAAATTACCCAAACTTGATTTCTTCATCTTAGGGCAATCTTTCTTCTAGTGTCCTTTGATCCTACACTTGAAGCACTTGCCCCTAGGCTTGCCTTGCTTCTTGAAAGATGGCTTGTTGAGCACACCATTTGCCTTCTTGTTGGGCGTCTTCTTTTTCTTCCCATTTTTGCCAGTAGGCTTAGCAACGGAAGAGCTATTAGCAAGGCATATATTTCCTTTCTTTTTCAAAAGTTTTTTTTTTTTTTTTTTTTTTTCCGCAGCATGGAGTTCAGTCATCAACTGAGTAGTTGACATGTCCATTATGTGCATGTTATAGTTCACTTTAAAATTGGTGGACATGTCAATTAGTGATCCAAGTATGATAGCAGCTTAGGTTCCTGCATCGATTTGTGATCCTGCTAACTTTGCCTCATTAAGAAGCTCTATCATCTTAAACACATGCTCATGAACTCCAACACCAGGTGCCATCCTCAATTCTATCACCTTTGACATTGCACCTTGTCTAGCCGGTCGGATGATATGGCCAAACATGTTACGGAGACTTTGCATAATATTGGTTGTATTCTCCATTGCATCATGTTGTTGTTGTAATTGATTTGAAATGGAAGCTATAATATAACACTTGGCCATTTGGTTAGCTTTTTTGTACTTCGTAAACTCCTCCTTTTACAGCGCGAGATGCATTTGTTATAGGCTCAGGAGGGCCACATGTAGAAAGGGCATATTTATAGTCCTCCACAGTGAGAACAAGAAGTAAATAGATTCCCTTTCCACTCAGTATAATTTGTCCTAGTGATTTTGTTTTGGGTCAAATTTACTGACAAAGGACTCAATGATGACATTTTCTAAAAAATTTGATAAATGAGTATAAATAAATTTGAATAATTAAATTTAACAATAAAATTGCCATTTGCATAGAATCCATATAAACTATGAAAAATTTTATTGTAGCGATAATCTAGTTCTGCTTTAACATGTCATTGTAGAGTGATCATATTATTACTAACTAGATCCAGTATCCACTGAATTAAATCCTACAAAACTAATCTAATTAGTTATCTTTGAATATTAATTACCGTTACTTTTGGCCCTAAAATATCTTTATTCTATTCGCTAGGGAAAATAATTAAGAGATTTCAGTTGAGTGTAATAACCATTAATTGAAATCGTAATGCAACTCATTAAAATTAATATCGTAGGATAAATAATTTTAATAAGTTACATTATGATTTTATCCTTTAGGAAGTTCAATCAAATAAAACTTCATATATATTTTCTGTAAAGAGACCTACCATATTATGAGTTCGAAATATATACTTCATATTTATGAACCATTAATGGAGGCCGTGGGTACAAATATATTTAACCCTCTCCCATTTAATATTTTAAAAACATGAATTTTTTATTTAGGTGAATTATCAAATAATATTACCTAGATCGGTTGAATAAACAATCATAAATACCGTTTTTCGGATAATTCTCATATGATGCATAGAGTGGCACTAACTTAATTCTAGATTGCGTGTTAAACATAAGAACATTACATATTATCACATCCAATAACATAAATAAAATCCATTGATCCACGGCTTTTCCTGAAAAAAAAAAAGAAAGAAAAACAAGCCTATTTCTAATTATTTCCAGAAATCTTAGGCTTGTCCCTTCTTTCATTTGACTGGAAACAGTGGGCTTAATCCCATTAAATTTCACTGGACTCGCTGGCCTGTGAAGGGCTGATCAAGAGCTTATTGGACTGAAAGCCCAAATTAAATTGGCTACTGCTCGGTCACCACATGTAATCTGATGGATGACCAGCACTTTAATTTGTTACATATTGCTTTCTTGATTATGTACACAGCAACATGAAATTTCTCCACATTGGCTTTTGGGCCTCTTCTGGTTGTTAACTTTTTACAAGCCCATGTGGACTTTAATGCATGTGTTTTGACCACCAGCCGCATGGCTTGTCAACATATGACAGCCAAGGCATTGTTATTATCTTGACATCATCACATTGTTCACTCGTGACTATATTCCAGTTGTGTAATTCATCTTGCTTCTTGATTCGCGTTTCAGTATATAAGCTTCAACAATTACATAACAATACCTATACCCAACAGAGGCTTCCAGATTTTTCTAAAATGAAAATAAATAATTAAAAAAATTAAGAAGAAACATGGTGATGATTGACCACCCTTCTTACAAACCCAAATATAATATATTACAATCAAAACTATACCACGAATCAAGGATAAAATCAATATTTTATAATGAAAATAAAACTTCATATATTCAACAAATATAGAATTCCTATGTGCCATCTCAGCTAATGCAAACAGGCAATAATAATGATAATTCATATTAGTCATATGATTACTCTGGTATCAATTGTTGGTAACAAATCTTCGAAAATAAACATTTATGATATAGAAAAAGAGGAAATATGGGATTTTACAAAATAAAAAAATTTCCTGTTTTCATAATAAACATACAGATCACAGCAGAAGCTAGAATCAAAGCATATAAATAATATAAACGATCAAGAAAATTACCTCATCAATGGTAAAATGTATTGTCCTACGAATTTTTTAAATTATCTTCAACAAAGATAAAATCTTCCTTTAGACTTACCAATTGGCAGTGTTAGTTGCCAATGAATTTTCCACCAGTAAGATCTTCAACAATATTCTCAATCTAAAATTATACTTAAAACACTTCTGAAAGAAACCTGTTTTCTTTCTTTCTATTTCAAACTTCTCTGTCTTTTCTTCTCACACACATTCTTTTTCACTAGACATTAGCCGAATGCCAACCCCTATGGTCTAAGCATATCCCCATCATGCTTGTCTGCATGTTAAGCAATAATGAAGGTGTTGACAACTATCAACCAACCTTTAATAAAATATATATATATATATGTATGTATATTATGTAATGGAAACATCTGACAACAATTAATGTAATCTTTAGACTTTGTTTTGATGGATGAAGAATTTTGCACGTGGTAGTTGTAACCTCTTCTGAACAAAGTTGAAAAAATGTAAAAGACATCCGATATGAATCAATCCGTTCTGCAACGGATCCAATGATTTAAAATATATATATATATATATCAAAACTGATTCTTCATCAGTTTTTTAAATAATATAATCATAATAAAACAATTATCTTATTTATTTGTACAAAAAATTATCTCATTATTTAGACTTAGAGATGGCACATGGGGTCTAGACATAATCCATCAAATAAGGTCTGAAATAATACATAAAATTCATAATTTTTTATTCTCAATAAATTTGTGTAATCGCCAAACTACTGTAGGGATCCTATGGGCTATATTATTTGCCTCCTAACATTTAATTCAATCCAATATCACCACTTTGATATAACCAATTAAATATTAATTTTAAAGTCATTCTACTGTAAACATAAAATTACACTCTAAATAATACAAATAATTTATGAAAATATAAACTTATTTTTACACATAGTGTAACCCATGAAACTAATCATATATCATACCTCTTTGTTTAATTTTTGTAATTTAATTGGTATGACCGCTGGCCTCAATTATATTACATCTTTACTTTGAGTCTGCTAGTCACTTTATTGACCACCCTCACATAAATATGTTGATTTCCCAACTAGGATACTTTGGCCAAAGATTCAAGCGATCAACTATTTTGATAACTTAAAGGGGAACTTATTAACTTCTAAAAGAGCCACAAATTTCCAATATTGTTATACTGATTAGCCATTAATTAAAGAATCACATTTTCAAATTACAGAGGTTATTGAATTTATAATAAATTTTCACTCCGGAGTAATTCAAGAAATGCTAATTCTAAAAGTATGGTGCTTACAACGAACTCAAGATTAAGAGCATTAATATATTTAGTGTCTATAAGATTTAATTAAAATGATCACTAAAATTAAATTTTATTTATGATCCGTTCGATACTGTATTTAGTACCAATGACTCACAATTGATTACTCAAATCAATTATATATAAATTTCACCACAACTATCATAAATAAATTGTCCAATTTTATTTATAGTTGTGAATACGCTTTTTGATTATAAAAATCTTGTTAGTTAATGCAACATAGTCAAGGGCCATAGTTTACTCAAATAAATAAATTTTATGCAATTAATAAAATCATCAATTTATCAATTAATCAAACTGAAAATGTCATATAAAAGCATGTTTTAAAATTTAGCATATTCCCAACAGCTTCACCACCTGAAACCTCACTAGACTTCGCCACTCCACATATCCCCCTCTCACTTTCTTCGACCACCTTTTTCACTGTAAGATCTTATTTTTTCACTCTGATATCTTTCCAAGACCCAAAAAATCCTAGTCTTTTGTACTATACAATTTTTTTCCCCTCATTGAAAGGGGTGATTATGTCTTTAGTGGGTGTGTGAGTTATTTTTAATGTATAAAAATATTTGAATAAAGAATAGAGGCATTTCATAATCCAGAATTAAAGAATTGTGATAGAACAAATAGATACACGGAAAACAATAAATTATGAATCTGTGACACTAGTAGAAATTATACAATATTAGATGTTTACTACACGACGGGTTTTTAGAAACTGTTGTCAAGTAGAGGAAAAAAATACAATGAAGTTTGAAAAATACAAAAATTGTCGTAGAAATTGGAGTTTCAACGATAGTTTTTAAACTAGATTTACACAATAATGGTTTGTATAAGCTTTTTACAAAAAAATCGTCGTGTAAAATTAGTTTAAATTTCAAATCTGAAATTTCCGCTCTACTTATTTCTAATTTCAAATTTCAAATGCGAGCGTTCGCCGTTTACAATTTCTCCAGCTCTCCAGCTCTCCAATTCAAATGTGAAAACACTCTCTCACAATTATCCACGCTTTCTACATCTTTCCCGAGTTACCCGACTCAACTCACCTCCCCACTCAACTCAGGGAGTTCATCTATACCTACAATCGCATCCTACCGTGCCTGTCCACTCCTCAACAACTCGCTGACCTTCTTCTTCTTCTTTTTTTTGGTTCAATTTAATTATTATTTTCCTTTTCTTTGTCACTATTTTCTGAATCTATAGAGGAAAAATAGAATAGCTGCTTTAATAATTGCTTTTTTAAAATTGTTATTGTTATTATTACAAGGAGCAGAGAAAAATACTTATGCGAGACATTAATAGTCAAACACCACCGCCACATTAATTACACCAACAGTAGATTATATTCCTATTTCATTCATTATTTCCTTCCTAATTATTTGGCCACTCCAGATTTCTTTCCTTTTCTTTTTGTTTTTTCTTTTTATATCTTGGTTAGATTGATTTATGGCTGTTATGCAGAATAGAATAGGTAAGTCAAGGTCAGATTTATGCTGTTGTAATCACAATTCAATCTTTGATTTTATTTGGGTAATTATAACGATACTACAATTGGTATCACTAGCACCAAACAGCAAAGGCTAGTTTGAAGGAAAAAAAAATCGCATCTTTAAAGCGCACCATTGTGGAAGACAAAATGGCGCCGGTGGGAGCATATCTGTTTTGTTTGTGGAAGCCAAAACGGCGCCGATGAGAACAGAGCTTGTGGAAGCCAAAAAATCGCATAATCTTTTTTGGACCAAAGCTTGCACAACGGTCTTTCGACAGTTTTTGACAAAAACTGTTGTGTAAGCTATCTGTCATACTAACTTTACACGATAGTTTTCACTAAAACTGTCGTGTAAACTTTATTTCACACGATGATTTCTGATTACAACTGTTATTTTTTAATTACAACCGTCATGTAAGATGCATATAAAACGTCTTGAAAATTATCTTTTGTATCACAACAGATGATTATACGATAGTTTTTTAATTGACTGAAAAGTTTACAAGACGGTTTAAAATCGTCATAGAATATATAATTTTTAGTGGTTCGAATGAGATTGTCGGGATCAATATCCACGCACATTTTATATTTGTTATGAGGATGTTGGCCTAATGTTGTTCAGAGCTTGTGTTCGACTTTAACATGTCATTGCGATTAGCAGTTCATGAGAATAAATATGTGATATTCATGAAAGTATAGCCCTTGAACAAATTTTCTCTTGGTCACTACTCTCCGTCACAATCGGTACAAATACAATCATCCCCCACACCAAGGCGCAAAGGAAAGTGCTACATATTATTTAAAGTTCGATAAGATGACGAGAAAATTACACAGAATAAAAGGCAAAAATTAAGAATTAAAAAAGAAACACCGAGAAATCTAAAGAGAACTAGTAAAAATCTTGCTCGTAGAGTTGTGTTTGTGGCTTTCGACATCAAGACCTTGAGCAAAAAGAGAAGCAAAAATTCCATGTGATATTTTTTCAAAACCAACCTAATCTCAACTCCATCTCCATTTCTGTTGTCCAAAACACATATCGATCTTGCTATCTCCATGGACACCATGTCCACCTTTCTCGGCCGTCCTCACCCAAAATCAGTTTCGTAAACCTTAAACCCAGGCGACGAAGCAATGGAATATAATCTACCTGTTTCATCAGAT
Organism: Artocarpus heterophyllus; assembly: GCA_025403435.1. NCBI lineage: Eukaryota > Viridiplantae > Streptophyta > Magnoliopsida > Rosales > Moraceae > Artocarpus > Artocarpus heterophyllus. The sequence goes on along the minus strand of CM046348.1, from coordinate 8,775,861 downwards.
TTCTAATAAATACTACTTGCAGCTGCTGAAACCCAATTTTTGGCCTCGCTTAAAACATCTTAGTTTTGTAAATTTTTCATTGCCTTATAAATGACACATAAAGCCAAAGCAAACCCTTTTTCCCCTAGCAAAACCTCTTTCAACAACTAAAGATTTGGAAGCCACGTAGTTTTCGAGACACCATGCTTGCAGAGGAGGCTCTAAGCGGGACCTACAATCCACGTTGAAGAAGAGAACTATTTGTCGTCGCGTATTCCTTCGGCCTTGACTGAACAAAGCCATGCATAAGCATATGCTAGAGAAAAAGTCGATGTTTGAAATGAATGATGTTCAATATTATTCATGGTCATGACCAATTGCCTTAGCTTTTTGATTTTCGCTTGTGGAAGCTGGAAGGTACCTCGTATTGAATCCGGTGGAATTTTGCATTCCAAAGGCATCAAACTTTGGTATTTGTTATTGGGTGCTCCAAAATTTAGCCGCTCTTCCAAGAAGGTCACTCCAAGCTTGTCTGGATCATTGATTAGGGTTCTCTCACAGAATTCAGGCTTTAGCTCTGGCGGCAAGCAATATTTGGGAGATTGATCATGATGATGATCAGCTTCTCCAAATGATCTGCACATGTGGGCCCACGATTTGACAAGCGGGATGAAGCTTTGGCCATCGAGAACTGCCTGATGGATGGCGATTCCGATAGAGAATCCAGAATTTGGAAATGAAGTTACTTGAAATGCTAAAGCTATAGCTCTCTCCTTAGACGCCCACAAGTCGGGTACGAGAGGACGACAAGCGTTAGCGTCGCAAATGACATTGTTGGTGCCAGTGACGGAATTTTGCATCGAATAATATAAACAAAAAACTTTTCCTTTTTGTAGTGGAAAACTGTTGTAGTAGTATCCATTCTTAACTTTTGCATCTGTCTACCGTAATACCTAGCTCTTCAAGTAGTCTTACTGGTCTCCTGTGGGACTACCTATAGCATAAAGGAATGTATAATAAGTTTTCGGTAACTTCAAACATAATCTTACAAAACATTTAAAACTTTCTTTATTAAACTCTTTTCTTAAAAGTCTTTCTCAAATTTTTCATAAAACATTTCTTAATGTTTTTCACAAAATGTTCTTTGTATATACATAACTTAAAAGGAATGCAAGCAATATCATAATGCATGATTCCATTAATGCTCAATTATAAACTTTCAATAATGAGCTTCTTATTATGATTCTTATGTTACTTAAATTTCTTATCATTGCTCATATCTTTCTTTATCTTGTGAACTTAAGTATTCGTATTAACATTATTACTTTGAGTCTGCTTGTCTCTTGATTGATCACCCTGACATAAGTATGTTGATTTCCCAACGAGGATACTTTGGCCAAAGATTCAAGCGATCAACTATTTTGATAACTTAAAGGGGAACTTATTAACTCCTAAAAGAGCCACAAATTTTCAATATTGTTATACTGATTAGCCATTAATTAAAGAATCACATTTCCAAATTACAGAGGTTATTAAATTATATAATAAATTTTCACTCCGGAGTAATTCAAGAAATGCTAATTCTAAAAGTATGGTGCTTACAGCAAACTCAAGATTAAGAGCATTAATATGTTTAGTGTCTATAAGATTTAATTAAAATGATCACTAAAATTAAATCTTATTTGTGATCCGTTTGATACTGTATTTAGTACCAATGACTCACAATTGATTACTCAAATAAATTATATATGAATTTCACCACAACTATCAGAAATAAATTGTCCAATTTTATTTATAGTTGTGAATACGCTTTTTGATTTTGAAAATCTTGTAAATTAATACAACATAATCAAAGGCCATGGTTTACTCAAATAAATAAATTTTATGCAAGGAATAAAATCATCAATTTATTAATTAATCAAACTGAAAATGTCATATAAAAGCATGCTTTAAAATTTAGCATGTTCCCAACAGCTTCTCCACCTGAAACCTCACTAGACTCCGCCACTCCACATATCCCCCTCTTACTTTCTTCGACCACCTTTTTTACTGTGAGATCTTATTTTTTCACTCTGATATCTTTCCAAGACCCAAAGAATCCTAGTCTCTTGTGCTATACAATTTTTTTCCCCTCATTGAAAGGGGTAATTATGTCTTTAGTGGGTGTGTGAGTTATTTTTAATGTATAAAAATATTTGAATAAAGAATATAGGCATTTCATAATCCAGAATTAAAGAATTGTGATAGAACAAATACATACACGGGAAACAATAAATTATGAATATGTGACACTCGTAGAAATTATACAATATTAGATGTTTACTACACGATAGTTTTTTAAAAACCATTGTTAAGTAAAAGAAAAAAAAACAAAGACGTGTTAAAAATACAAAAAAATGTCGTAAAAATTGAAGTTTCAACTATAGTTTTTAAACTAGATTCACACAATAGTGTTTGTCAAAAGCGATCATGTAAGAATAGCTTACACAACGGTTTATATAAGCTTTTTAACAAAAAAACCATCGTATAAACTTAGTTTAAATTTCAAATGTGAAATTTCTGCTCAACTTATTTCGAATTTCAAATTTCAAATGCAAGCGTTCGCCGTTTATAATATCTCCAGCTCCCCAATTTCAAATGCGAAAACACTCTCTCACGATTATCCACGCTTTCTACATCTTTCCCGAGTTGCCCGACTCAACTCACCTCCCCACTCAACTCAGGGAGTTCATCTATATCTACAATCGCGTCCTACCGTGTCTGTCCACTCCTCACCAACTCGCTGACCTTCTTCTTCTTTTTTTTTTTTTTTTGGTTCAATTTAATTATTATCTTCCTTTTCTTTGTCGCTATTTTCTGAATCTATAGAGTAAAAATAGAATAGCTGCTTTAATAATTGCTTTTTTAAAGCTGTTATTGTTATTATTACAAGGAGCGGAGAAGAATAATACTTATGCGAGACTTAAATAGTCAAACACCACCGCGACATTCATTGAACCAACAGTAGATTATATTCCTATCTCATTCATTATTTCCTTCCTAATTATTTGGCCACTCCAGATTTCTTTCCTTTTTTTTTTTTGCCTTTTCTTTTTATATCTTGGTTAGATTGATTTATGGCTGTTATGCAGAATAGAATAGGTAAGTCAAGGTCAGATTTATGCTGTTGTAATCACAATTCAATCTTTAATTTTATTGGGGTAATTATAACGATAGTACAATTGGTATCACTAGCACCAAACAGCAAAGGCTAGTTTGAAGGAAAAAAAATCGCATCTTTGAAGCGCACGATTGTGGAAGACAAAATGGCGCCGGTGAGAGCATATCTGTTTTGTATGTGGAAGCCAAAACGGCACCGATGAGAACAGAGCTTGTGGAAGCCAAAAAATCGCATTATCTTTTTTGGACCAAAGCTTGCACAACGGTCTTTCAGGGTCTTTCAATAGTTTTTGAGAAAAACTGTTGTGCAAGCTATCTGTCATACTAACTTTACACGATAGTTTTCATTAAAACTGTCGTGTAAATTTTATTTCACACGATAGTTTCTAATTATAACTGTCATTTTTTAATTACAACCGTCATGTAAGATGCATATAAAACGCCTTTAAAATGGTCTTTTGTATCATAACAGATAATTACATGATAGTTTTTTAACTGACTGAAAAGTTTACAAGACGGTTTAAAATCGTCATAGAATATATAATTTTTAGTGGTTCGAATAAGATTGTCGGGATCAATATCCACACACATTTTATATTTGTTATGAGGATGTTGGCCTAATGTTGTTCAGAGCTTGTGTTCGACTTTAACATGTCATTGCGATTAGCAGTTCACAAGAATAAATATGTGATATTCATGAAAGTATAGCCCTTGAACAAATTTTCTCTTGGCCGGCTCGTCGATGAAAGTTCGTCGAAAGTTGGCTATTCTGGTCGGCTAAAATGAATAACAACAACGATGATAATAACAATAAAAGAAAGAAAGAAAAAAAAATCTCCTCCAAAAAAGAAAGAAAAGAAAAGTCAACTCTAGACATGATCAGTGTCTAAGCCGGCGAGAAAGAGGGAAGAGAAAACATCCATTTGACTTTTCTTCAAAACGACGCCAATCTCGATGCCTCCGCTTCCATCTCTAGATTCCGCCATGGAAATAGCTCCAGTTCTATCTATGGACACAATCTCTACCTTCTTGGGCTTTCCCCACCCGAAATCCACGTCGTACACGCCGAATCGCGGCGACCCAGCCACGGAGATGCCGCGAGCCCCTTCCTCCAACGCCGACAACACCTTCGATAACCTCTCAGCCGCTCCTTCCATCAAATCTCCCTCCAACTCCTTAATCAGCTCGCCGACCTGCACAAGCATGGCGATCAACGCGTCTTGATCAGCTAGATCCTTCAAAACCTCTCTCATATCCTTGTACTTCACGGGCGCTGTAACACAGTTCCCAAAGTAGTTTTCTGGAACCGGCGGCCTCAGGCGGTGCCGACCATCTGCCGCGAAGACTAAGTATACCTTCTTTTCGGCGATTTCATGATCGTCTTCTCTGGCTCTGAGAATGCAGAGAGCCATGTAGGAGAGTGTGAGAGCAAAGGATGTTAAGTGGAGATTTTCTGGTTTGTCCCTGGATGACGATACCTTTTGCCTGAGCTTGGCTATGTCGGTGCGGGTGAGCTCGAAAGTGGCTCGAACGATGTCCGATGATACGTTTATACTCGGCAGAAACTGGAAGAGATTCGGGTCGTCATATTTGGAAGCATTAATACTAGAGCCGGTAAACGCCAACCACTGGTTCACGTACAAGATGTCGAGGTCATCGGGGAATTTGATTACCGACCGGTCGTAGAAAGGCGTCAGATGATCAAGCAGTACACCCGGCTTCTCCGATCTGCAAAAATGAGCCCAAGATTTCATGAACATGGTGGTGGATTTCCCGTCGAGTACCGCATGGTGAGACGTCACTCCGATGCAAAATCCTCTGCCGGGAAACAGAGTGATTTGCAGAGCTATCACCGAAGCCCCTGTTTCAGTAACTTTCAGCTTGGGAACGAAGGGGTGAAACGACACCGCTTTGTGGACGTGGTCGCTGGAGAGGAAATCAAAGTGTTCGGCGGCGGCGGATTCGGCGATGGTAAGCGAAACACCGTCGCTTGGGGTGTAAAGGATGATGGGCTTGGGGGAGTCTTTTGGCCAAGTCAGGCTTCCGGCGAGAGGGAGAAAGTGGCGGAGGGTGAGAGAGAGAGAGTGTTTGAGTTTTGGGATTGTTGAGTCTAAGAAAGTCTGTTTTGGTTGTGGGAGAGAATAGAAAAAGAGACGCTCGACCGGAGGGAACTTGAACCAGAAAGTGTCTAAGAAAGTTAGAGGGAGAGAGAAATTGGAGAGGGAATCGGATGAATCCGCGAAGGGTGGAACATGGGAGAATTCAATTGTTTTGGCCATGACAACACTACACACACAATCGGAAAGTACAACTATACGCTACTGGTCACATACATCAATAAATATAGCCACGCATACCGAACTCGCGCACCTTAAAATTTACTCAGATTTGATTTGTTATAATAAATTATGAAACTTTCTGCAACTTTTCATAAATTCGGGTGCCAAAATATCTATTCATTGTATTATAGATTTGAGTAGAATATCGACAAAATAACGAAAAAATCGATAAATTTTAATAAAAATATTGATATCAAAAAATTTATAATGTATTTTATATAAAATTTTAGTATATTTTGATGAAATATTGACAAAATTTTAATAATGTCGAAAATAATAAAATTTAATAAATTTTTTTTTTAAATAATCTATAGTTATTTACGCTTTCAATAAATGAATATTTATCCTATATACATTAGAGCAATTCTATATATCCCAGAGAGGTTTTAAACTTGCGGTGGGGTCCACTTTTATTTATGATGGGTCAAAACCCTTTTGGGTGAATCAACATTTTTCTACATGTAAATTTTGTAGCAAGATTCAGCCTTCTTCACCTTAAAAACTATAATGGTTATAGAATTTTTAATTATTCTTATCCAAGTATTCCATCACCATCTCAAACAAACAATGAAGGGAATTCACAGTTTCTCGTCTATAGAAATACAGTGGAAATATTTCTTCAGCTCTCCAGCTCTCCAATTCAAATGCGAAAACACTCTCTCACGATTATCCACGCTTTCTGCATCTTTCCCGAGTTGGCCGACTCAACTCACCTCCCCACTCAACTCAGGGAGTTCATCTATATCTACAATCGCATCCTACCGTGTCTGTCCTCTCCTCACCAACTCGCTGACCTTCTTCTTTTTTTTTTGTTCAATTTAATTATTATTTTCCTTTTCTTGGTCGCTATTTTCTGAATCTACAGAGGAAAAATAGAATAACTGCCTTAATAATTGCTTTTTTAAAATTGTTATTGTTATTATTACAAGGAGCAGAGAAAAATACTTATGCGAGACATTAATAGTCAAACACCACCGCCACATTAATTGCACCAACAGTAGATTATATTCCTATTTCATTCATTATTTCCTTCCTAATTATTTGGCCACTCCAGATTTCTTTCCTTTTCTTTTTGTTTTTTCTTTTTATATCTTGGTTAGATTGATTTATGGCTGTTATGCAGAATAGAATAGGTAAGTCAAGGTCAGATTTATGCTGTTGTAATCACAATTCAATCTTTGATTTTATTTGGGTAATTATAACGATACTACAATTGGTATCACTAGCACCAAACAGCAAAGGCTAGTTTGAAGGAAAAAAAATCGCATCTTTGAAGCGCACCATTGTGGAAGACAAAATGGCACCGGTGAGAGCATATTTGTTTTGTATGTGCAAGCCAAAACGGCGCCGATGAGAACAGAGCTTGTGGAAGCCAAAAAATCGCATTATCTTTTTCGGACCAAAGCTTGCACAACGATATTTCGACAGTTTTTGAGAAAAACTGTTGTGTAAGCTATCTGTCATACTAATTTTACACGATGGTTTTCACTAAAACTGTCGTGTAAACTTTATTTCACACAATAATTTCTAATTACAACTATTATTTTTTAATTACAACCGTCATGTAAGATGCATATAAAACGTCTTGAAAATTATTTTTGGTATCGCAATAGATGATTACACGATAGTTTTTTAATTGACTGAAAAGTTTACAAAACGGTTTATATCGTCATGGAATATATCATTTTGAGTGGCTCGGATGAGATTGTCGGGATCAATATCCACGTACATTTTATATTTGTTATGAGGATGTTGGCCTAATGTTGTTCAGAGCTTGTGTTCGACTTTAACATGTCATTGCGATTAGCAGTTCATGAGAATAAATATGTGATATTCATGAAAGTATAGCCCTTGAACAAATTTTCTCTTGGTCACTACTCTCCGTCGCAATCGGTACAAATACAATCATCGCCCACACCAAGGCGCAAAGGAGAGTACTACATATTATTTAAAGTTCCATAAGATGACGAGAAAATTACACAGAATAAAAGGCAAAAATTAAGAATTAAAAAAGAAACACCGAGAAATCTAAAGAGAACTAGTAAAAATCTTGCTAGTAGAGTTGTGTTTGTGGCTTTCGAAATCAAGACCTTGAGCAAAAAGAGAAGCAAAAATTCCATGTGATATTTTTTCAAAACCAACCCAATCTCAACTCCATCTCCATTTCTATTGTCTAAAACACATATCGATCTTGCTATATCCATGGACACCATGTCCACCTTTCTCGGCCGTCCCCACCCAAAATTAGTTTCGTAAACCTTAAACCCAGGCGACGAAGCAATGGAATATAATCTACCTGTTTCATCAGATTTCTGATAAATACTACTTGCAGCTGCTGAAACCCAATTTTTGGCCTCGCTTAAAACATCTTAGTTTTGTAAATTTTTCATTGCCTTATAAATGACACATAAAGCCAAAGCAAACCCTTTTTCCCCTAGCAAAACCTCTTTCAACAACTAAAGATTTGGAAGCCACGTAGTTTTCGAGATACCCTGCTTGCAGAGGAGGCTCTAAGCGGGACCTACAATCCACGTTGAAGAAGAGAACTATTTTGTCGTCGCGTATTCCTTCGGCCTTGACTGAACAAAGCCATGCATAAGCACATGCTAGAGAAAAAGTCAATGTGTGAAATGAATGACGTTCAATATTATTCATGGTCATGACCAATTGCCTTAGCTTTTTTATTTTCGCTTGTGGAAGCTGGAAGGTACCTCGTATTGAATCCGATGGAATTTTGCATTACAAAGGCATCAAACTTTGGTATTTGTTATTGGGTGCTCCAAAATTTAGCCGCTCTTCCAAGAAGGTCACTCCAAGCTTGTTTGGATCATTGATTAGGGTTCTCTCACAGAATTCAGGCTTTAGCTCCGGCGGCAAGCAATATTTGGGAGATTGATTATGATGATGATCAGCTTCTCCAAATGATCTGCACATGTGGTCCCACGATTTGACAAGCGGGATGAAGCTTTGGCCATCGAGAACTGCCTAATGGATGGCGATTCCGATAGAGAATCCATAATTTGGAAATGAAGTTACTTGAAATGCTAAAGCTATAGCTCTCTCCTTAGATGCTGGCAAGTCGGGTACGAGAGGACGACAAGCGTTAGCGTCGCAAATGACATTGTTGGTGCCAGTGACGGAATTTTGCATCGAATAATATAAAAAAAAAACTTTTCCTTTTTGTAGTGGAAAACTACTGTAGTAGTATCCATTCCTAACTTTTGCATCTGTCTACCGTTATACCCAGCTCTTCAACTAGTCTTACTGGTCTCCTGTAGGACTACCTATAGCATGAAGGAACGTATAACAAGTTTTCGGTAACTTCAAACATAATCTTACAAAACATTTAAAACTTTCTTTATTAAACTCTTTTCTTAAAAGTCTTTCTCATATTTTTCATAAAACATTTCTTAATGTTTTTCACAAAATGTTCTTCGTATATACATTACTTAAAAGGAATGCAAGCAATATCATAATACATGATTCCATTAATGCTCAATTATGAACTTTCAATAATGAGCTTCTTATTATGATTCTTATGTTACTTAAATTTCTTATCATTGCTCATATATTTCTTTATCTTGTGAACTTAAGTATTCGTATCAACATTATTAACCATGAGAACATAATGCTTCCCTTGTGAAATATTTAAGACCATCGAACAACGAGGTCATAACTTTAACTTTACTTGTAAATCTTATATCAAGGAGGTTAGTACGACACTTATTTATCATCTTTGTCTTTTCTTCTTGTTAACTTTCGTAAGCATATCAAATGCTAACATATAATATGCTATAACTTGGCATTTAAACATTAAGCATAGCAAATGCAAACATGTTGCAAAACATGACTTGATCTTTAAAACATTATGCATAAAACATGCAAACATACTTTAAACATAACAATTGCAGATACATTGCAAGTCTTGATTTGAACTTTAAAACTTTATGCATAGCAAATTGAAACGTAAAACATACTCAAAGCATTTGAAATTCATTTTCTTTATGCCGTAGGTGAGGTTTGAAACTTACTTGGACTTAGCTCTAGTACCTCATTTCATTCTTTTTCCTTCTAATAGTTGGCTTTGTATCCTGTTCAAACGACACCTGACTATTAGCTAATCTTTCTTATTACCAACCTACTTATTGATAACATAACTTAAATGTTAGCCGTTCATTCCTTTTGCTTAACTTTGTATCCTATTGGTTTATCTTTCCTTTATTTAACTTGAACGTTTCTTAGTTATATTTTCATATCTTACTTGAAATGTATTATAGAACATTTTCTTTCTAAGGGCATTTTGCTAATTCAGAGAACTTGGGTCCATTTTAGCTGTTCCTTTAAAATTGACGATTTTACCTTTACAGTTTTTTCGTAAACTTCGTAACTTTACTAAGTTCCTTGCTTAATTTTACTATCAATTACTTACGGATTCAAAAACATTTCCTCTTAGGGCATTTTCCAAAGTCAGGCATTTTGGGTCTGTTTTGGCTGTTTTAGAGAAAATGATTATTTTGCCTTTGACGGGTCTTAGAAAACCTTCAGAACTTGTTTTAAAACATAGCTTACATTCTCTTGTTACTCACAACTTTTCAAAAAAACAAACATCAATTTTCTTTTCGTGAAAATCTATTTCAGTAAAACTTTATGGTTTTGACCCGTAATACAAAAATCATGATGTTTTTACCCTTAACGTAGTTCTTATTCTTTATTTCTTAAAACCTTTAAATTCTTTTAAGCTTAATATTTGTGGTTACTCACTACCCACTGCAGTGCAAAGAACTAGCACTTTGTAGTGGAAAAATACAGTTTCACTCGGTTTTATGGTTTTGACTCGAAATACAAAATCTTAACATTTTTCCCCGAGACCAAAAACGACTGGTTAATACCAAAACATTCAGTTTTCATAAGGATTAAAACTTACAAAAGTTCCTTGGTTAAAATCAAAACATTCCATAACGTTTTCCTTTTTATGAAATTTTGTGTTTAAAATCTTGTAAAATTCATAACATAAAATCGATATAGAATTTTCATGTACAATCTGTGATTCTTAATTATTTTAATGAGATCTACAACTTTAATGTTTCAAATCTTGTAAAATTCATAACATAAAATCGATATAGAATTTTCATGTACAATCTATGATTCTTAATTATTTTGATGAGATCTACAACTTTAATGTTTCAAGTTTCTTCAAAATCATTCATCTTAATGTCGTTCTTGAAATCACAGAACAGAAATCATCTTGTTTCGACTTGTTCAAATCATAATTCAAGCAGAATTTCTTCATGAAAGTTGTCTGAATCAATATTTTAAATAAATCTTGTGTTGAACTCAAAAAATTATTTGTCCTCTAAGGTCCTCAAACACTAAAATATTTCAAAAATTCCCTTTAACACTTTTATGACATAATTGTTACATAACTTGTTTTGGTAAGGTTTAATCTCACTTTAACCTTCTTGAACATATTTTTAGGCATTTAATATTTTAAATAATCATACCATAATATCCATTTTATTGTTGGAAAAAAAAGTATGAGGTGCGCAATGAGAATTTTAAAAATTTTAACATCAGAGTATTTTCCTAAACACAAGTTTGACATGCTATATGTATAAATTAAACAGATCTTACAAACATTTGTGTGCTGAAGAACCTCCGCAATCCGTGAAGAGAAGTAACGTTCCAGAAGAGCCTCAACCAACTGGTTTTCTTTGCTATATTCTATCCACGACCGGAGTGAGTGTGGGCTCACACGTACAGCTCTTCCACCGGTGACTCTCCTTCCAACCAATCGAGAGAACCCAAAGCAAGTGTTCGTGATTCGTGAACAAAAGATCTTAGGGAGTTTTCAGATGCTTACCAATAGAGTATCACTCTTAATCTCTCAACTGATTTGAGTAACTCATGAGACTTACTCCATTTATATAGTGATTGGTCTTGGGGTCAGTCCTTATCAGATTAGGTCTCAAAAACTTGAAACAGAATCAAGTTCGGATCAATATCTGATAAGATCCGTGTGAAAACGCGTAATCTTATCTCTTGCTGATCGGCAGGCCGAACAGGCCCCATCGGTAGGCCGAACACATAGATCGACAGGCCGAACTATCGCGTAAATATCTCCTTGAATCTTTTATTTTTCACCCGAGATTCTATAGGATAAAGTCTCAGTTTTAATTCAAATAACCCAATAGAGAAGTTATCTGATCAAAACAAGCTTTATCAAGATAATCTCTAAGAAAATAAATTAATTCATAATAATTCTACAAGTTTATCTTGATTTAATTTATGCAATTAAATCAATCGATAAACAGACAAGAATTATACGATCCTAATAATTCAACGAGTTTATCTTAAATTACTTTTATTACAAAATTAATTCAACCAATAAACAGACATGAATTATTTGATTCTTTCAAATTTTAAACCAATTCGATAAATCCGACATAAGTCATCAATTATTGAAAAAGCACGCCGTATCATTACAGGATTTTGTGAGCTAGCAAAGGGGACCAAAATGGACCTATAAAGTTCAAGCTCTCGATAATTATGAAACCCAATATCTCAGATATACATTTCACAATTATCAACTCCAACGCTACTCCACTAAAAGCTTAGAGCTGCACTCTCAAACTTTATAGAATTATGAAACTCGTATAGCTAAGTCTCCATAACATATCATAGTGTATCGTATCCTCATATGATAATCCATAATCGGCTTAAGGACAAGTTCTCTCTTACCTTCCCGATTATTTTTATCTTACGTTCTATTATCTCACCATTAGAAAACTTACCATCCAAAGATAGTATACCATTCGGTTACACCTATGTATCCAAATGGTTGAACACTCTAGTTTTTCAATTACAAGATAACGCATATAAAAGGATATCATTACTCTTAAAGAGGAGCTATGGATTCCATATCTATGAATAACAAGTGTACGCCATCAAGAGTCATGCCTTCAACGTACTGGCATGCATACCACTATTGAGATATGAGAGTCACCCTTTGGTACATCAAATGATACAAGTCGAGACAACGGGCCTACTATCTATCTCAGGATTAAGATATAATATAAATGATTGTCTAAAGTGAATCGATTTGCCAAGACAGAATTATTAATCCAAATCAATTCACTTTGTGTCTCGATCCAACACATCATCACCTATGACAATGTGCCAATATTTCTATTCACGAAGTCTAACTCCGATGGTCAAGACAAACCAAGCTCCCAATAGGGATATAGACAACATAACAATCTTTGCATGAATAAAGCACCCAACTTTATTCCCTCGATTGTGGATCATATGTTTTAGACCGTCACCTTAAGAATCATGTCTTTCGCGTAATCAGTCCATCATATGTCCAATTTTTAAAGGTTTAGACCGATAGTCTCAGACTACTGTTTGCTTAACATACATTCAACAAATATGAATGTAAAGATGACAAGATTTAGTATATATAAATGAATAAATTCTTTATTGATAAAAATGTCTCTAAAAACGTATTACATTTTTACTCCTTAGGACATACATATCTAACATTTATATGCCATGATCTAAGACATTTTATCAAGCACTTTAAATACTTAACTTTGTACTTATAACAAAGTTTGTTATTTTTTCTTCATTTGAGCATAAAACCCTAGTTCTCAATTATCAATCATCATCATCATTTACATAACACTAAATCAAATCAAGCCACATGATCAAGAATTCTCACTATTTCTTAGATTCATGGACCCAATTGAATTCAGTGGTATATTTCATTCACATTTTTTTTCCATCAAGAATGTTTTATAAAGCTCTTGGACTCCCGAATTTGAAGTATCCTACTTTCAAATAATTCACATTTACAGGGTTCAACAAGCAGTCATGAAATTCTTGTTCCTGAATGGTATTCTTGAATTCTTTTAGGTTTATGCTATACTCTGAGTAAAGATCGGACAAAACACATTCCAACCAATTCCAAAAAAAAAAAAAATTGTATAAGATTAGAACTAGTGACCAATACTACCATTGAAGTATTGAAAAGGCTCATATAAGCAAAAAATCTCAAATAGTCCTTCCCTTTTTGGCCAATTGTGGGTGAGGAGGGATTTATTAAATAGAAATTAGAGGACTAATGATTGGCTCTATCTACAAAGATTTTGGATTTGCTTATAATGAGCAAATTATATCCAGTGGGACCAAATAATTCAATCGAGGTAGTTGCTAAGCCATACCACATAGTTCCAGCAACTACAAAAGCTGCAAAAAAGACCGCAACTATACTATGGAAAGAACGGCTTCAATATTTCCCATACGTAATCCTTTGTGTAGACGTTGAGGCAGATGGATACTAAGATGGAATAAACCCGCCAATGAATCCTATTTGTAGGTCATTTATGGCACGCGGGAAGGGCTCGTGTGGCTGTAGCAGGATTTGAAAAAGGAATGGATCGTGATTTTGAACCATCCTTGAACCGATAACCATCTTTCAGCTAACCTAGCCTCCTTCGTCCGTCGGGACCAATAAGGGGTAGTACAGGAATATTCACCTATTGTAAATTGGATTCATTGATATTCCTGGTATGGTAGATGCTATCACACATACAATCATACTCAATTGGATGGAATTGTTTGATCTTAAAGGGGATCTTCTATAATTTGACAAACGCTTTATGCCCAATCATTCTGGATTCTTGGTTTCAATAGTACTCCTTAGAGCATTGTTTTTATCTACTATTATCTAAAAATAATCAAGTAATTAATGACTGGACGAAATTAAGATATAACCCCTCATGTGCAAAATTATAGAAGATCCCTTTTAAGATCAAATAATTCCATCGAATTGAATCCTTCTTTTTTTTGAGTCAGTTCATCCACCATCGCAAGCCCCAGTTAGATTCAGCCATGATACACGTTTTAGTTATTGGGAGAACCTAGGTACTCTCTTTTGGATTTAAGAAACAGCTCTCAAAGATTGTTTTTCCTTTTGGAAGATACAGGGGTGAAACAATCAACCTATTGATATTGGAAGACCAAAAAGATTCTTTCAATGTATCATTTCTGGGTCCAGTGAAATTTGTAGGTATAGGAAGATGAAAGTGGTGTTTCCAGTGGCAGACAGATGAGTAACGCATAACAACAGCTGGAAATGGCGGCTGATACCCTGTAGGCTGTAGTTGTTGAATGAGCAATTGAAAAGATTTTGGAGCATCCTCGGGTTTAGGTATTGGTCCTCCAGTCATCATAGTACCAAGTACTTCTTGACGAGCTCTAATATGATCAGATTTATAAGTAAGCATCTCTTGACTTTATCAACTGATAGTGAGAAAACGAAATCTAGATACACATGGTATAGTTCCTATATTGTCTAACTTTATGTAGTCTAATTTCTATACTGCATTATTTTATGCAGTGTAATTTTTATATTTCTTAACTTGACAAAATATAATTTTTATATTGCATAACTTTTTACAGTATAATTTTCGTATCTTTCATACAATATTTCCTTAAACTGTAATTTTGTCTTACAATTTATTGCCACACATTTGGCAACAATTAAGCTTTCTAGCTTATCTTCATATCTTTCCTTCCTTGTCAAGACTATGATATAATTTCTAATCTTGAACATTTCATTTTCACTTTTATAAAATTTATCATAAAAATCAGATTGAAACAATAATTCTTGTAACACTCTTCATGCTCTTAAAATATTTAACAAATTTTCGAGTACAAACTTTAGCTCACAAAATTTGTACTTTAATTACTTAACGTAATCCCTTGATTATTGCATTTATAATGCACTAGAAATGTTCAGACTATGGCATGATTTCTTACTTAAATCTCATTTTTGTTTTTATAAAATTTATCATAAAAATTGAATTAAAATAATAATCCTTGTGACATTCTTCATGCTCTTAAAATATTTAACAAATTTTTTAAACATAAACTTCAGCTTACAAAATTTACACTTTAATGACTTAACATAATCTCTTGATTATTGCATTTATAATGCACTAAAAATGCTCGGGTCTCACAACATGAATGTGTAAAATCAACATGTCTTAATTTCTATATTCTACACCTATGTGCATATGAGTTTATCCATCGAATTATAAAAATAAGTACATATTATAATTGTAAGTAATGATGTGACGGATGCTATTTCAATTGGAATCAATGAGGAAATATTTCAAAGGAAAACTAAAAATTCACCATGCTTAGTTAATTGAAAGATTCTTTCTTAACATAGGAGAACGATTAGACAAGGGCAAGGCTTTCAGAATTGAAACAGAATTACATACAATATTTGATATCTGTTTTCAATTTGTTTTGTTCAATAGTTTGCCTTATTTTTTAAAGAATAACAAGGGTAATATAACTATTTTAGAATTCTTTTTTACGGTTAATGAATCAACGAATCTTCCTCTATGATGATCGTACGTAATTTGTAAAAGTAAAGAGAGATTTTTACCGTTCCGTAAAACACTAGATGGAAGACACGTTTAAATTCAAAACAAGAAGAATGTTTGATAACGAACTTAGAACAACCTTTAAAATGCCAACATCATAAATACAAAGAAAACTCTAAAAAATAAAAACAAAAATTAAAAAGACAATAAATTTTCCGAGACAAGAAACGGAAAACAAGAAATTTAAGATGAAAATCAGGATGAAGATGAAAAAAAAGTACTAAATGTAGAAATAACAAAAAGAAAAGAAATTGAAAGAAAAAAAAAAATTTTTTGTCCAAATTGTTTTCCCTTTTTTTTGCCGTCTTTTTAATTTTTATTATCCTTGTGTCATTTATCAGTTTCTTGTCGTTTTTCATTTTTTGTCATGTAAGAGATTGTTGTTGTTTTCCACGCCATTGTTGTTTTAAAAATCTGTCTCATCCTTCTAATTCTTGATGATTGCCAAGTTATTTCTATTGTTTTCTCTGTTTTCTTAGGCCTCTCTTTCGATTTTAGTTTGATTAATTTGTTTGTCGTTTCTAATCAGTTACTGTTGTATTCATTTTCCTGAATCTTTTTATTATCGTTTTGAAATGTAGGTCTCGTTTTTTGTGATTTGCAGAGTTTTTGTGTGTTAATTTCGATTTTTTAATTTCTGTTATTTTCATCTCATTATAGTTTTTTTTTAAAATTATTTATTCTCTCTTCTTTCTGGTCTTTAATTTTTTCCACTTTATCGTCATTTTTTGTTATATATGTATTTTTAGGTGATGCTATAGTTTTTTTTCGTATAATTCCGTCGTTTTTTTTTTTCCATATAATTCCGTTATTTTTAGCTTATGTATTCAATATTTTATTTATGTTTTTTACGGAAAAAAAATACCCAAACAATCAAGCAAATACCACTTGTGTCCCTATTATAGTACAAGCGTATAAAAAATCTCATGTATTTTTAAAATCAATCATGCGAGGAAGTCCTGCAATAGTGTATCTTTGCATGGAGTTAACGACGACGCGACCTCATAGACATTAATTTATTTTACCCTTGCTTTGCGGGCGAGAGAGAGTTGGGTTTTTTTTTTTTTTCAATCATTCCTTCATTTATTTTTTCTTTTAAGAGTTTTAAGCTTTAAGATTTATTTTATTTAAAATTTTAGTTCATTAATAGTTTAAATTGTATTTAATATAAAATGAGAATAGGCAACCCCAATGTGAGGTTGTTGTCCTAACACGAGGAAGAAGAGAAGTTTCTTGTTTGAAAGCTGAAATACAACCTATGGTCTAACAACAAAAATTAGCTCATTTAGATTTTCCAACCCAGCCAATAACAAGAATACCAACAAAGTCCATATTTTGTTATCGACTCCACTATCTTCTTTTATTTTGAGAGTTTCTAAATTTTAAGATTATTTTATTAACATTTTAGGTATCTAATATACTAAATGATATACATATTGGGAAGGATAATGTTGGCATGTTTAGAAATTTTGCCGCTTCATGGGTAATTTGTGATTGATGGCTTACCGATTTCGACTTTCAGCAACCATGATCTCAGACCACGAAGGCCAAAAATCACAAACCACAAACCACACCTAGTTGATCATCCTCCATCTGCAGTCCACTCGGGTGCAAATCGAAACTATGCGTCGCCCCCTCCCTCGTGCTAGAGATCCAAAAACCAGACCAAGGCTGGTGTTGGACTTCAGCCCAAGGGAAGAAAAGATAGACAATGCAACACGAAACTTACAATATCCTAGTAGAGAATGTAGGTATTTTTGAAAGTGTTATATATTATTTTTTAGGAAAAATAAAAAAATGGCAGCTTTGATTTGAGATTTGTTAGGTAAAATCATAGATTTATCCTTTAACTAAATTTGGTAAATTTTAAATTTTTTTATGATCAAATATTTATAAATTCTTAATTTAGAAATTTAGACCCATGAAATCCAAAATTATATACAATTATTTAGACTCTTTAAATTTATTTATTTACATCATTTTACTAATTTTCTCGCTAACAAACTCGCATATTTTACCATAAACAAGTGTTCTTCCAAAGTTACAACGCCACTTATAATTAATAACAGTAAATATGCTCTTTACTACCATAAAATCTCAATAGTAGATTAGTATAGCTACAATCTCACCGAATAATTAGCTTGTAAATTAGGGTGAGAAAACTTATAATTAAGTTTCAATTATGTGGCAGAGAAATAATTGCACGCTTAAATCTCAATATGAATTCACACAAACATTTCATAATTAAATAATTGGACAACGTACGTGATGATAATAGTACTAAACATAACATTATGAATATTTCGCGCACATCTCCGACCACTCAAGATAAACAAAAAACTATTAGGATTAACACAGGAATGCTGCAATTGGCCTGGAGTATTGAAGGGGGATTATAATCCCCTCCCAGTCCTAGAAGAAAATGATAACTTTATAGTTTTACAATAAAATTCGCTTCTTTTGTTTTGTTTCAAATAGAAAAAGAGAGAGAATAATTTATTTTACCCCACTTTGCTACTGAGAGATTCAAGGCCTTCAGCAAATAAAGAAGCAAAAGCTTCCATATGATGTTTCCTCAAAACCACTCCAATCTCAACTCCTCCATCTCCATTCGGATTGTCCGATAAACTTATCGCCCCCGTTCTATCTATGGAAGTAACATCGACCCTTTTTGGCTTTCCCCATCCGAAATCAGTTTTGTAAACCTCGAACCGAGGCGATGATGCAACGGAATACACTCTTGGAAATGTCTTTACTATATTATGATCATACGAAGGAAAGCGACTCACAGCTTCATTTAGAAGTCCCTTATCCAAACCTTTTACAACTTTATGAATTGCTTTTACAGCCACAAGAAGTCCTCCTTTTTTAATAGCGTTTCTCTTTCAATAGGCATAACATTGCCAATAACACAGTGTGGGGACTGCTAAAAGTATTTTGTTGTCATTGATTCCTTGATCTTCTGCTTTTGCTAAACAAATCCAAGTATAGGCACACGTAACTGAAAATGTTGACACATGAATTGGATCAATATCCTTTTTTGCCATATTCTGAACACTTACCAATCGTTTTAGCTCTTCTATTTTCCCCCGTGGTAACTGGAAGGTGCCTCGAACTGAATCTGGTTGAACTGGTTTAAAAATCTCCAAAGGCAATAAACTTCTATTACCGGGTCCGCCCATATTCATCCACCGGTTCGAGAAGATCGTTGCAAGATTGGAAGGGTCCTTGATACAAGTTCTGTCCAAAACTGGTTTTAGCTCCGGCGGCAATTCGAGGAAATCATGATGAACTTCACTACTATGGTCTCCTGATCCAAGTGATCTGCATATGTGGGCCCATGATTTCATAAACAAGATGAAACTTTTGCCGTCGAGGAAGGCGTGATGCGTGGTGACCCCAATGGAAAACCCGTGGTTCGGGAACACGGTTACTTGAATCGCCAAAGCCGCAACTCGATCATTATGGGGTGCTGACAGGTTGGGAATCAGAGGACGGAATTCTGTTGCTGCGCAGAAGACGTTGTCGGAACCCGAGAGGCGATGGAAATTGTCGGCGGTGGACTTGGCCACTGTCAGCGAAACGGTGTCGCTTTCCGAGTACTCAACGCCAGGCACTGGGGAAGGCGGAGGCCATGTGAGGCTCCCGGTAACAGGAGGGAAGTGGAGGAGGGTGAGAGACAAAGAGTGTTTGAGTCTTGGAAGAACGGAGTCAAAGAAAAAAGATGTAGCGTTTGGGGATGAGATTCCGTAGAAAAAGAGCCGTTCAGTTGCCCGGAACCTTAACGACCTTAAGTCGAAGAAATTGAGAGGAAGAATAGACTTTGGAGATGGATTATGGGCAGATGGAGTAGAAGCCACCTTGCAAACCTCAACTATTTCCACCCCGTTTGGTTCTGCCATTTTAATTACTGGTTGATATGGCCAATACTTGTTCGACCTTTATATCAAGAAAATATACATACAATCAACAATCCCTACTAATTTAAATAAGACGGTCCAATTTGTTTAAGACACTAGGCATGCTCAACTCAAACTAAAATTTTTAATTGCTATAATTTAAAGTTCTTATATATTATAATATTAAAAATAAATAAATTATAATATAATATGTAAAATTTTTATATGTTATAATAGTTTGAACCAATACTCTATACAATATATAAATCATTTGGTTGATTGCATATTAACTATTAAAAAGGTATGTTGCGTAGTATAGGAAAAGAAAACAAAAGGAGTTATTTAAAGATTGTTGTGAAACAATTATTTTACTAGAACAAGGATAATGCCTTGCCGCCTGCAAGATCATTTCTTTAAATTTTTGTTGGTTGAATGAAATTTTTCTTTGAAAAACAAAAAAAGAAAAAAAGTAGTGGTCGAGGCTGAGTAGGAGAGATATTCATTTGGATAACTGTCCTGATACAGCTTGCAAGCAAAAAAAAAAAAAAAAGAGGAAAAAAAACTTTCCTGATGCGGCTTACAAGTACCCCTGGTGATAAACTAACAAAAAAGGAAAGTACACCGATCTATTGAATATTTGAAGTAACATGCGATAAGATGGACCAATTATTGAATATGGACGACTTGTTTTGTTTCCTTTGGTCCCTGCCTTGCTTTATTTTGGAAAAGATTTATCTTTTTGTGAGGCCAGTACTAGTTTTGCGTTCTTGTAGTGGATGGCTGTGACTGTTTTGGATCATGGTAAAGGCTTGTGTGATGGATGGACCACATGGCTGTGTACTCCTGTATTGTGGGACCCCCGGATTTTTTATGACTTGTGGGTAGAAATGAAATAGATATGTAGACCAGGCACTGCTTCAAGTTAGGTATCTCTCCCCCCACATGCTCATGAATAAAGATGATGTCCTATTTTCATATGTTGCATCTCTCTTAGTAAAATTTTGACATATAAATTAGTTATTTAATTATTTTTAATATTTAAGTATTATTTATGCATTTAAGTTGTTAAGTTTAAATGATACGTAAAATTTAATTAGAGGATAAAAAAATGAGATAACAGATCTCGACTATATGCTTTTATGACTAGAGCATTGTCTGTGTCCATCTTGAGATTTTCTTAATTATTATGAGTTAGTAGAATCATGCTTTGCGAGTCAACTAATGCTAGCTCAGCTAATAAATATAGGTAGGTTAAAAGAGAGATTCTAAATTTAGATCCTAAAAACAGCTAGCATTGTATTAAAAAAATATCACGCGTTGTGAATATTAATAGTAATAATAATAAGGAAAATTTTCGTATTAGTACTTTGTATTATATAGAAATATGCGTTTGGCACCTTCTATTTTAGAAAAATTTATGTTCTTATTTCATCCTTTTAGAAAATCTTTTTTTTAGAACCAAGAAGCTTTTTCGTGATACAAAAGACAAAATTACCCTTTTATATAGTTAACTAAAATTTTGAGTAAAAAAACTAGAAAAAACCTTTATTGTCCCTTTCTCATCCCTATCCCTTAAACTCTACTGTCCCCATCCCCATCCATAGAACTCTGTTGTTTCCATCCCTAAATCCCTCGGTTTCTCTCTCTCTAGCCATGGTTGACTAATTCTTTGATAAAGAAAAATACAAACCACAGTGAATTTAATCTCCTTCAACTTCTGCAACTTCTTCAACTCAATTTGGAGTTTTTCCTGATCTTTCCCTTAGGTCTCGAGCCCCTCCTTCATCTTTAGCATCTCGTCCTGCTCCTTTAGGAGCTCCTCCATACATGAAGAGACCGCGAATTATAATTCTGCCATTTCCAACTTTGTGATGTGGTGGGGATGGTAGGTGTGACATGGTGGGACAAGGGTGGGCAGTGCAATGGAGAAGGGCTGAGCTAGGGGACGGTGGGGCGATGCAATGGGGATGGGGGTGGGGCGACAGAGAGCTGCTGGGCTAGGTGTGGAGCTAACGTTAATTGATTCCAGGATTAAAAGATTGTTGATAAGCTTGAAAGGTAGGGATTCTATTACTCATCTTTTGTGAGGTTTTTATAGAATTAAAATTGATTGTTTTACCACAAGATATATATATATATATATCTATGTTGAAATGATATTATATAAGTATCACATATGAAACTATGACATGGACTCGTCTTGTATTGTACGGCGAGAAACATAATGAATTGACATATGTTATAAATTGAGAAGCATGGTTAGGAAATCTGACTCTATTAATAATGATTAAATATAGAGAAATGGTGAGACGTGAAGAGGGCGGCGGTTACGTCCTTGGGAATGAACACCCTAAAAGATAAAATAGGGGGAAGGTGATGACGCTTTCTTGGATTGAAAGTCCCCGAATACACTATACATGAATCGATTTGGTGAGGACTCGGGGCTTGATGTCTCCTCACCGGAACACCCTTAGAATGTTTAGAGGGTGATCAAGCGCACCCATTTGGGTTTCGATGAGTTGAGTGATACTCTATTAAGCATGGGTATCTATGAATAATGATGAACTATAATATTTGTATATATGTATATGTATGAAACTCGGTAATGATTAACTATGGTATCCACGAAATATGATTATAATAAATCTTATAATCTGGATAATGATAACTATTAACTAACCATGCAGGTTTTAATGTGGTAATGATAAAAACCTAAAGGTGAGTAATGGTTTTCTCTACTGAGCATATTGTTGCTCATTCCTTTATATTTTTATCTTTTCAGGACTCACTAAGTGTGAGGTGGCTACGAGAAAAATAGTTGAGGAAGCGATGTAGCTATATTACATTGGGACTGCTTCAATTGTTAAGAATGTTCTTCATGATAATGTAAGCATCAATTGTTACTTTCTGTGACTGTATTACAATGCGTTTAAGATTAAAATGATGATGACGACAGTTTATATTATTAAATTTAAGGTGCTACATTAAACTGTGGTTTAATTATCGTTTATATTTTTATTTTTGATTTAAGAGTTTTCATTTAAGCCCCGGGTAATTTTATTTTTAAGATTTTACTTTTATTTATAATTTGTATTTTAATTTATTAAAAACTGTTAACCCGTATAGGGGCGTTACACCACTCCTCACCAACTCGCTGACCTTCTCCTTCTTTTTTTTTTTTGGTTCAATTTAATTATTATTTTCCTTTTCT
Organism: Artocarpus heterophyllus; assembly: GCA_025403435.1. Taxonomy (NCBI): domain Eukaryota; kingdom Viridiplantae; phylum Streptophyta; class Magnoliopsida; order Rosales; family Moraceae; genus Artocarpus; species Artocarpus heterophyllus. The sequence continues at coordinate 8,752,817 of CM046348.1, read as the reverse complement.
TTGTCGCTTTTTTCTGAATCTATAGAGGAAAAATAGAATAGCTGCTTTAATAATTGCTTTTTTAATACTGTTATTGTTATTATTACAAGGAGCGGAGAAGAATACTTATGCGAGACTTAAATAGTCAAACACCACCGCCACATTCATTGCACCAACAGTAGATTATATTCCTATTTCATTCATTATTTCCTTCCTAATTATTTGTCCACTCCAGATTTCTTTCCTTTTTTTTTTTTGCTTTTTATTTTTATATCTTGGTTAGATTGATTTATGGCTGTTATGCAGAATAGAATAGGTAAGTCAAGGTCAGATTTATGCTGTTGTAATCACAATTCAATCTTTAATTCAACCATCATGTAAGATGCATATAAAACGCCTTAAAAATTATCTTTTGTATCATAACAGATAATTACACGATAATTTTTTAACTGACTGAAAAGTTTACAAAACAGTTTAAAATTATCATAAAATATATAATTTTTAGTGATTCAAATGAGATTGTCGGGATCAATATCCACGCACATTTTATATTTGTTATGAGGATGTTGGCCTAATGTTGTTCAGAGCTTGTGTTCGACTTTAACATGTCATTGCGATTAGCAGTTCACGAGAATAAATATGTGATATTCATGAAAGTATAGCCCTTGAACAAATTTTCTCTTGGCCGGTTGGTCGAAAGTTGGCTATTCTGGTCGACTAAAATGAATAACAACAACAATAATAATAACAATAAAAGAAAGAAAGAAAAAAAAATATCTCCTCCAAAAAAAAAAGAAAAGATAAGTCAACTCTAGACATGATCAGTGTCTCAGCCGGCGAGAAAGAGGGAAGAGAAAACATCCATTTGACTTTTCTTCAAAACGACGCCAATCTCGATGCCTCCGCTTCCATCTCTAGATTCCGCCATGGAAATAGCTCCAGTTCTATCTATGGACACAATCTCTACCTTCTTGGGCTTTCCCCACCCGAAATCCACGTCGTACACGCCGAATCGCGGCGACCCAGCCACGGAGATGCCGCGAGCCCCTTCCTCCAACGCCGACAACACCTTCGATAACCTCTCAGCCGCTCCATCCATCAAATCTCCCTCCAACTCCTTAATCAGCTCGCCGACCTGCACAAGCATGGCGATCAACGCGTCTTGATCAGCTAGATCCTTCAAAACCTCTCTCATATCCTTGTACTTCACGGGCGCTGTAACACAGTTCCCAAAGTAGTTTTCTGGAACCGGCGGCCTCAGGCGGTGCCGACCATCTGCCGCGAAGATTAAGTATACCTTCTTTTCGGCGATTTCATGATCGTCTTCTCTGGCTCTGAGAATGCAGAGAGCCATGTAGGAGAGTGTGAGAGCAAAGGATGTTAAGTGGAGATTTTCTGGTTTGTCCCTGGATGACGATACCTTTTGCCTGAGCTTGGCTATGTCGGTGCGGGTGAGCTCGAAAGTGGCTCGAACGATGTCCGATGATACGTTTATACTCGGCAGAAACTGGAAAAGATTCGGGTCGTCATATTTGGAAGCATTAATACTAGAGCCGGTAAACGCCAACCACTGGTTCACGTACAAGATGTCGAGGTCATCAGGGAATTTGATTACCGACCGGTCGTAGAAAGGCGTCAGATGATCAGGCAGTACACCCGGCTTCTCCGATCTGCAAAAATGAGCCCAAGATTTCATGAACATGGTGGTGGATTTCCCGTCGAGTACTGCATGGTGAGACGTCACTCCGATGCAAAATCCTCTGCCGGGAAACAGAGTGATTTGCAGGGCAAGGGGTGAAACGACACCGCTTTGTGGACGTGGTCGCTGGAGAGGAAATCAAAGTCTTCGGCGGCGGCGGATTCGGTGATGGTAAGGGAAACACCGTCGCTTGGGGTGTAGAGGATGATGGGCTTGGGGGAGTCTTTTGGCCAAGTCAGGCTTCCGGCGAGAGGGAGAAAGTGGCGGAGGGTGAGAGAGAGAGAGTGTTCGAGTTTTGGGATTGTTGAGTCTAAGAAAGCCTGTTTTGGTTGTGGGAGAGAATAGAAAAAGAGACGCTCGACCGGAGGGAACTTGAACCAGAAAGTGTCTAAGAAAGTTAGAGGGAGAGAGAAATTGGAGAGGGAATCGGATGAATCCGCGAAGGGTGGAACATGGGAGAATTCAATTGTTTTGGCCATGACAACACTACACACACAATCGGAAAGTACAACTATACGCTACTGGTCACATACATCAATAAATATAGCGACGCATACCGAACTCGCGCACCTTAAAATTTACTCGGATTTGATTTGTTATAATAAATTATGAAACTTTCTGCAACTTTTCATAGATTCGGGTGCCAAAATATCTATTCATTGTATTATAGATTTAAGTAGAATATCGAAAAAAAAAACGGAAAAATCGACAAATTTTAATAAAAATATTGATATCAAAAAATTTATAGTGTATTTTATATAAAATTTTAGTATATTTTGATGAAATTTTGACAAAATTTTAATAATGTCAAAAATTATAAAATTTAATAAATTTTTTTAAATAATTTATAACTACTTACACTTTTAATGAATGAATATTTATCCTATATACATTAGAGCAATTCTATATATCCCAAAGAGGTTTTAAACTTGTGGTGGGGCCCACTTTTATCTATGATGGGTCAAAACCCTTTTGGGTGAATCAACATTTTTCTACATGTAAATGTTGTGGCAAGATTTAGCCTTCCCCACCCTGACAACTATAATGGTTATAGAATTTTTAATTATTCTTATCTAAGTATTCCATCACCATCTCAAACAAACAATGGAGGGAATTCACAGTTTCTCATCTATAGAAATACAGTGGAAATAAGTCACATATTCATAATTATATTCAACATTAATCAAATAACATGTTATGAAACTAATATTTTTTGAATCAATATAGAATCTCATCCATTTTTAAGCTTTATAAAACTTTCTTTTTCTACTGACAAATTTAATATTTATGGAGTTTATAGTATAAATTTAAGTTTTTTCTTAATATTTATTATATCTTCAAGTATTAGAGATATATTTAATATAAAATTTTTGTAATTTTTATCAAAATTTTTACTCATATTGATATATTTTTAAAATTTTTATAAAATTAAAATATTAATATTTTTACTAAAATTAATATTTTTATCCTGGTTATAATGATGTGTTTATTTGCCAAATTTGACGTAAGTGGTACGGAGTCCATCGTCTGGACAAACTCTTTTCCCGTTGGATTTCTAATGCGGTTGTTGTAGACTTTTCCTCAGCCTAATGGAATTTCGACATTTTCCCAAAAAAAAAAAAAACAAAGAGATTAATATCTAGAGGTAGAATAATGCAAGATTTTGTTTTTTTTTTTGTTTTTTGTAATTTATTTATTTATTTTTTGTCCTTTTGGCAATGAGTGTTTCTTCTTGCGTCATCTTTTATTTTTACACATAATAAAATTGTGGCACTTCCTTCCACATTATTTACCACGTAACACTCTTTTTTTTTTTTTCTTTCTTTCTTTGATTTTTCTTTTCTTTTCTCAATCTCAATACTCTTATGTATCCATCCATACTCGAACAATTTTTCATTGTCGTCATCTCAGCTGATTTTTTGTCGAATGATATTTCTTTTTCAAAGGTCTATTTCTATTATCGGGCTACATAATTATATGTTTTAATTTTAACTATTTTTTAATCTGTTTTTTTTAAAACTATAAAAATATCATTTTAATTTTATCCATATGAATAAAAAAATTGAATAAAACAACATAAATATTCTTAATTAGTTATAAAAAAATATCTTATTGAACCAAAAACATAAAAAAATACTGAAACAAAATATCAATTTTTTGTAAGATCTTAAGTTTTATGACTTTTAAAATTTTAAAGTAGTTTTTAAAATTTTTTTACAAGAAGATAAATATATTCAAAAACAAATTTTAGTCTAAACTTTTGACTTATGTTAATGTTTTTCTATTCAAAAAGTCTATTAAGGATAAAATTGAAAAAAAAAATTAATTTAAAAGGTATATTTATAATTTTTAAAAATAAAAACTAAATTAAAAAATAATTAAAATTGAGAGGTATATATAGATACGCAACCAACCATTCAATTGCCTATATGAAAGTAATGCTACATGTTTTGGTACTCTCTTTAATAATGTATAAAAATATTTGAATAAAGAATATAGGCATTTCATAATCCAGAATTAAAGAATTGTGATAGAACAAATACATACACGGAAAACAATAAATTATGAATATGTGACACTCGTAGAAATTATACAATATTAGATGTTTACTACACGACAGTTTTTTAAAAACCATTGTTGAGTAGAAGGAAAAACTACAAAGAAGTGTGAAAAATACAAAAAATGTCGTAAAGATTGAAGTTTCAACTATAGTTTTTAAACTAGATTCACACAATAGTGTTTGTCAAAAGCGATCATGTAAGAATAGTTTACACAACGGTTTATACAAGCTTTTTAACAAAAACACCATCGTATAAACTTAGTTTAAATTTCAAATGTGAAATTTTTGCTCAACTTATTTCGAATTTCAAATTTCAAATGCAAGCGTTCGCCGTTTATAATTTCTCCAGCTCCGCAATTTCAAATGCGAAAACACTCTCTCACGATTATCCACGCTTTCTACGTCTTTCCCGAGTTTCCCGACTCAACTCACCTCCCCACTGAACTCAGGGAGTTCATCTATATCTACAATCGCATCCTACCGTGTCTGTCCACTCCTCACCAACTCGCTGACCTTCTTCTTCTTTTTTTTTTTGGGTTCAATTTAATTATTATTTTCCTTTTCTTTGTCGCTATTTTCTGAATCTATAGAGGAAAAATAGAATAGCTGCTTTAATAATTGCTTTTTTAAAACTGTTATTGTTATTATTACAAGGAGCGGAGAAGAATACTTATGCGAGACTTAAATAGTCAAACACCACCGCCACATTCATTGCACCAACAGTAGATTATATTCCTATTTCATTCGTTATTTCCTTCCTAATTATTTGTCCACTCCAGATTTCTTTCCTTTTTTTTTTTTTGCTTTTTCTTTTTATATCTTGGTTAGATTGATTTATGGCTGTTATGCAGAATAGAATAGGTAAGTCAAGGTCAGATTTATGCTGTTGTAATCACAATTCAATCTTTAATTTTATTTGGGTAATTATAACGACACTACAATTGGTATCACTAGCACCAAACAGCAAAGGCTAGTTTGAAGGGAAAAAAAATCGCATCTTTGCAGCGCACCATTGTGGAAGACAAAATGGCACCGGTGAGAGCATATCTGTTTTGTATGTGGAAGCCAAAACGGCGCCGATGAGAACAGAGCTTGTGGAAGCCAAAATATCGCATTATCTTTTTTGGACCAAAGCTTACACAACGGTCTTTCGACAGTATTTGAAAAAAACTGTTGTGTAAGCTATCTGTCATACTAACTTTACACGATGGTTTTTATTAAAACTGTCGTGTAAACTTTATTTCACACGACGGTTTCTAATTACAACTGTCATTTTTGTAATTACAACCGTCATGTAAGATGCATATAAAACACCTTAAAAATTATCTTTTGTATCATAACAGATGATTACACGATAATTTTTTAACTGACTGAAAAGTTTACAAGACAGTTTAAAATCGTCATGGAATATATAATTTTTAGTGATTCGAATGAGATTATCGGGATCAATATCCACGTACATTTTATATTTGTTATGAGGATGTTGGCCTAATGTTGTTCAGAGCTTGTGTTCGACTTTAACATGTTATTGCGATTAGCAGTTCATGAGAATAAATATGTTATATTCATGAAAGTATAGCCCTTGAACAAATTTTCTCTTGGTCACTACTCTCCGTCGCAATCGGTACAAATACAATCATCCCCCACACCAAGGCGCAAAGGAAAGTGCTACATATTATTTAAAGTTCCATAAGATGACGAGAAAATTACACAGAATAAAAGGCAAAAATTAAGAATTAAAAAAGAAACACCGAGAAATCTAAAGAGAACTAGTAAAAATCTTGCTCGTAGAGTTGTGTTTGTGGCTTTCGACATCAAGACCTTGAGCAAAAAGAGAAGCAAAAATTCCATGTGATATTTTTTCAAAACCAACCCAATCTCAACTCCATCTCCATTTATGTTGTCCAAAACACATATCGATCTTGCTATCTCCATGGACACCATGTCCACCTTTCTCGGCCGTCCTCACCCAAAATCAGTTTCGTAAACCTTAAACCCAGGCGACGAAGCAATGGAATATAATCTACCTGTTTCATCAGATTTCTGATAAATACTACTTGCAGCTGCTGAAACCCAATTTTTGGCCTCGCTTAAAACATCTTAGTTTTGTAAATTTTTCATTGCCTTATAAATGACACATAAAGCCAAAGCAAACCCTTTTTCCCCTAGCAAAACCTCTTTCAACAACTAAAGATTTGGAAGCCACGTAGTTTTCGAGATACCCTGCTTGCAGAGGAGGCTCTAAGCGGGACCTACAATCCACGTTGAAGAAGAGAACTATTTTGTCGTCGCGTATTCCTTCGGCCTTGACTGAACAAAGCCATGCATAAGCACATGCTAGAGAAAAAGTCGATGCGTGAAATGAATGATGTTCAATATTATTCATGGTCATGACCAATTGCCTTAGCTTTTTGATTTTCGCTTGTGGAAGCTGGAAGGTACCTCGTATTTGAATCCGGTGGAATTTTGCATTCCAAAGGCATCAAACTTTGGTATTTGTTATTGGGTGCTCCAAAATTTAGCCGCTCTTCCAAGAAGGTCACTCCACGCTTGTCTGGATCATTGATTAGGGTTCTCTCACAGAATTCAGGCTTTAGCTCCGGTGGCAAGCAATATTTGGGAGATTGATCATGATGATGATCAGCTTCTCCAAATGATCTGCACATGTGGGCCCACGATTTGACAAGCGGGATGAAGCTTTGGCCATCGAGAACTGCATGATGGATGGCGATTCCGATAGAGAATCCAGAATTTGGAAATGAAGATACTTGAAATGCTAAAGCTATAGCTCTCTCCTTAGACGCCGGCAAGTCGGGTACGAGAGGACAACAAGCGTTAGCATCGCAAATGACATTGTTGGTGCCAGTGACGGAATTTTGCATCGAATACTATAAACAAAAAACTTTTCCCTTTGTAGTGGAAAACTGCTATAGTAGTATCCATTCCTAACTTTTGTATCTGTCTACCGTAATACCTAGCTCTTCAACTAGTCTTACTAGTCTCCTGTGGGACTACCTATAGCATAAAGGAACGTATAATGAGTTTTCGGTAACTTCAAACATAATCTTACAAAACATTTAAAACTTTCTTTATTAAACTCTTTTCTTAAAAGTCTTTCTCAAATTTTTCATAAAACATTTCTTAATGTTTTTCACAAAATGTTCTTCGTATATACATAACTTAAAAGGAATGCAAGCAATATCATAGTGCATGATTCCATTAATGCTTAATTATGAACTTTAAATAATGAGCTTCTTATTATGATTCTTATGTTACTTAAATTTCTTATCATTGCTCATATATTTCTTTATCTTGTGAACTTAAGTATTCGTATTAACATTATTAACCATGAGAACATAATGCTTCCTTTGTGAAAGATTTAAGATCATCGAACAACGAGGTCATAACTTTAACTTTACTTGTAAACCTTATATCAAGGAGGTTAGTACGACACTTACTTATCATCTTTGTTTTTTCTTCTTGTTAACTTTCGTAAGCATATCAAATGCTAACATATAATATGCTATAACTTGGCATTTAAACATTAAGCATAGCAAACACAAACATGTTGCAAAACATGACTTGATCTTTGCAACATGATTTGATCTTTAAAACATTATGCATAACACATGCAAACATACTTTAAACATAACAATTGCAGGTACATTGCAAGTCTTGATTTGAACTTTAAAACTTTATGCATAGCAAATGGAAACGTAAAACATACTCAAAGCATTTGAAATTCATTTTCTTTATGCCGTAGGTGAGGTTTAAAACTTACTTGGACTTAGCTCTAGTATTTCATTTCATTCTTTTTCCTTCTAATGGTTGGCTTTGTATCCTGTTCAAACGACACCTGACTATTAGCTAATCTTTCTTATTACCAACCTACTTATTGATAACATAACTTAAATGTTAGCCGTTCATTCTTTTTGCTTAACTTTGTATCCTATTGGTTTATCTTTCCTTTACTTAACTTGAACGTTTCTTAGTTATATTTTCATATCTTACTTGAAACGTATTATAGAACATTTTCTTTCTAAGGGCATTTCGCTAATCTAGAGAACTTGGGTCCATTTTAGCTGTTCCTTTAAAATTGACGATTTTACTTTTACAGTTTTTTCGTAAACTTCGTAACTTTACTAAATTCCTTGCTTAATTTTACCATCAATTACTTAAGGATTCAAAAACATTTCCTCTTAGGGCATTTTCCAAAGTTGGGCATTTCGGGTCTGTTTTGGCTGTTTTAGAGAAAATGATTATTTTGCCCTTGACAGGTCTTAGAAAACCTTCAGAACTTGTTTTAAAACATAACTTACATTCTCTTGTTACTCACAACATTTCAAAAAACCAAACATCAATTTTCTTTTCGTGAAAATCTATTTCAGTAAAACTTTATGGTTTTGACCCCTAATACGAAAATCATGATGTTTTTACCCTTAACGTAGTTCTTATTCTTTATTTCTTAAAACTTTTAAATTCTTTTAAGCTTAATATTTGTGGTTACTCACTACCCACTGCAGTGCAAATAACTAGCACTTTGTAGTGGCAAAATATAGTTTCACTCGGTTTTATGGTTTTGACTCGAAATACAAAATCTTAACATTTTTCCCCCGAGACTAAAAACGACCGGTTAATACCAAAACATTCAGTTTTCATAAGGATTAAAACTTACAAAAATTCCTTGGTTAAAATCAAAACATTCCATAACGTTTTCCTTTTTATGAAATTTTGTGCATAAAATCTCATAAAATTCATAACATAAAATCGATATAGAATTTTCATGTACAATCTATGATTCTTAATTATTTTGATGAGATCTACAACTTTAATGTTTCAAGTTTCTTCAAAATCATTCATCTTAATGTCGTTCTTGAAATCACAGAACAGAAATCATCTTGTTTCGACTTGTTCAAATCATAATTCAAGCAGAATTTCTTCATGAAAGTTGTCTGAATCAATATTTTAAATAAATCTCGTGTTGAACTCAAAAAATTATTTGTCCTCTAAGGTCCTCAAACACTAAAATATTTCAAAAATTCCCTTTAACACTTTTATGACATAATTGTTACATAACTTGTTTTGGTAAGGTTTAATCTCACTTTAACCTTCTTGAACATATTTTTAGGCATTTAATATTTTAAATAAGCATACCATAACTTCCATTTTATATGCCATGATCTAAGACATTTTATCAAGCACTTTCAATACTTAACTTTGTACTTATAACAAAGTTTGTTATTTTTTCTTAATTTGAGCATGAAACCCTAGTTCTCAATTATCAATCAATCATCATCATCATTTACATAACACTAAATCAAATCAAGCCACATGATTTTGTTTACATGCCATAACCTTTAGTTTGAATCAAACACTTATTATGCATAAAAATATGCAAACTTTAGGATAGTTTCAAATAGCTATTGAGAGAGATCAAGAATTCTCACTATTTCTTAGATTCATGGACCCAATTGAATTCAGTGGTATATTTCTTTCACATTTTTTTTCCATCAAGAACGTTTTATAAAGCTCTTGGACTCCCGATTTTGAAGTATCCTACTTTCAAATAATTCACATTTACAGGGTTCAACAAGCAGTCGTGAAATTCTTGTTCCTGAATGGTATTCTTGAATTCTTTTAGGTTTATGCTATATTCTGAGTAAAGATCGGACAAAACATGTTCCAACCAATTCCAAAAAAAAAAAAAAATTGTATAAGATTAGAACTAGTAACCAATCCTACCATTGAAGTATTGAAAAGGCTCAAATAAGCAAAAAATCTCAAATAGTCCTTCCCTTTCTGGCCGATTATGGGTGAGGAGGGATTCTATTAAATAGAAATTAGAGGACTAATGATTGGCTCTATCTACAAAGATTTTGGATTTGCTTATAATGAGCAAATTATATCCAGTGGGACCAAATAATTCAATCGGGGTAGTTGCTAAGCCATACCACATAGTTCCAGCAACTACAAAAGCTACAAAAAAGACCGCAACTATACTATGGAAAGAACGGCTTTAATATTTCCCATACATAATCCTTTGTGTAGACGTTGAGGCAGACGGATACTAAGATGGAATAAACCCACCAATGAATCCTATTCATAGGTCATTTATGGCACGCAGGAAGGGCTCGTGTGGCTGTAGCAGGATTTGAAAAAGGAATGGATCATGATTTTGAACCATCCTTGAACCGATAACCATCTTTCGGCTAACCTAGCCTCCTTTGTCCCTCAGGACCAACAAGGGGTAGTACGGGAATATTCACCTATTGTAAATTGGGTTCATTGATATTCCTGGTATGTTAGATGCTATCACACATACAATCATACTCAATTGGATGGAATTGTTTGATCTTAAAGGGGATCTTCTATAATTTTGACAAACGCTTTACGCCCAATCATTCTGGATTCTTGGTTTCAACAAAAGTACTCCTTAGAGCATTGTTTTTATCTACTATTATCTAAAAATAATCAAGTAATTAATGACTAGACGAAACCAAGAAATAACCCCTCATGTGCAAAATTATAGAAGATCCCTTTTAAGATCAAATAATTCCATTGAATTGAATCCTTCTTTTTTTTGAGTCAGTTCATCCACCATCGCAAGCCCCAATTAGATTCAGCCATGATACACGTTTTAGTTATTGGGAGAACCCAAGTACTCTCTTTTGGATTTAAGAAACAGCTCTCAGAGATCGTTTTTCCTTTTGGAAGATACAGGGGTGAAACAATCAACCTATTGATATTGGAAGACCCAAAAGATTCTTTCAATGTATCATTTCTGGGTCTAGTGAAATTTGTAAGTATAGGAAGATGAAAGTGGTGTTTCCAGTGGCGGACAGATGAGTAATGCATAACAACAGCTGGAAATGGCTGCTGATACCCTGTAGGCTGTAGTTCTCGAACGAGCAATCGAAAAGATTCTGGAGCATCCTCGGGTTTAGGTATTGGTCCTCCAATCATCGTAGTACCAAGTACTTCTTGACGCGCTCTAATATGATCAGATTTATAAGTAAGCATCTCTTGACTTTATCAACTGATAGTGAGAAAACGAAATCTAGATACACATGGTATAGTTCCTATATTGCCTAACTTTATGTAGTCTAATTTTTATATTGTATTATTTTATGCAGTGTAATTTTTATATTTCTTAACTTGATAAAATATAATTTCTATATTGCATAACTTTTTACAGTATAATTTCCATATCTTTCATACAGTATTTCCTTAAATTGTATTTTTGTCTTACAATTTATTGCCACACATTTGGCAACAATTAAGCTTTCTAGCTTATCTTCATATCTTTCCTTCCTTGTCAAGACTATGACATAATTTCTAATCTTGAACATTTCATTTTCGCTTTTATAAAATTTATCATAAAAATCATATTGAAACAATAATTCTTGTAACATTCTTTATGCTCTTAAAATACTTAACAAATTTTCGAGTATAAACTTTAGCTCACAAAATTAGTACTTTAATTACTTAACGTAATCCCTTGATTATTGCATTTATAATACACTCGAAATGTTTGGACTATGACATGATTTCTAACCTAAATCTCATTTTTTTTTTTTATAAAATTTATCATAAAAATTGAATTAAAATAATAATCCTTGTGATATTCTTCATGCTCTTAAAATATTTAACAAATTTTCAAACATAAACTTTAGCTTACAAAATTTACACTTTAATGACTTAACATAATCTCTTGATTATTGCATTTATAATGCACTAAAAATACTCGGGTCTCACAACATGAATGTGTAAAATCAACATGCCTTAATTTCTATATTCTACACCTATGTGCATATGAGTTTATCCATCAAATTATAAAAATAAGTACATATTATAATTATAAGTAATGATGTGACGGATGCTATTTCAATTGGAATCAATGAGGAAATATTTCAAAGGAAAACTAAAAATTCACCATGCTTAGTTAATTGAAATATTCTTTCTTAACATAGGAGAACGATTAGACAAAGGCAAGGCTTTCAGAATTGAAACAGAATTACATACAATATTTGACATCTGTTTTCAATTTGTTTTGTTCAATAGTTTGCCTTATTTTTTAAAGAATAACAAGGGTAATATAACTATTTTAGAATTCTTTTTTACGGTTAATGAGTCAACGAATCTTCCTCTATGATGATCGTACGCAATTTGTAAAAGTAAAGAGGGATTTTACCGTTCCGTAAAACACTAGATGGAAGACACGTTTAAATTCAGAACAAGAAGAACGTTTGATAACAAAGTTAGAATAACCTTCAAAATGCCAACATCATAAATACAAAGAAAAATCTAAAAAATCAAAACAAAAATTAAAAAGACAATAAATTTTCCGAGACAAGAAACGGAAAACAAGAAAGTTAAGATGAAAATCAGGATGAAGATGAAAAAAAAAGTACTAAATGTAGAAATAACAAAAAGAAAAGAAATTGAAAGAAAAAAAAAAATTTTTTGTCCAAATTGTTTTCCCTTTTTTTGCCGTCTTTTTAATTTTTATTATCCTTGTGTCATTTATCCGTTTCTTGTCGTTTTTCATTTTGTTGTCATGTAAGAGATTGTTGTTGTTTTCCACGCGATTGTTGTTTTAAATTTTTGTCTCATCCTTCTAATTCTTGATGATTGCCCAGTTATTTCTATTGTTTTCTCTGTTTTCTTAGGCCTCTCTTTCGATTTTAGTTTGATTAATTTGTTTGTCGTTTCTAATCAGTTACTGTTGTATTCATTTTCCTGAATCTTTTTATTATCGTTTTGAAATGTAGGTCTCGTTTTTTGTGATTTGCAGAGTTTTTGTGTGTTAATTTCGATTTTTTAATTTCTGTTATTTTCATCTCATTATAGTTTTTTTTTAAAATTATTTATTCTCTCTTCTTTCTGGTCTTTAATTTTTTCCACTTTATCGTCATTTTTTGTTATATATGTATTTTTAGGTGATGCTATAGTTTTTTTTCGTATAATTCCGTCGTTTTTTTTTTTACATATAATTACGTTATTTTTAGCTTATGTATTCAATATTTTATTTATGTTTTTTAAGGAAAAAAAATACCCAAACAATCAAGCAAATACCACTTGTGTCCCTATTATAGTACAAGCGTATAAAAAATCTCATGTATTTTTAAAATCAATCATGCGAGGAAGTCCTGCAATAGTGTATCTTTGCATGGAGTTAACGACGACGCGACCTCATAGACATTAATTTATTTTACCCTTGCTTTGCGGGCGAGAGAGAGTTGGGTTTTTTTTTTTTTTTCAATCATTCCTTCATTTATTTTTTCTTTTAAGAGTTTTAAGCTTTAAGATTTATTTTATTTAAAATTTTAGTTCATTAATAGTTTAAATTGTATTTAATATAAAATGAGAATAGGCAACCCCAATGTGAGGTTGTTGTCCTAACACGAGGAAGAAGAGAAGTTTCTTGTTTGAAAGCTGAAATACAACCTATGGTCTAACAACAAAAATTAGCTCATTTAGATTTTCCAACCCAGCCAATAACAAGAATACCAACAAAGTCCATATTTTGTTATCGACTCCACTATCTTCTTTTATTTTGAGAGTTTCTAAATTTTAAGATTATTTTATTAACATTTTAGGTATCTAATATACTAAATGATATACATATTGGGAAGGATAATGTTGGCATGTTTAGAAATTTTGCCGCTTCATGGGTAATTTGTGATTGATGGCTTACCGATTTCGACTTTCAGCAACCATGATCTCAGACCACGAAGGCCAAAAATCACAAACCACAAACCACACCTAGTTGATCATCCTCCATCTGCAGTCCACTCGGGTGCAAATCGAAACTATGCGTCGCCCCCTCCCTCGTGCTAGAGATCCAAAAACCAGACCAAGGCTGGTGTTGGACTTCAGCCCAAGGGAAGAAAAGATAGACAATGCAACACGAAACTTACAATATCCTAGTAGAGAATGTAGGTATTTTTGAAAGTGTTATATATTATTTTTTAGGAAAAATAAAAAAATGGCAGCTTTGATTTGAGATTTGTTAGGTAAAATCATAGATTTATCCTTTAACTAAATTTGGTAAATTTTAAATTTTTTTATGATCAAATATTTATAAATTCTTAATTTAGAAATTTAGACCCATGAAATCCAAAATTATATACAATTATTTAGACTCTTTAAATTTATTTATTTACATCATTTTACTAATTTTCTCGCTAACAAACTCGCATATTTTACCATAAACAAGTGTTCTTCCAAAGTTACAACGCCACTTATAATTAATAACAGTAAATATGCTCTTTACTACCATAAAATCTCAATAGTAGATTAGTATAGCTACAATCTCACCGAATAATTAGCTTGTAAATTAGGGTGAGAAAACTTATAATTAAGTTTCAATTATGTGGCAGAGAAATAATTGCACGCTTAAATCTCAATATGAATTCACACAAACATTTCATAATTAAATAATTGGACAACGTACGTGATGATAATAGTACTAAACATAACATTATGAATATTTCACGCACATCTCCGACCACTCAAGATAAACAAAAAACTATTAGGATTAACACAGGAATGCTGCAATTGGCCTGGAGTATTGAAGGGGGATTATAATCCCCTCCCAGTCCTAGAAGAAAATGATAACTTTATAGTTTTACAATAAAATTCGCTTCTTTTGTTTTGTTTCAAATAGAAAAAGAGAGAGAATAATTTATTTTACCCCACTTTGCTACTGAGAGATTCAAGGCCTTCAGCAAATAAAGAAGCAAAAGCTTCCATATGATGTTTCCTCAAAACCACTCCAATCTCAACTCCTCCATCTCCATTCGGATTGTCCGATAAACTTATCGCCCCCGTTCTATCTATGGAAGTAACATCGACCCTTTTTGGCTTTCCCCATCCGAAATCAGTTTTGTAAACCTCGAACCGAGGCGATGATGCAACGGAATACACTCTTGGAAATGTCTTTACTATATTATGATCATACGAAGGAAAGCGACTCACAGCTTCATTTAGAAGTCCCTTATCCAAACCTTTTACAACTTTATGAATTGCTTTTACAGCCACAAGAAGTCCTCCTTTTTTTAATAGCGTTTCTCTTTCAATAGGCATAACATTGCCAATAACACAGTGTGGGGACTGCTAAAAGTATTTTGTTGTCATTGATTCCTTGATCTTCTGCTTTTGCTAAACAAATCCAAGTATAGGCACACGTAACTGAAAATGTTGACACATGAATTGGATCAATATCCTTTTTTGCCATATTCTGAACACTTACCAATCGTTTTAGCTCTTCTATTTTCCCCCGTGGTAACTGGAAGGTGCCTCGAACTGAATCTGGTTGAACTGGTTTAAAAATCTCCAAAGGCAATAAACTTCTATTACCGGGTCCGCCCATATTCATCCACCGGTTCGAGAAGATCGTTGCAAGATTGGAAGGGTCCTTGATACAAGTTCTGTCCAAAACTGGTTTTAGCTCCGGCGGCAATTCGAGGAAATCATGATGAACTTCACTACTATGGTCTCCTGATCCAAGTGATCTGCATATGTGGGCCCATGATTTCATAAACAAGATGAAACTTTTGCCGTCGAGGAAGGCGTGATGCGTGGTGACCCCAATGGAAAACCCGTGGTTCGGGAACACGGTTACTTGAATCGCCAAAGCCGCAACTCGATCATTATGGGGTGCTGACAGGTTGGGAATCAGAGGACGGAATTCTGTTGCTGCGCAGAAGACGTTGTCGGAACCCGAGAGGCGATGGAAATTGTCGGCGGTGGACTTGGCCACTGTCAGCGAAACGGTGTCGCTTTCCGAGTACTCAACGCCAGGCACTGGGGAAGGCGGAGGCCATGTGAGGCTCCCGGTAACAGGAGGGAAGTGGAGGAGGGTGAGAGACAAAGAGTGTTTGAGTCTTGGAAGAACGGAGTCAAAGAAAAAAGATGTAGCGTTTGGGGATGAGATTCCGTAGAAAAAGAGCCGTTCAGTTGCCCGGAACCTTAACGACCTTAAGTCGAAGAAATTGAGAGGAAGAATAGACTTTGGAGATGGATTATGGGCAGATGGAGTAGAAGCCACCTTGCAAACCTCAACTATTTCCACCCCGTTTGGTTCTGCCATTTTAATTACTGGTTGATATGGCCAATACTTGTTCGACCTTTATATCAAGAAAATATACAAACAATCAACAATCCCTACTAATTTAAATAAGACGGTCCAATTTGTTTAAGACACTAGGCATGCTCAACTCAAACTAAAATTTTTAATTGCTATAATTTAAAGCTCTTATATAGTATAATATTAAAAATAAATAAATTATAATATAATATGTAAAATTTTTATATGTTATAATAGTTTAAACCAATACTCCTATACAATATATAAATCATTTGGTTGATTGCATATTAACTATTAAAAAGGTATGTTGCGTGGTATAGGAAAAGAAAACAAAAGGAGTTATTTAAAAATTGTTGTGAAACAATTATTTTACTAGAACAAGGATAATGCCTTGCCGCCTGCAAGATCATTTCTTTAAATTTTTGTTGGTTGAATGAAATTTTTCTTTGAAAAACAAAAAAAGAAAAAAAGTAGTGGTCGAGGCTGAGTAGGAGATATATTCATTTGGATAACTGTCCTGATACAGCTTGCAAGCAAAAAAAAAAAAAAAAAGAGGAAAAAAAACTTTCCTGATGCGGCTTACAAGTACCCCTGGTGATAAACTAACAAAAAAGGAAAGTACACCGATCTATTGAATATTTGAAGTAACATGCGATAAGATGGACCAATTATTGAATATGGACGACTTGTCTTGTTTCCTTTGGTCCCTGCCTTGCTTTATTTTGGAAAAGATTTATCTTTTTGTGAGGCCAGTACTAGTTTTGCGTTCTTGTAGTGGATGGCTGTGACTGTTTTGGATCATGGTAAAGGCTTGTGTGATGGATGGACCACATGGCTGTGTACTCCTGTATTGTGGGACCCCCGGATTTTTTATGACTTGTGGGTAGAAATGAAGTAGATATGTAGACCAGGCACTGCTTCAAGTTAGGTATCTCTCCCCCCACATGCTCATGAATAAAGATGATGTCCTATTTTCATATGTTGCATCTCTCTTAGTAAAATTTTGACATATAAATTAGTTATTTAATTATTTTTAATATTTAAGTATTATTTATGCATTTAAGTTGTTAAGTTTAAATGATACGTAAAATTTAATTAGAGGATAAAAAAATGAGATAACAGATCTCGACTATATGCTTTTATGACTAGAGCATTGTCTGTGTCCATCTTGAGATTTTCTTAATTATTATGAGTTAGTAGAATCATGCTTTGCGAGTCAACTAATGCTAGCTCAGCTAATAAATATAGGTAGGTTAAAAGAGAGATTCTAAATTTAGATCCTAAAAACAGCTAGCATTGTATTAAAAAAATATCACGCGTTGTGAATATTAATAGTAATAATAATAAGGAAAATTTTCGTATTAGTACTTTGTATTATATAGAAATATGCGTTTGGCACCTTCTATTTTAGAAAAATTTATGTTCTTATTTCATCCTTTTAGAAAATCTTTTTTTTAGAACCAAGAAGCTTTTTCGTGATACAAAAGACAAAATTACCCTTTTATATAGTTAACTAAAATTTTGAGTAAAAAAACTAGAAAAAACCTCTATTGTCCCTTTCTCATCCCTATCCCTTAAACTCTACTGTCCCCATCCCCATCCATAGAACTCTGTTGTTTCCATCCCTAAATCCCTCGGTTTCTCTCTCTCTAGCCATGGTTGACTAATTCTTTGATAAAGAAAAATACAAACCACAGTGAATTTAATCTCCTTCAACTTCTGCAACTTCTTCAACTCAATTTGGAGTTTTTCCTGATCTTTCCCTTAGGTCTCGAGCCCCTCCTTCATCTTTAGCATCTCGTCCTGCTCCTTTAGGAGCTCCTCCATACATGAAGAGACCGCGAATTATAATTCTGCCATTTCCAACTTTGTGATGTGGTGGGGATGGTAGGTGTGACATGGTGGGACAAGGGTGGGCAGTGCAATGGAGAAGGGCTGAGCTAGGGGACGGTGGGGCGATGCAATGGGGATGGGGGTGGGGCGACAGAGAGCTGCTGGGCTAGGTGTGGAGCTAACGTTAATTGATTCCAGGATTAAAAGATTGTTGATAAGCTTGAAAGGTAGGGATTCTATTACTCATCTTTTGTGAGGTTTTTATAGAATTAAAATTGATTGTTTTACCACAAGATATATATATATATATATATCTATGTTGAACTGATATTATATGAGTATTACATATGAAACTATGACATGGACTCGTCTTGTATTGTACGGCGAGGAACATAATGAATTGACATATGTTATAAATTGAGAAGCATGGTTAGGAAAACTGACTCTATTAATAATGATTAAATATAAAGAAATGGTGAGACGTGAAGAGGGCGGTGGTTACGTCCTTGGGAATGAACACCCTAAAAGATAAAATAGGGGGAAGGTGATGACGCTTTCTTGGGTTGAAAGTCCCCGAATACACTATACATGAATCGATTTGGTGAGGACTCGGGGCTTGATGTCTCCTCACCGGAACACCCTTAGAATGTTTAGAGGGTGATCAAGCGCACCCATTTGGGTTTCGATGAGTTGAGTGATACTCTATTAAGCATGGGTATCTATGAATAATGATGAACTATAATATTTGTATATATGTATATGTATGAAACTCGGTAATGATTAACTATGGTATCCACGAAATATGATTATAATAAATCTTATAATCTGGATAATGATAACTATTAACTAACCATGCAGGTTTTAATGTGGTAATGATAAAAACCTAAAGGTGAGTAATGGTTTTCTCTACTGAGCATATTGTTGCTCATTCCTTTATATTTTTATCTTTTCAGGACTCACTAAGTGTGAGGTGGCTACGAGAAAAATAGTTGAGGAAGCGATGTAGCTATATTACATTGGGACTGCTTCATTGTTAAGAATGTTCTTCATGATAATGTAAGCATCAATTGTTACTTTCTATGACTGTATTACAATGCGTTTAAGATTAAAATGATGATGACGACAGTTTATATATTAATTTAAGGTGCTACATTAAACTGTGGTTTAATTATCGTTTATATTTTTATTTTTGATTTAAGAGTTTTCATTTAAGCCCCGGGTAATTTTATTTTTAAGATTTTACTTTTATTTTATAATTTGTATTTTAATTTATTAAAAACTGTTAACCCGTATAGGGGCGTTACCACCACTCCTCACCACTCGCTGACCTTCTCCTTCTTTTTTTTTTGGGTTCAATTTAATTATTATTTTCCTTTTCTTTGTCGCTTTTTTCTGAATCTATAGAGGAAAAATAGAATAGCTGCTTTAATAATTGCTTTTTTAATACTGTTATTGTTATTATTACAAGGAGCGGAGAAGAATACTTATGCGAGACTTAAATAGTCAAACACCACCGCCACATTCATTGCACCAACAGTAGATTATATTCCTATTTCATTCATTATTTCCTTCCTAATTATTTGTCCACTCCAGATTTCTTTCCTTTTTTTTTTGCTTTTTATTTTTATATCTTGGTTAGATGATTTATGGCTGTTATGCAGAATAGAATAGGTAAGTCAAGGTCAGATTTATGCTGTTGTAATCACAATTCAATCTTAATTCAACCATCATGTAAGATGCATATAAAACGCCTTAAAAATTATCTTTGTATCATAACAGATAATTACACGATAATTTTTTAACTGACTGAAAAGTTTACAAAACAGTTTAAAATTATCATGAAATATATAATTTTAGTGATTCAAATGAGATTGTCGGGATCAATACCACGCACATTTTATATTTGTTATGAGGATGTTGGCCTATGTTGTTCAGAGCTTGTGTTCGACTTTAACATGTCATTGCGAATTAGCAGTTCACGAGAATAAATATGTGATATTCATGAAAGTATAGCCCTTGAACAAATTTTCTCTTGGCCGGTTGGTCGAAAGTTGGCTATTCTGGTCGACTAAAATGAATAACAACAACAATAATAATAACAATAAAAGAAAGAAAGAAAAAAAATATCTCCTCCAAAAAAAAAAGAAAGATGAGTCAACTCTAGACATGATCAGTGTCTCAGCCGGCGAGAAGAGGAAGAGGAAAACATCCATTTGACTTTTCTTCAAAACGACGCCAATCTCGATGCCCCGCTTCCATCTCTAGATTCCGCCATGGAAATAGCTCCAGTTCTATCTATGGACACAATCTCTACCTTCTTGGGCTTTCCCCACCCGAATCCACGTCGTACACGCCGAATCGCGGCGACCCAGCCACGGAGATGCCGCGAGCCCCTTCCTCCAACGCCGACAACACCTTCGATAACCTCTCAGCCGCTCCATCCATCAAATCTCCCTCCAACTCCTTAATCAGCTCGCCGACCTGCACAAGCATGGCGATCAACGCGTCTTGATCAGCTAGATCCTTCAAACCTCTCTCATATCCTTGTACTTCACGGGCGCTGTAACACAGTTCCCAAAGTAGTTTTCTGGAACCGGCGGCCTCAGGCGGTGCCGACCATCTGCCGCGAAGATTAAGTATACCTTCTTTTCGGCGATTTCATGATCGTCTTCTCTGGCTCTGAGAATGCAGAGAGCCATGTAGGAGAGTGTGAGAGCAAAGGATGTTAAGTGGAGATTTTCTGGTTTGTCCCTGGATGACGATACCTTTTGCCTGAGCTTGGCTATGTCGGTGCGGGTGAGCTCGAAAGTGGCTCGAACGATGTCCGATGATACGTTTATACTCGGCAGAAACTGGAAAAGATTCGGGTCGTCATATTTGGAAGCATTAATACTAGAGCCGGTAAACGCCAACCACTGGTTCACGTACAAGATGTCGAGGTCATCAGGGAATTTGATTACCGACCGGTCGTAGAAAAGGCGTCAGATGATCAGGCAGTACACCCGGCTTCTCCGATCTGCAAAAATGAGCCCAAGATTTCATGAACATGGTGGTGGATTTCCCGTCGAGTACTGCATGGTGAGACGTCACTCCGATGCAAAATCCTCTGCCGGGAAACAGAGTGATTTGCAGGGCTATCACCGAAGCCCCTGTTTCTGTAACATTCAGCTGGGGAACGAAGGGGTGAAACGACACCGCTTTGTGGACGTGGTCGCTGGAGAGGAAATCAAGTCTTCGGCGGCGGCGGATTCGGTGATGGTAAGGGAAACACCGTCGCTTGGGGTGTAGAGGATGATGGCTTGGGGGAGTCTTTTGGCCAAGTCAGGCTTCCGGCGAGAGGGAGAAAGTGGCGGAGGGTGAGAGAGAGAGAGTGTTCGAGTTTTGGGATGTTGAGTCTAAGAAAGCCTGTTTTGGTTGTGGGAGAGAATAGAAAAAGAGACGCTCGACCGGAGGGAACTTGAACCAGAAAGTGTCTAAGAAAGTTAGAGGGAGAGAGAAATTGGAGAGGGAATCGGATGAATCCGCGAAGGGTGGAACATGGGAGAATTCAATTGTTTTGGCCATGACAACACTACACACACAATCGGAAAGTACAACTATACGCTACTGGTCACATACATCAATAATATAGCGACGCATACCGAACTCGCGCACCTTAAAATTTACTCGGATTTGATTTGTTATAATAAATTATGAAACTTTCTGCAACTTTTCATAGATTCGGGTGCCAAAATATCTATTCATTGTATTATAGATTTAAGTAGAATATCGAAAAAAAAACGGAAAAAATCGACAAATTTTAATAAAAATATTGATATCAAAAAATTTATAGTGTATTTTATATAAAATTTTAGTATATTTTGATGAAATTTTGACAAATTTTAATAATGTCAAAAATTATAAAATTTAATAAATTTTTTTAAATAATTTATAACTACTTACACTTTTAATGAATGAATATTTATCCTATATACATTAGAGCAATTCTATATATCCCAAAGAGGTTTTAAACTTGTGGTGGGGCCCACTTTTATCTATGATGGGTCAAAACCCTTTTGGGTGAATCAACATTTTTCTACATGTAAATGTTGTGGCAAGATTTAGCCTTCCCCACCCTGACAACTATAATGGTTATAGAATTTTTAATTATTCTTATCTAAGTATTCCATCACCATCTCAAACAAACAATGGAGGGAATTCACAGTTTCTCATCTATAGAAATACAGTGGAAATAAGTCACATATTCATAATTATATTCAACATTAATCAAATAACATGTTATGAAACTAATATTTTTTGAATCAATATAGAATCTCATCCATTTTTAAGCTTTATAAAACTTTCTTTTTCTAACTGACAAATTTAATATTTATGGAGTTTATAGTATAAATTTAAGTTTTTTCTTAATATTATTATATCTTCAAGTATTAGAGATATATTTAATATAAAATTTTTGTAATTTTTATCAAAATTTTTACTCATATTGATATATTTTTAAAATTTTTATAAAATTAAAATATTAATATTTTTACTAAAATTAATATTTTTATCCTGGTTATAATGATTGTTTATTTGCCAAATTTGACGTAAGTGGTACGGAGTCCATCGTCTGGACAAACTCTTTTCCCGTTGGATTTCTAATGCGGGGTTGTTGTAGACTTTTCCTCAGCATAATGGAATTTCGACATTTTCCCAAAAAAAAAAAAAACAAAGAGATTAATATCTAGAGGTAGAATAATGCAAGATTTGTTTTTTTTTTTGTTTTTTTGTAATTTATTTATTTATTTTTTGTCCTTTTGGCAATGAGTGTTTCTTCTTGCGTCATCTTTTATTTTTACACATAATAAAATTGTGGCACTTCCTTCCACATTATTTACCACGTAACACTCTTTTTTTTTTTTTTTCTTTCTTTCTTTGATTTTTCTTTTCTTTTCTCAATCTCAATACTCTTATGTATCCATCCATACTCGAACAATTTTTCATTGTCGTCATCTCAGCTGATTTTTTGTCGAATGATATTTCTTTTTCACAAAGGTCTATTCTATTATCGGGCTACATAATTATATGTTTTAATTTTAACTATTTTTTAATCTTTTTTTTAAACTATAAAAATATCATTTTAATTTATCCATATGAAATAAAAAAATTGAATAAAAACAACATAAATATTCTTAATTAGTTATAAAAAAAATATCTTATTGAACCAAAAACATAAAAAAATACTGAAACAAATATCAATTTTTTGTAAGATCTTAAGTTTATGACTTTTAAAATTTTAAAGTAGTTTTTTAAAATTTTTTTACAAGAAGATAAATATATTCAAAAACAAATTTTAGTCTAAACTTTTGACTTATGTTAATGTTTTTCTATTCAAAAAGTCTATTAAGGATAAAATTGAAAAAAAAATTAATTAAAAGGTATATTTATAATTTTTAAAAAATAAAAACTAAATTAAAAAATAATTAAAATTGAGAGGTATATATAGATACGCAACCAACCATTCAATTGCCTATATGAAAGTAATGCTACATGTTTTGGTACTCTCTTTAATAATGTATAAAAATATTTGAATAAAGAATATAGGCATTTCATAATCCAGAATTAAAGAATTGTGATAGAACAAACATACACGGAAAACAATAAATTATGAATATGTGACACTCGTAGAAATTATACAATATTAGATGTTTACTACACGACAGTTTTTTAAAAACCATTGTTGAGTAGAAGGAAAAACTACAAAGAAGTGTGAAAAATACAAAAAATGTCGTAAAGATTGAAGTTTCAACTATAGTTTTTAAACTAGATTCACACAATAGTGTTTGTCAAAAGCGATCATGTAAGAATAGTTTACACAACGGTTTATACAAGCTTTTTAACAAAAACACCATCGTATAAACTTAGTTTAAATTTCAAATGTGAAATTTCTGCTCAACTTATTTCGAATTTCAAATTTCAAATGCAAGCGTTCGCCGTTATAATTTCTCCAGCTCCGCAATTTCAAATGCGAAAACACTCTCTCACGATTATCCACGCTTTCTACGTCTTTCCCGAGTTTCCCGACTCAACTCACCTCCCCACTGAACTCAGGGAGTTCATCTATATCTACAATCGCATCCTACCGTGTCTGTCCACTCCTCACCAACTCGCTGACCTTCTTCTTTTTTTTTTTTTGGGTTCAATTTAATTATTATTTTCCTTTTCTTTGTCGCTATTTTCTGAATCTATAGAGGAAAAATAGAATAGCTGCTTTAATAATTGCTTTTTTAAAACTGTTATTGTTATTATTACAAGGAGCGGAGAAGAATACTTATGCGAGACTTAAATAGTCAAACACCACCGCCACATTCATTGCACCAACAGTAGATTATATTCCTATTTCATTCGTTATTTCCTTCCTAATTATTTGTCCACTCCAGATTTCTTTCCTTTTTTTTTTTGCTTTTTCTTTTATATCTTGGTTAGATTGATTTATGGCTGTTATGCAGAATAGAATAGGTAAGTCAAGGTCAGATTTATGCTGTTGTAATCACAATTCAATCTTTAATTTTATTTGGGTAATTATAACGACACTACAATTGGTATCACTAGCACCAAACAGCAAAGGCTAGTTTGAAGGGAAAAAAATCGCATCTTTGCAGCGCACCATTGTGGAAGACAAAATGGCGCCGGTGAGAGCATATCTGTTTTGTATGTGGAAGCCAAAACGGCGCCGATGAGAACAGAGCTTGTGGAAGCCAAAAATCGCATTATCTTTTTGGACCAAAGCTTGCACAACGGTCTTTCGACAGTTTTGAAAAAACTGTTGTGTAAGCTATCTGTCATACTAACTTTACACGATGGTTTTCACTAAAACTGTCGTGTAAACTTTATTTCACACGATGGTTTCTAATTACAACTGTCATTTTTTAATTACAACCGTCATGTAAGATGCATATAAAACACCTTGAAAATTATCTTTTGTATCATAACAGATGATTACACGATATTTTTTAACTGACTGAAAAGTTTACAAGACGGTTTAAAATCGTCATGGAATATATAATTTTTAGTGGTTCGAATGAGATTGTCGGGATCAATATCCACGACATTTATATTTGTTATGAGGATGTTGGCCTAATGTTGTTCAGAGCTTGTGTTCGACTTTAACATGTCATTGCGATTAGCAGTTCATGAGAATAAATATGTGATATTCATGAAAGTATAGCCCTTGAACAAATTTTCTCTTGGTCACTACTCTCCGTCGCAATCGGTACAAATACAATCATCCCCCACACCAAGGCGCAAGGAAAGTCTACATATTATTTAAAGTTCCATAAGATGACGAGAAAATTACACAGAATAAAAGGCAAAAATTAAGAATTAAAAAAGAAACACCGAGAAATCTAAAGAGAACTAGTAAAAATCTTGCTCGTAGAGTTGTGTTTGTGGCTTTCGAAATCAAGACCTTGAGCAAAAAGAGAAGCAAAAATTCCATGATATTTTTTCAAAACCAACCCAATCTCAACTCCATCTCCATTTCTGTTGTCCAAAACACATATCGATCTTGCTATATCCATGGACACCATGTCCACCTTTCTCGGCCGTCCCACCCAAATTAGTTTCGTAAACCTTAAACCCAGGCGACGAAGCAATGGAATATAATCCACCTGTTTCATCAGATTTCTGATAATACTACTTGCTGCTGAAACCCAATTTTCGGCCTCGCTTAAAACATCTTAGTTTTCTAAATTTTTCATGCCTCAAATGGCACGTAAAGCCAAAGCAAACCCTTTTTCCCCTAGCAAAACCTCTTTCAACAACTAAAGATTTGGAAGCCACGCACTTTCGAGATACCCGCGGGCAGAGGAGGCTCTAAGCGGGACCTGCAATTCACGCTGAAGAAGAGAACTATTTTGTCGTCGCGTATCCTTCGGCCTTGACTGAACAAAGCCATGCATAAGCACATGCTAGAGAAAAAGTCGATGCGTGAAATGAATGATGTTCAATATTATTCATGGTCATGACCAATTGCCTTAGCTTTTTGATTTTCGCTTGTGGAAGTGGAAGGTACCTCGTATTTGAATCCGGTGGAATTTTGCATTCCAAAGGCATCAAACTTTGGTATTTGTTATTGGGTGCTCCAAAATTTAGCCGCTCTTCCAAGAAGGTCACTCCAAGCTTGTCTGGATCATTGATTAGGGTTCTCTCACAGAATTCAGGCTTTAGCTCCGGCGGCAAGCAATATTTGGGAGATTGATCATGATGATGATCAGCTTCTCCAAATGATCTGCACATGTGGGCCCACGATTTGACAAGCGGGATGAAGCTTTGGCCATCGAGAACTGCATGATGGATGGCGATTCCGATAGAGAATCCAGAATTTGGAAATGAAGTTACTTGAAATGCTAAAGCTATAGCTCTCTCCTTAGACGCCGGCAAGTCGGGTACGAGAGGACGACAAGCGTTAGCATCGCAAATGACATTGTTGGTGCCAGTGACGGAATTTTGCATCGAATACTATAAACAAAAAACTTTTCCCTTTGTAGTGGAAAACTGCTGTAGTAGTATCCATTCCTAACTTTTGCATCTGTCTACCGTAATACCTAGCTCTTCAACTAGTCTTACTGTCTCCTGGGACTACCTATAGCATAAAGGAACGTATAATGAGTTTTCGGTAACTTCAAACATAATCTTACAAAACATTTAAAACTTTCTTTATTAAACTCTTTTCTTAAAAGTCTTTCTCAAATTTTTCATAAAACATTCTTAATGTTTTTCACAAAATGTTCTTCGTATATACATAACTTAAAAGGAATGCAAGCAATCATAGTGCATGATTCCATTAATGCTCTTATGAACTTTCAATAATGAGCTTCTTATTATGATTCTTATGTTACTTAAATTTCTTATCATTGCTCATATTTCTTTATTGTGAACTTAAGTATTCGTATTAACATTATTAACCATGAGAACATAATGCTTCCTTTGTGAAAGATTTAAGATCATCGAACAACGAGGTCATAACTTTAACTTTACTTGTAAACCTTATATCAAGGAGGTTAGTACGACACTTACTTATCATCTTTGTTTTTTCTTCTTGTTAACTTTCGTAAGCATATCAAATGCTAACATATAATATGCTATAACTTGGCATTTAAACATTAAGCATAGCAAACACAAACATGTTGCAAAACATGACTTGATCTTTGCAACATGACTTGATCTTTAAAACATTATGCATAACACATGCAAACATACTTTAAACATAACAATTGCAGTACATTGCAAGTCTTGATTTGAACTTTAAAACTTTATGCATAGCAAATGGAAACGTAAAACATACTCAAAGCATTTGAAATTCATTTTCTTTATGCCGTAGGTGAGGTTTGAAACTTACTTGGACTTAGCTCTAGTATTTCATTTCATTCTTTTTCCTTCTAATAGTTGGCTTTGTATCCTGTTCAAACGACACCTGACTATTAGCTAATCTTTCTTATTACCAACCTACTTATTGATAACATAACTTAAATGTTAGCCGTTCATTCTTTTTGCTTAACTTTGTATCCTATTGGTTTATCTTTCCTTTACTTAACTTGAACGTTTCTTAGTTATATTTTCATATCTTACTTGAAACGTATTATAACATTTTCTTTCTAAGGGCATTTCGCTAATAGAGAACTTGGGTCCATTTTAGCTGTTCCTTTAAAATTGACGATTTTACCTTTACAGTTTTTTCGTAAACTTGTAACTTTACTAAATTCCTTGCTTAATTTTACCATCAATTACTTAGGATTCAAAAACATTTCCTCTTAGGGCATTTTCCAAAGTTGGGCATTTCGGGTCTGTTTTGGCTGTTTTAGAGAAAATGATTATTTTGCCCTTGACGGGTCTTAGAAAACCTTCAGAACTTGTTTTAAAACATAACTTACATTCTCTTGTTACTCACAACATTTCAAAAAACCAAACATCAATTTTCTTTTCGTGAAAATCTATTTCAGTAAAACTTTATGGTTTTGACCGTAATACGAAAATCATGATTTTTACCCTTAACGTAGTTCTTATTCTTTATTTCTTAAAACTTTTAAATTCTTTTAAGCTTAATATTTGTGGTTACTCACTACCCACTGCAGTGCAAAGAACTAGCACTTTGTAGTGGAAAAATATAGTTTCACTCGGTTTTATGGTTTTGACTCGAAATACAAAATCTTAACATTTTTCCCCCGAGACCAAAAACGCGGTTAATACCAAAACATTCAGTTTTCATAAGGATTAAACTTACAAAATTCCTTGGTTAAAATCAAAACATTCCATAACGTTTTCCTTTTTATGAAATTTTGTGCATAAAATCTCATAAAATTCATAACATAAAATCGATATAGAATTTTCATGTACAATCTATGATTCTTAATTATTTTGATGAGATCTACAACTTTAATGTTTCAAGTTTCTTCAAAATCATTCATCTTAATGTCGTTCTTGAAATCACAGAACAGAAATCATCTTGTTTCGACTTGTTCAAATCATAATTCAAGCAGAATTTCTTCATGAAAGTTGTCTGAATCAATATTTTAAATAAATCTCGTGTTGAACTCAAAAAATTATTTGTCCTCTAAGGTCCTCAAACACTAAAATATTTCAAAAATTCCCTTTAACACTTTTATGACATAATTGTTACATAACTTGTTTTGGTAAAGTTTAATCTCACTTTAACCTTCTTGAACATATTTTTAGGCATTTAATATTTTAAATAAGCATACCATAACATCCATTTTATATGCCATGATCTAAGACATTTTATCAAGCACTTTCAATACTTAACTTTGTACTTATAACAAAGTTTGTTATTTTTTCTTAATTTGAGCATAAAACCCTAGTTCTCAATTATCAATCATCATCATCATCATTTACATAACACTAAATCAAATCAAGCCACATGATTTGTTTACATGCCATAACCTTTAATTTGAATCAAACACTTATTATGCATAAAAATATGCAAACTTTAGGATAGTTTCAAATAGCTATTGAGAGAGATCAAGAATTCTCACTATTTCTTAGATTCATGGACCCAATTGAATTCAGTGGTATATTTCATTCACATTTTTTTCCATCAAGAATGTTTTATAAAGCTCTTGGACTCCCGATTTTGAAGTATCCTACTTTCAAATAATTCACATTTACAGGGTTCAACAAGCAGTCGTGAAATTCTTGTTCCTGAATGGTATTCTTGAATTCTTTTAGGTTTATGCTATATTCTGAGTAAAGATCGGACAAAACATGTTCCAACCAATTCCCAAAAAAAATAAATTTGTATAAGATTAGAACTAGTAACCAATCCTACCATTGAAGTATTGAAAAAACTCATATAAGCAAAAAATCTCAAATAGTCCTTCCCTTTCTGGCCGATTATGGGTGAGGAGGGATTCTATTAAATAGAAATTAGAGGACTAATGATTGGCTCTATCTACAAAGATTTTGGATTTGCTTATAATGAGCAAATTATATCCAGTGGGACCAAATAATTCAATCGGGGTAGTTGCTAAGCCATACCACATAGTTCAGCAACTACAAAAGCTACAAAAAAGACCGCAACTATACTATGGAAAGAACGGCTTCAATATTTCCCATACATAATCCTTTGTGTAGACGTTGAGGCAGAGATACTAAGATGGAATAAACCCACCAATGAATCCTATTCGTAGGTCATTTATGGCACGCGGGAAGGGCTCGTGCAGCTGCAGCAGGATTTGAAAAAGGAATTGATCGTGATTTTGAACCATCCTTGAACCGATAACCATCTTTCGGCTAACCTAGCCTCCTTTGTCCCTGGGACCAACAAGGGGTAGTACGGAATATTCACCTATTGTAAATTGGGTTCATTGATATTCCTGGTATGTTAGATGCTATCACATACAATCATACTCAATTGGATGGAATTGTTTGATCTTAAAGGGGATCTTCTATAATTTTGACAAACGCTTTACGCCCAATCATTCTGGATTCTTGGTTTCAACAGTACTCCTTAGAGCATTGTTTTTATCTACTATTATCTAAAAATAATCAAGTAATTAATGACTAGACGAAACCAAGAAATAACCCCTCATGTGCAAAATTATAGAAGATCCCTTTTAAGATCAAATAATTCCATGAATTGAATCCTTCTTTTTTTGAGTCAGTTCATCCACCATCGCAAGCCCCATTAGATTCAGCCATGATACACGTTTTAGTTATTGGGAGAACCCAAGTACCTCTTTTGGATTTAAGAAACAGCTCTCAGAGATCGTTTTTCCTTTTGGAAGATACAGGGGTGAAACAATCAACCTATTGATATTGGAAGACCCAAAAGATTCTTTCAATGTATCATTTCTGGGTCCAGTGAAATTTGTAGTATAGGAAGATGAAAGTGGTGTTTCCAGTGGCGGACAGATGAGTAATGCATAACAACAGCTGGAAATGGCTGCTGATACCCTGTAGGCTGTAGTTCTCGAACGAGCAATCGAAAAGATTCTGGAGCATCCTCGGGTTTAGGTATTGGTCCTCCAATCATCGTAGTACCAAGTACTTCTTGACGCGCTCTAATATGATCAGATTTATAAGTAAGCATCTCTTGACTTTATCAACTGATAGTGAGAAAACGAAATCTAGATACACATGGTATAGTTCCTATATTGCCTAACTTTATGTAGTCTAATTTTTATATTGTATTATTTTATGCAGTGTAATTTTTATATTTCTTAACTTGATAAAATATAATTTCTATATTGCATAACTTTTTACAGTATAATTTCCATATCTTTCATACAGTATTTCCTTAAACTGTATTTTTGTCTTACAATTTATTGCCACACATTTGGCAACAATTAAGCTTTCTAGCTTATCTTCATATCTTTCCTTCCTTGTCAAGACTATGACATAATTTCTAATCTTGAACATTTCATTTTCGCTTTTATAAAATTTATCATAAAAATCATATTGAAACAATAATTCTTGTAACACTTTCATGCTCTTAAAATACTTAACAAATTTTCGAGTATAAACTTTAGCTCACAAAATTTGTACTTTAATTACTTAACGTAATCCCTTGATTATTGCATTTATAATACACTCGAAATGTTTGGACTATGGCATGATTTCTAACCTAAATCTCATTTTTTTTTTATAAAATTTATCATAAAAATTGAATTAAAATAATAATCCTTGTGACATTCTTCATGCTCTTAAAATATTTAACAAATTTTCAAACATAAACTTTAGCTTACAAAATTTACACTTTAATGACTTAACATAATCTCTTGATTATTGCATTTATAATGCACTAAAAATGCTCGGGTCTCACAACATGAATGTGTAAAATCAACATGCCTTAATTTCTATATTCTACACCTATGTGCATATGAGTTTATCCATCAAATTATAAAAATAAGTACATATTATAATTATAAGTAATGATGTGACGGATGCTATTTCAATTGGAATCAATGAGGAAATATTTCAAAGGAAAACTAAAAATTCACCATGCTTAGTTAATTGAAATATTCTTTCTTAACATAGGAGAACGATTAGACAAAGGCAAGGCTTTCAGAATTGAAACAGAATTACATACAATATTTGACATCTGTTTTCAATTTGTTTTGTTCAATAGTTTGCCTTATTTTTTAAAGAATAACAAGGGTAATATAACTATTTTAGAATTCTTTTTTACGGTTAATGAGTCAACGAATCTTCCTCTATGATGATCGTACGCAATTTGTAAAAGTAAAGAGGGATTTTACCGTTCCGTAAAACACTAGATGGAAGACACGTTTAAATTCAAAACAAGAAGAATGTTTGATAACAAAGTTAGAATAACCTTCAAAATGCCAACATCATAAATACAAAGAAAAATCTAAAAAATCAAAACAAAAATTAAAAAGACAATAAATTTTCCGAGACAAGAAACGGAAAACAAGAAAGTTAAGATGAAAATCAGGATGAAGATGAAAAAAAAGTACTAAATGTAGAAATAACAAAAAGAAAAGAAATTGAAAGAAAAAAAAAATTTTTGTCCAAATTGTTTTCCCTTTTTTGTGCCGTCTTTTTAATTTTTTTATCCTTGTGTCTTTATCAGTTTCTTGTCGTTTTTCATTTTTTGTCATTTAAGAGATTGTTTTTTTCCACGCCATTGTTGTTTTAAAATCTGTCTCATCCTTCTAATTCTTGATGATTGCCAAGTTATTTCTATTGTTTTCTCTGTTTTCTTAGGCCTCTCTTTCGATTTAGTTTGATTAATTTGTTGTCGTTTCTAATCAGTTCTGTTGTATTCATTTCCTGAATCTTTTATTATCGTTTTGAAATGTAGGTCTCGTTTTTTGTGATTTGCGAGTTTTTGTGTGTTAATTTCAATTTTTAATTTCTGTTATTTTCATCTCATTATAGTTTTTTTTAAAATTATTTATTCTCTCTCTTTCTGGTCTTTTTTTTTTTCCACTTTATCGTCATTTTTTGTTATATATGTATTTTTAGGTATGCTATAGTTTTTTTTTCGTATAATTCCGTCGTTTTTTTTTTCCATATAATTCCGTTATTTTTAGCTTATGTATTCAATATTTTATTTATGTTTTTTTCGGAAAAAAAATACCCAAACAATCAAGCAAATACACTGTGTCCCTATTATAGTACAAGCGTATAAAAAATCTCATGTATTTTTAAAATCAATCATGCGAGGAAGTCCTGCAATAGTGTATCTTTGCATGGAGTTAACGACGACGCGACCTCATAGACATTAATTATTTACCCTTGCTTTGCGGGCGAGAGAGTTGGGTTTTTTTTTTTTTTTCAATCATTCCTTCATTTATTTTTTTCTTTTAAGAGTTTTAAGCTTTAAGATTTATTTTATTTAAATTTTAGTTCATTAATAGTTTAAATTGTATTTAATATAAAATGAGAATAGGCAACCCCAATGTGAGGTTTGTTGTCCTAAACGAGAAGAAGAGAAGTTTCTTGTTTGAAAGCTGAAATACACCTATGGTCTAACAACAAAATTAGCTCATTTAGATTTTCCAACCCAGCCAATACAAGAATACCAACAAAGTCCATATTTTGTTATCGACTCCACTATCTTCTTTATTTTGAGAGTTTCTAAATTTTAAGATTATTTTATTAACATTTTAGGTATCTAATATACTAAATGATATACATATTGGGAAGGATAATGTTGGCATGTTTAGAAATTTTGCCGCTTCATGGGTAATTGTGATTGATGGCTTACCGATTCGACTTTCAGCAACCATGATCTCAGACCACGAAGGCCAAAAATCACAAACCACAAACCACACCTAGTTGATCATCCTCCATCTGCAGTCCACTCGGTGCAAATCGAAACTATGCGTCGCCCCTCCCTCGTGCTAGAGATCCAAAAACCAGACCAAGGCTGGTGTTGGACTTCAGCCCAAGGGAAGAAAAGATAGACAATGCAACACGAAACTTACAATATCCTAGTAGAGATGTAGGTATTTTTGAAAGTGTTATATATTATTTTTAGGAAAAATAAAAAAATGGCAGCTTTGATTTGAGATTTGTTAGGTAAAATCATAGATTTATCCTTTAACTAAATTTGGTAAATTTTAATTTTTTTATGATCAAATATTTATAAATTCTTAATTTAGAAATTTAGACCATGAAATCCAAAATTATATACAATTATTTAGACTCTTTAAATTTATTTATTTACATCATTTTACTAATTTTCTCGCTAACAAACTCGCATATTTTACCATAAACAAGTGTTCTTCCAAAGTTACAACGCCACTTATAATTAATAACAGTAAATATGCTCTTTACTACCATAAAATCTCAATAGTAGATTAGTATAGCTACAATCTCACCGAATAATTAGCTTGTAAATTAGGGTGAGAAAACTTATAATTAAGTTTCAATTATGTGGCAGAGAAATAATTGCACGCTTAATCTCAATATGAATTCACACAAACTTCATAATTAAATAATTGGACAACGTACGTGATGATAATAGTACTAACATAACATTATGAATATTTCGCGCACATCTCCGACCACTCAAGATAAACAAAAACTATTAGGATTAACACAGGAATGCTGCAATTGGCCTGGAGTATTGAAGGGGGATTATAATCCCCTCCCAGTCCTAGAAGAAAATGATAACTTTATAGTTTTACAATAAAATTCGCTTCTTTTGTTTTGTTTCAAATAGAAAAAGAGAGAGAATAATTTTATTTTACCCCACTTTGCTACTGAGAGATTCAAGGCCTTCAGCAAATAAAGAAGCAAAAGCTTCCATATGATGTTTCCTCAAAACCACTCCAATCTCAACTCCTCCATCTCCATTCGGATTGTCCGATAAACTTATCGCCCCCGTTCTATCTATGGAAGTAACATCGACCCTTTTTGGCTTTCCCCATCCGAAATCAGTTTTGTAAACCTCGAACCGAGGCGATGATGCAACGGAATACACTCTTGGAAATGTCTTTACTATATTATGATCATACGAAGGAAAGCGACTCACAGCTTCATTTAGAAGTCCCTTATCCAAACCTTTACAACTTTATGAATTGCTTTTACAGCCACAAGAAGTCCTCCTTTTTTAATAGCGTTTCTCTTTCAATAGGCATAACATTGCCAAAACACAGTGTGGGGACTGCTAAAAGTATTTTGTTGTCATTGATTCCTTGATCTTCTGCTTTTGCTAAACAAATCCAAGTATAGGCACACGTAACTGAAAATGTTGACACATGAATTGGATCAATCCTTTTTTGCCATATTCTGAACACTTACCAATCGTTTTAGCTCTTCTATTTTCCCCCGTGGTAACTGGAAGGTGCCTCGAACTGAATCTGGTTGAACTGGTTTAAAAATCTCCAAAGGCAATAAACTTCTATTACCGGGTCCGCCCATATTCATCCACCGGTTCGAGAAGATCGTTGCAAGATTGGAAGGGTCCTTGATACAAGTTCTGTCCAAAACTGGTTTTAGCTCCGGCGGCAATTCGAGGAAATCATGATGAACTTCACTACTATGGTCTCCTGATCCAAGTGATCTGCATATGTGGGCCCATGATTCATAACAAGATGAAACTTTTGCCGTCGAGGAAGGCGTGATGCGTGGTGACCCCAATGGAAAACCGTGGTTCGGGAACACGGTTACTTGAATCGCCAAAGCCGCAACTCGATCATTATGGGGTGCTGACAGGTTGGGAATCAGAGGACGGAATTCTGTTGCTGCGCAGAAGACGTTGTCGGAACCCGAGAGGCGATGGAAATTGTCGGCGGTGGACTTGGCCACTGTCAGCGAAACGGTGTCGCTTTCCGAGTACTCAACGCCAGGCACTGGGGAAGGCGGAGGCCATGTGAGGCTCCCGGTAACAGGAGGGAAGTGGAGGAGGGTGAGAGACAAAGAGTGTTTGAGTCTTGGAAGAACGGAGTCAAAGAAAAAAGATGTAGCGTTTGGGGATGAGATTCCGTAGAAAAAGAGCCGTTCAGTTGCCCGGAACCTTAACGACCTTAAGTCGAAGAAATTGAGAGGAAGAATAGACTTTGGAGATGGATTATGGGCAGATGGAGTAGAAGCCACCTTGCAAACCTCAACTATTTCCACCCCGTTGGTTCTGCCATTTTAATTACTGGTTGATATGGCCAATACTTGTTCGACCTTTATATCAAGAAAATACAAACAATCAACAATCCCTACTAATTTAAATAAGACGGTCCAATTTGTTTAAGACACTAGGCATGCTCAACTCAAACTAAAATTTTTAATTGCTATAATTTAAAGCTCTTATAGTATAATATTAAAAATAAATAAATTATAATATAATATGTAAAATTTTATATGTTATAATAGTTTGAACCAATACTCCTATACAATATATAATCATTTGGTTGATTGCATATTAACTATTAAAAAGGTATGTTGCGTAGTATAAAAAGAAAACAAAAGGAGTTATTTAAAATTGTTGTGAAACAATTATTTTACTAGAACAAGGATAATGCCTTGCCGCCTGCAAGATCATTTCTTTAAATTTTTGTTGGTTGAATGAAATTTTCTTTGAAAAACAAAAAAAGAAAAAAGTAGTGGTCGAGGCTGAGTAGGAGAGATATTCATTTGGATAACTGTCCTGATACAGCTTGCAAGCAAAAAAAAAAAAAAAAGAGGAAAAAAAACTTTCCTGATGCGGCTTACAAGTACCCCTGGTGATAAACTAACAAAAAAGGAAAGTACACCGATCTATTGAATATTTGAAGTAACATGCGATAAGATGGACCAATTATTGAATATGGACGACTTGTTTTGTTTCCTTTGGTCCCTGCCTTGCTTTATTTTGGAAAAGATTTATCTTTTTGAGGCCAGTACTAGTTTTGCGTTCTTGTAGTGGATGGCTGTGACTGTTTTGGATCATGGTAAGGCTTGTGTGATGGATGGACCACATGGCTGTGTACTCCTGTATTGTGGGACCCCCGGATTTTTTATGACTTGTGGGTAGAAATGAATAGATATGTAGACCAGGCACTGCTTCAAGTTAGGTATCTCTCCCCCACATGCTCATGAATAAAGATGATGTCCTATTTTCATATGTTGCATCTCTCTTAGTAAAATTTTGACATATAAATTAGTTGCTTAATTATTTTTAATATTTAAGTCTTATTTATGCATTTAAGTTGTTAAGTTTAAATGATACGTAAAATTTAATTAGAGGATAAAAAAAGAGATAACAGATCTCGACTATATGCTTTTATGACTAGAGCATTGTCTGTGTCCATCTTGAGATTTTCTTAATTATTATGAGTTAGTAGAATCATGCTTTGCGAGTCAACTAATGCTAGCTCAGCTAGTAAAGACAGGTAGGTTAAAAGAGAGATTCTAAATTTAGATCCTGAAAACAGCTAGCATTGTATTAAAAAAATATCATGTTGTGAATATTAATAGTAATAATAATAAGGAAAATTTTCGTATTAGTACTTGTATTATATAGAAATATGCGTTTGGCACCTTCTATTTTAGAAAAATTTATGTTCTTATTTCAACCTTTTAGAAATCTTTTTTTAGAACCAAGAAGCTTTTTCGTGATACAAAAACAAAATTACCCTTTTATATAGTTAACTAAAATTTTGAGTAAAAAAACTAGAAAAAACCTCTATTGTCCCTTTCTCATCCCTATCCCTTAAACTCTACTGTCCCCATCCCCATCCATAGAACTCTGTTGTTTCCATCCCTAAATCCCTCGGTTTCTCTCTCTCTAGCCATGGTTGACTAATTCTTTGATAAAGAAAATACAAACCACAGTGAATTTAATCTCCTTCAACTTCTGCAACTTCTTCAACTCAATTTGGAGTTTTTCCTGATCTTTCCCTTAGGTCTCGAGCCCCTCCTTCATCTTTAGCATCTCGTCCTGCTCCTTTAGGAGCTCCTCCATACATGAAGAGACCGCGAATTATAATTCTGCCATTTCCAACTTTGTGATGTGGTGGGGATGGTGGTGTGACATGGTGGGACAAGGGTGGGCAGTGCAATGGAGAAGGGCTGAGCTAGGGGACGGTGGGGCGATGCAATGGGGATGGGGGTGGGGCGACAGAGAGCTGCTGGGCTAGGTGTGGAGCTAACGTTAATTGATTCCAGGATTAAAAGATTGTTGATAAGCTTGAAAGGTAGGGATTCTATTACTCATCTTTTGTGAGGTTTTTATAGAATTAAAATGATTGTTTTACCACAAGATATATATATATATATATATCTATGTTGAACTGATATTATATGAGTATTACATATGAAACTATGACATGGACTCGTCTTGTATTGTACGGCGAGGAACATAATGAATTGACATATGTTATAAATTGAGAAGCATGGTTAGGAAAACTGACTCTATTAATAATGATTAAATATAGAGAAATGGTGAGACGTGAAGAGGGCGGCGGTTACGTCCTTGGGAATGAACACCCTAAAAGATAAAATAGGGGGAAGGTGATGACGCTTTCTTGGATTGAAAGTCCCCGAATACACTATACATGAATCGATTTGGTGAGGACTCGGGGCTTGATGTCTCCTCACCGGAACACCCTTAGAATGTTAGAGGGTGATCAAGCGCACCCATTTGGGTTTCGATGAGTTGAGTGATACTCTATTAAGCATGGGTATCTATGAATAATGATGAACTATAATATTTGTATATATGTATATGTATGAAACTAATGATTAACTATGGTATCCACGAAATATGATTATAATAAATCTTATAATCTGGATAATGATAACTATTAACTAACCATGCAGGTTTTAATGTGGTAATGATAAAAACCTAAAGGTGAGTAATGGTTTTCTCTACTGAGCATATTGTTGCTCATTCCTTTATATTTTTATCTTTTCAGGACTCACTAAGTGTGAGGTGGCTACGAGAAAAATAGTTGAGGAAGCGATGTAGCTATATTACATTGGGACTGCTTCAATTGTTAAGAATGTTCTTCATGATAATGTAAGCATCAATTGTTACTTTCTGTGACTGTATTACAATGCGTTTAAGATTAAAATGATGATGACGACAGTTTATATTATTAAATTTAAGGTGCTACATTAAACTGTGGTTTAATATCGTTTATATTTTTATTTTGATTTAAGAGTTTTCATTTAAGCCCCGGTAATTTTATTTTAAGATTTTACTTTTATTTATAATTTGTATTTTAATTTATTAAAAACTGTTAACCCGTATAGGGGCGTTACACCACTCCTCACCAACTCGCTGACCTTCTCCTTCTTTTTTTTTTGGTTCAATTTAATTATTATTTTCCTTTTCTTTGTCGCTTTTTTCTGAATCTATAGAGGAAAAATAGAATAGCTGCTTTAATAATTGCTTTTTTAATACTGTTATTGTTATTACAAGGAGCGGAGAAGAATACTTATGCGAGACTTAAATAGTCAAACACCACCGCCACATTCATTGCACCAACAGTAGATTATATTCCTATTTCATTCATTATTTCCTTCCTAATTATTTGTCCACTCCAGATTTCTTTCCTTTTTTTTTTTTTTGCTTTTTTTTATATCTTGGTTAGATTGATTTATGGCTGTTATGCAGAATAGAATAGGTAAGTCAAGGTCAGATTTATGCTGTTGTAATCACAATTCAATCTTTAATTCAACCATCATGTAAGATGCATATAAAACGCCTTAAAAATTATCTTTTGTATCATAACAGATAATTACACGATAATTTTTTAACTGACTGAAAAGTTTACAAAACAGTTTAAAATTATCATGAAATATATAATTTTTAGTGATTCAAATGAGATTGTCGGGATCAATATCCACGCACATTTTATATTTGTTATGAGGATGTTGGCCTAATGTTGTTCAGAGCTTGTGTTCGACTTTAACATGTCATTGCGATTAGCAGTTCACGAGAATAAATATGTGATATTCATGAAAGTATAGCCCTTGAACAAATTTTCTCTTGGCCGGTTGGTCGAAAGTTGGCTATTCTGGTCGACTAAAATGAATAACAACAACAATAATAATAACAATAAAAGAAAGAAAGAAAAAAAATATCTCCTCCAAAAAAAAAAGAAAAGATAAGTCAACTCTAGACATGATCAGTGTCTAGCCGGCGAGAAAGAGGGAAGAGAAAACATCCATTTGACTTTTCTTCAAAACGACGCCAATCTCGATGCCTCCGCTTCCATCTCTAGATTCCGCCATGGAAATAGCTCCAGTTCTATCTATGGACACAATCTCTACCTTCTTGGGCTTTCCCCACCCGAATCCACGTCGTACACGCCGAATCGCGGCGACCCCCACGGAGATGCCGCGAGCCCCTTCCTCCAACGCCGACAACACCTTCGATAACCTCTCAGCCGCTCCATCCATCAAATCTCCCTCCAACTCCTTAATCAGCTCGCCGACCTGCACAAGCATGGCGATCAACGCGTCTTGATCAGCTAGATCCTTCAAAACCTCTCTCATATCCTTGTACTTCACGGGCGCTGTAACACAGTTCCCAAAGTAGTTTTCTGGAACCGGCGGCCTCAGGCGGTGCCGACCATCTGCCGCGAAGATTAAGTATACCTTCTTTTCGGCGATTTCATGATCGTCTTCTCTGGCTCTGAGAATGCAGAGAGCCATGTAGGAGAGTGTGAGAGCAAAGGATGTTAAGTGGAGATTTTCTGGTTTGTCCCTGGATGACGATACCTTTTGCCTGAGCTTGGCTATGTCGGTGCGGGTGAGCTCGAAAGTGGCTCGAACGATGTCCGATGATACGTTTATACTCGGCAGAAACTGGAAAAGATTCGGGTCGTCATATTTGGAAGCATTAATACTAGAGCCGGTAAACGCCAACCACTGGTTCACGTACAATGTCGAGGTCATCAGGGAATTTGATTACCGACCGGTCGTAGAAAGGCGTCAGATGATCAGGCAGTACACCCGGCTTCTCCGATCTGCAAAATGAGCCCAAGATTTCATGAACATGGTGGTGGATTTCCCGTCGAGTACTGCATGGTGAGACGTCACTCCGATGCAAAATCCTCTGCCGGGAAACAGAGTGATTTGCAGGGCAAGGGTGAAACGACACCGCTTTGTGGACGTGGTCGCTGGAGAGGAAATCAAAGTCTTCGGCGGCGGCGGATTCGGTGGTAAGGGAAACACCGTCGCTTGGGGTGTAGAGGATGATGGGCTTGGGGGAGTCTTTGGCCAAGTCAGGCTTCCGGCGAGAGGGAGAAAGTGGCGGAGGGTGAGAGAGAGAGAGTGTTCGAGTTTTGGGATTGTTGAGTCTAAGAAAGCCTGTTTTGGTTGTGGGAGAGAATAGAAAGAGACGCTCGACCGGAGGGAACTTGAACCAGAAAGTGTCTAAGAAAGTTAGAGGGAGAGAGAATTGGAGAGGGAATCGGATGAATCCGCGAAGGGTGGAACATGGGAGAATTCAATTGTTTTGGCCATGACAACACTACACACACAATCGGAAAGTACAACTATACGCTACTGGTCACTACATCAATAAATATAGCGACGCATACCGAACTCGCGCACCTTAAAATTTACTCGGATTTGATTTGTTATAATAAATTATGAAACTTTCTGCAACTTTTCATAGATTCGGGTGCCAAAATATCTATTCATTGTATTATAGATTTAAGTAGAATCGAAAAAAAACGGAAAAATCGACAAATTTTAATAAAAATATTGATATCAAAAAATTTATAGTGTATTTTATATAAAATTTTAGTATATTTGATGAAATTTTGACAAAATTTTAATAATGTCAAAAATTATAAAATTTAATAATTTTTTTAAATAATTTATAACTACTTACACTTTAATGAATGAATATTTATCCTATATACATTAGAGCAATTCTATATATCCCAAAGGTTTTAAACTTGTGGTGGGGCCCACTTTTATCTATGATGGGTCAAAACCCTTTTGGGTGAATCAACATTTTTCTACATGTAAATTTGTGGCAAGATTTAGCCTTCCCACCCTGACAACTATAATGGTTATAGAATTTTAATTATTCTTATCTAAGTATTCCATCACCATCTCAAACAAACAATGGAGGGAATTCACAGTTTCTCATCTATAGAAATACGTGGAAATAAGTCACATATTCATAATTATATTCAACATTAATCAAATAACATGTTATGAAACTAATATTTTTTGAATCAATATAGAATCTCATCCATTTTTAAGCTTTATAAAACTTTCTTTTTCTACTGACAAATTTAATATTTATGGAGTTTATAGTATAAATTTAAGTTTTTTCTTAATATTTATTATATCTTCAAGTATTAGAGATATATTTAATATAAAATTTTTGTAATTTTTATCAAAATTTTTACTCATATTGATATATTTTTAAAATTTTTATAAAATTAAAATATTAATATTTTTACTAAAATTAATTTTTTATCCTGGTTATAATGATGTGTTTATTTGCCAAATTTGACGTAAGTGGTACGGAGTCCATCGTCTGGACAAACTCTTTTCCCGTTGGATTTCTAATGCGGTTGTTGTAGACTTTTCCTCAGCCTAATGGAATTTCGACATTTTCCCAAAAAAAAAAAAACAAGAGATTAATATCTAGAGGTAGAATAATGCAAGATTTGTTTTTTTTTTTTTTTTGTAATTTATTTATTTATTTTTTGTCCTTTTGGCAATGAGTGTTTCTTCTTGCGTCATCTTTTATTTTTACACATAATAAAATTGTGGCACTTCCTTCCACATTATTTACCACGTAACACTCTTTTTTTTTTTTCTTTCTTTCTTTGATTTTTCTTTTCTTTTCTCAATCTCAATACTCTTATGTATCCATCCATACTCGAACAATTTTTCATTGTCGTCATCTCAGCTGATTTTTTGTCGAATGATATTTCTTTTTCAAAGGTCTATTTCTATTATCGGGCTACATAATTATATGTTTTAATTTTAACTATTTTTTAATCTGTTTTTTTAAAACTATAAAAATATCATTTTAATTTTATCCATATGAATAAAAAAATTGAATAAAACAACATAAATATTCTTAATTAGTTATAAAAAATATCTTATTGAACCAAAAACATAAAAAATACTGAAACAAAATATCAATTTTTTGTAAGATCTTAAGTTTTATGACTTTTAAAATTTTAAAGTAGTTTTTAAAATTTTTTTACAAGAAGATAAATATTCAAAAACAAATTTTAGTCTAAACTTTTGACTTATGTTAATGTTTTTCTATTCAAAAAGTCTATTAAGGATAAAATTGAAAAAAAATTAATTTAAAAGGTATATTTATAATTTTTAAAAATAAAAACTAAATTAAAAAATAATTAAAATTGAGAGGTATATATAGATACGCAACCAACCATTCAATTGCCTATATGAAAGTAATGCTACATGTTTTGGTACTCTCTTTAATAATGTATAAAAATATTTGAATAAAGAATATAGGCATTTCATAATCCAGAATTAAAGAATTGTGATAGAACAAATACATACACGGAAAACAATAAATTATGAATATGTGACACTCGTAGAAATTATACAATATTAGATGTTTACTACACGACAGTTTTTTAAAAACCATTGTT
The DNA here is from genome assembly GCA_025403435.1 of Artocarpus heterophyllus. Taxonomy (NCBI): domain Eukaryota; kingdom Viridiplantae; phylum Streptophyta; class Magnoliopsida; order Rosales; family Moraceae; genus Artocarpus; species Artocarpus heterophyllus. Next base: position 8,709,606 of record CM046348.1, on the reverse strand, counting down.
AGTAGAAGGAAAAACTACAAAGAAGTGTGAAAAATACAAAAAATGTCGTAAAGATTGAAGTTTCAACTATAGTTTTTAAACTAGATTCACACAATAGTGTTTGTCAAAAGCGATCATGTAAGAATAGTTTACACAACGGTTTATACAAGCTTTTTAACAAAACACCATCGTATAAACTTAGTTTAAATTTCAAATGTGAAATTTCTGCTCAACTTATTTCGAATTTCAAATTTCAAATGCAAGCGTTCGCCGTTTATAATTTCTCCAGCTCCGCAATTTCAAATGCGAAAACACTCTCTCACGATTATCCACGCTTTCTACGTCTTTCCCGAGTTTCCCGACTCAACTCACCTCCCCACTGAACTCAGGGAGTTCATCTATATCTACAATCGCATCCTACCGTGTCTGTCCACTCCTCACCAACTCGCTGACCTTCTTCTTCTTTTTTTTTTGGGTTCAATTTAATTATTATTTTCCTTTTCTTTGTCGCTATTTTCTGAATCTATAGAGGAAAAATAGAATAGCTGCTTTAATAATTGCTTTTTTAAAACTGTTATTGTTATTATTACAAGGAGCGGAGAAGAATACTTATGCGAGACTTAAATAGTCAAACACCACCGCCACATTCATTGCACCAACAGTAGATTATATTCCTATTTCATTCGTTATTTCCTTCCTAATTATTTGTCCACTCCAGATTTCTTTCCTTTTTTTTTTTGCTTTTTCTTTTATATCTTGGTTAGATTGATTTATGGCTGTTATGCAGAATAGAATAGGTAAGTCAAGGTCAGATTTATGCTGTTGTAATCACAATTCAATCTTTAATTTTATTTGGGTAATTATAACGACACTACAATTGGTATCACTAGCACCAAACAGCAAAGGCTAGTTTGAAGGGAAAAAAATCGCATCTTTGCAGCGCACCATTGTGGAAGACAAAATGGCGCCGGTGAGAGCATATCTGTTTTGTATGTGGAAGCCAAAACGGCGCCGATGAGAACAGAGCTTGTGGAAGCCAAAAATCGCATTATCTTTTTGGACCAAAGCTTACACAACGGTCTTTCGACAGTTTTTGAAAAAACTGTTGTGTAAGCTATCTGTCATACTAACTTTACACGATGGTTTTATAAAACTGTCGTGTAAACTTTATTTCACACGATGGTTTCTAATTACAACTGTCATTTTTTAATTACAACCGTCATGTAAGATGCATATAAAACTTAAAAATTATCTTTTGTATCATACAGATGATTACACGATAGTTTTTTAACTGACTGAAAAGTTTACAAGACGTTTAAAATCGTCATGGAATATATAATTTTTAGTGGTTCGAATGAGATTGTCGGGATCAATATCCACGCACATTTTATATTTGTTATGAGGATGTTGGCCTAATGTTGTTCAGAGCTTGTGTTCGACTTTAACATGTCATTGCGATTAGCAGTTCATGAGAATAATATGTTATTCATGAAAGTATAGCCCTTGAACAAATTTTCTCTTGGTCACTACTCTCCGTCGCAATCGGTACAAATACAATCATCCCCCACCCAAGGCGCAAAGGAAAGTGCTACATATTATTTAAAGTTCCATAAGATGACGAGAAAATTACACAGAATAAAAGGCAAAAATTAAGAATTAAAAAGAAACACCGAGAAATCTAAAGAGAACTAGTAAAAATCTTGCTCGTAGAGTTGTGTTTGTGGCTTTCGAAATCAAGACCTTGAGCAAAAAGAGAGCAAAAATTCCATGTGATATTTTTCAAAACCAACCCAATCTCAACTCCATCTCCATTTATGTTGTCCAAAACACATATCGATCTTGCTATCCATGGACACCATGTCCACCTTTCTCGGCCGTCCCCACCCAAATTAGTTTCGTAAACCTTAAACCCAGGCGACGAAGCAATGGAATATAATCCACCTGTTTCATCAGATTTCTGATAATACTACTTGCTGCTGCTGAAACCCAATTTTTGGCCTCGCTTAAAACATCTTAGTTTTTAAATTTTTCATGCCTCAATGGCACGTAAAGCCAAAGCAAACCCTTTTTCCCCTAGCAAAACCTCTTTCAACAACTAAAGATTTGGAAGCCACGCACTTTCGAGATATCCCGCGCAGAGGAGGCTCTAAGCGGGACCTACAATTCACGTGAAGAAGAGAACTATTTTGTCGTCGCGTATTCCTTCGGCCTTGACTGAACAAAGCCATGCATAAGCACATGCTAGAGAAAAAGTCGATGCGTGAAATGAATGATGTTCAATATTATTCATGGTCATGACCAATTGCCTTAGCTTTTTGATTTTCGCTTGTGGAAGCTGGAAGGTACCTCGTATTTGAATCCGGTGGAATTTTGCATTCCAAAGGCATCAAACTTTGGTATTTGTTATTGGGTGCTCCAAAATTTAGCCGCTCTTCCAAGAAGGTCACTCCAAGCTTGTCTGGATCATTGATTAGGGTTCTCTCACAGAATTCAGGCTTTAGCTCCGGCGGCAAGCAATATTTGGGAGATTGATCATGATGATGATCAGCTTCTCCAAATGATCTGCACATGTGGGCCCACGATTTGACAAGCGGGATGAAGCTTTGGCCATCGAGAACTGCATGATGGATGGCGATTCCGATAGAGAATCCAGAATTTGGAAATGAAGTACTTGAAATGCTAAAGCTATAGCTCTCTCCTTAGACGCCGGCAAGTCGGGTACGAGAGGACAACAAGTTAGCATCGCAAATGACATTGTTGGTGCCAGTGACGGAATTTTGCATCGAATACTATAAACAAAAAACTTTTCCCTTTGTAGTGGAAAACTGCTGTAGTAGTATCCATTCCTAACTTTTGCATCTGTCTACCGTAATACCTAGCTCTTCAACTAGTCTTACTATCTCCTGTGGGACTACCTATAGCATAAAGGAACGTATAATGAGTTTTCGGTAACTTCAAACATAATCTTACAAAACATTTAAAACTTTCTTTATTAAACTCTTTTCTTAAAAGTCTTTCTCAAATTTTTCATAAAACATTTCTTAATGTTTTTCACAAAATGTTCTTCGTATATACATAACTTAAAAGGAATGCAAGCAATATCATAGTGCATGATTCCATTAATGCTCAATTATGAACTTTCAATAATGAGCTTCTTATTATGATTCTTATGTTACTTAAATTTCTTATCATTGCTCATCTATTCTTTATCTTGTGAACTTAAGTATTCGTATTAACATTATTAACCATGAGAACATAATGCTTCCTTTGTGAAAGATTTAAGATCATCGAACAACGAGGTCATAACTTTAACTTTACTTGTAAACCTTATATCAAGGAGGTTAGTACGACACTTACTTATCATCTTTGTTTTTTTTCTTGTTAACTTTCGTAAGCATATCAAATGCTAACATATAATATGCTATAACTTGGCATTTAAACATTAAGCATAGCAAACACAACATGTTGCAAAACATGACTTGATCTTTGCAACATGATTATCTTTAAAACATTATGCATAACACATGCAAACATACTTTAAACATAACAATTGCAGGTACATTGCAAGTCTTGATTTGAACTTTAAAACTTTATGCATAGCAAATGGAAACGTAAAACATACTCAAAGCATTTGAAATTCATTTTCTTTATGCCGTAGGTGAGGTTTGAAACTTACTTGGACTTAGCTCTAGTATTTCATTTCATTCTTTTTCCTTCTAATAGTTGGCTTTGTATCCTGTTCAAACGACACCTGACTATTAGCTAATCTTTCTTATTACCAACCTACTTATTGATAACATAACTTAAATGTTAGCCGTTCATTCTTTTTGCTTAACTTTGTATCCTATTGGTTTATCTTTCCTTTACTTAACTTGAACGTTTCTTAGTTATATTTTCATATCTTACTTGAAACGTATTATAGAACATTTTCTTTCTAAGGGCATTTCGCTAATCCAGAGAACTTGGGTCCATTTTAGCTGTTCCTTTAAAATTGACGATTTTACCTTTACAGTTTTTTCGTAAACTTTGTAACTTTACTAAATTCCTTGCTTAATTTTACCATCAATTACTTAAGGATTCAAAAACATTTCCTCTTAGGGCATTTTCCAAAGTTGGGCATTTCGGGTCTGTTTTGGCTGTTTTAGAGAAAATGATTATTTTGCCCTTGACGGTCTTAGAAAACCTTCAGAACTTGTTTTAAAACATAACTTACATTCTCTTGTTACTCACAACATTTCAAAAAACCAAACATCAATTTTCTTTTCGTGAAAATCTATTTCAGTAAAACTTTATGGTTTTGACCGTAATACGAAAATCATGATGTTTTTACCCTTAACGTAGTTCTTATTCTTTATTTCTTAAAACTTTAAATTCTTTTAAGCTTAATATTTGTGGTTACTCACTACCCACTGCAGTGCAAAGAACTAGCACTTTGTAGTGGAAAATATAGTTTCACTCGGTTTTATGGTTTTGACTCGAAATACAAAATCTTAACATTTTTCCCCCGAGACCAAAAACGACCGGTTAATACCAAAACATTCAGTTTTCATAAGGATTAAACTTACAAAATTCCTTGGTTAAAATCAAAACATTCCATAACGTTTTCCTTTTTATGAAATTTTGTGCATAAAATCTCATAAAATTCATAACATAAAATCGATATAGAATTTTCATGTACAATCTATGATTCTTAATTATTTTGATGAGATCTACAACTTTAATGTTTCAAGTTTCTTCAAAATCATTCATCTTAATGTCGTTCTTGAAATCACAGAACAGAAATCATCTTGTTTCGACTTGTTCAAATCATAATTCAAGCAGAATTTCTTCATGAAAGTTGTCTGAATCAATATTTAAATAAATCTCGTGTTGAACTCAAAAAATTATTTGTCCTCTAAGGTCCTCAAACACTAAAATATTTCAAAAATTCCCTTTAACACTTTTATGACATAATTGTTACATAACTTGTTTTGGTAAGGTTTAATCTCACTTTAACCTTCTTGAACATATTTTTAGGCATTTAATATTTTAAATAAGCATACCATAACTCCATTTTATATGCCATGATCTAAGACATTTTATCAAGCACTTTCAATACTTAACTTTGTACTTATAACAAAGTTTGTTATTTTTTCTTAATTTGAGCATAAACCCTAGTTCTCAATTATCAATCAATCATCATCATCATTTACATAACACTAAATCAAATCAAGCCACATGATTTGTTTACATGCCATAACCTTTAGTTTGAATCAAACACTTATTATGCATAAAAATATGCAAACTTTAGGATAGTTTCAAATAGCTATTGAGAGAGATCAAGAATTCTCACTATTTCTTAGATTCATGGACCCAATTGAATTCAGTGGTATATTTCATTCACATTTTTTTCCATCAAGAAGTTTTATAAAGCTCTTGGACTCCCGATTTTGAAGTATCCTACTTTCAAATAATTCACATTTACAGGGTTCAACAAGCAGTCGTGAAATTCTTGTTCCTGAATGGTATTCTTGAATTCTTTTAGGTTTATGCTATATTCTGAGTAAAGATCGGACAAAACATGTTCCAACCAATTCCCAAAAAAAATAAATTTGTATAAGATTAGAACTAGTAACCAATCCTACCATTGAAGTATTGAAAAGGCTCAATAAGCAAAAAATCTCAAATAGTCCTTCCCTTTCTGGCCGATTATGGGTGAGGAGGGATTCTATTAAATAGAAATTAGAGGACTAATGATTGGCTCTATCTACAAAGATTTTGGATTTGCTTATAATGAGCAAATTATATCCAGTGGGACCAAATAATTCAATCGGGGTAGTTGCTAAGCCATACCACATAGTTCCAGCAACTACAAAAGCTACAAAAAAGACCGCAACTATACTATGGAAAGAACGGCTTCAATATTTCCCATACATAATCCTTTGTGTAGACGTTGAGGCAGACGGATACTAAGATGGAATAAACCCACCAATGAATCCTATTCATAGGTCATTTATGGCACGCGGAAGGGCTCGTGTGGCTGTAGCAGGATTTGAAAAAGGAATGGATCATGATTTTGAACCATCCTTGAACCGATAACCATCTTTCGGCTAACCTAGCCTCCTTTGTCCCTCAGGACCAACAAGGGGTAGTACGGGAATATTCACCTATTGTAAATTGGGTTCATTGATATTCCTGGTATGTTAGATGCTATCACACATACAATCATACTCAATTGGATGGAATTGTTTGATCTTAAAGGGGATCTTCTATAATTTTGACAAACGCTTTACCGCCAATCATTCTGGATTCTTGGTTTCAACAAAAGTACTCCTTAGAGCATTGTTTTTATCTACTATTATCTAAAAATAATCAAGTAATTATGACTAAGACGAAACCAAGAAATAACCCCTCATGTGCAAAATTATAGAAGATCCCTTTTAAGATCAAATAATTCCATGAATTGAATCCTTCTTTTTTTGATGTCAGTTCATCCACCATCGCAAGCCCCAATTAGATTCAGCCATGATACACGTTTTAGTTATTGGGAGAACCCAGTACTCTCTTTTGGATTTAAGAAACAGCTCTCAGAGATCGTTTTTCCTTTTGGAAGATACAGGGGTGAAACAATCAACCTATTGATATTGGAAGACCCAAAAGATTCTTTCAATGTATCATTTCTGGGTCTAGTGAAATTTGTAAGTATAGGAAGATGAAAGTGGTGTTTCCAGTGGCGGACAGATGAGTAATGCATAACAACAGCTGGAAATGGCTGCTGATACCCTGTAGGCTGTAGTTCTCGAATGAGCAATTGAAAAGATTTTGAAGCATCCTCGTGTTTAGGTATTGGTCCTCCAATCATCATAGTACCAAGTACTTCTTGACGAGCTCTAACTATGATCAGATTTATAAGTAAGCATCTCTTGGACTTTATCAACTGATAGTGAGAAAACGAAATCTAGATACACATGGTATAGTTCCTATATTGCCTAACTTTATGTAGTCTAATTTTTATATTGTATTATTTTATGCAGTGTAATTTTTATATTTCTTAACTTGATAAAATATAATTTCTATATTGCATAACTTTTTACAGTATAATTTCCATATCTTTCATACAAGTATTTCCTTAAATTGTATTTTTGTCTTACAATTTATTGCCACACATTTGGCAACAATTAAGCTTTCTAGCTTATCTTCATATCTTTCCTTCCTTGTCAAGACTATGACATAATTTCTAATCTTGAACATTTCATTTTCGCTTTTATAAAATTTATCATAAAAATCATATTGAAACAATAATTCTTGTAACATTCTTTATGCTCTTAAAATACTTAACAAATTTTCGAGTATAAACTTTAGCTCACAAAATTAGTACTTTAATTACTTAACGTAATCCCTTGATTATTGCATTTATAATACACTCGAAATGTTTGGACTATGACATGATTTCTAACCTAAATCTCATTTTTTTTTTTATAAAATTTATCATAAAAATTGAATTAAAATAATAATCCTTGTGATATTCTTCATGCTCTTAAAATATTTAACAAATTTTCAAACATAAACTTTAGCTTACAAAATTTACACTTTAATGACTTAACATAATCTCTTGATTATTGCATTTATAATGCACTAAAAATACTCGGGTCTCACAACATGAATGTGTAAAATCAACATGCCTTAATTTCTATATTCTACACCCTATGTGCATATGAGTTTATCCATCAAATTATAAAAATAAGTACATATTATAATTATAAGTAATGATGTGACGGATGCTATTTCAATTGGAATCAATGAGGAAATATTTCAAAGGAAAACTAAAAATTCACCATGCTTAGTTAATTGAAATATCTTTCTTCTTAACATAGGAGAACGATTAGACAAAGGCAAGGCTTTCAGAATTGAAACAGAATTACATACAATATTTGACATCTGTTTTCAATTTGTTTTGTTCAATAGTTTGCCTTATTTTTTAAAGAATAACAAGGGTAATATTAACTATTTTAGAATTCTTTTTTACGGTTAATGAGTCAACGAATCTTCCTCTATGATGATCGTACGCAATTTGTAAAAGTAAAGAGGGATTTTACCGTCCGTAAAACACTAGATGGAAGACACGTTTAAATTCAGAACAAGAAGAACGTTTGATAACAAAGTTAGAATAACCTTCAAAATGCCAACATCATAAATACAAAGAAAAATCTAAAAAATCAAAACAAAAATTAAAAAGACAATAAATTTTCCGAGACAAGAAACGGAAAACAAGAAAGTTAAGATGAAAATCAGGATGAAGATGAAAAAAAAAAGTACTAAATGTAGAAATAACAAAAAGAAAAGAAATTGAAAGAAAAAAAAAAATTTTTTGTCCAAATTGTTTTCCCTTTTTTGCCGTCTTTTTAATTTTTATTATCCTTGTGTCATTTATCCGTTTTCTTGTCGTTTTTCATTTTGTTGTCATGTAAGAGATTGTTGTTGTTTTCCACGCGATTGTTGTTTTAAATTTTGTCTCATCCTTCTAATTCTTGATGATTGCCCAGTTATTTCTATTGTTTTCTCTGTTTTCTTAGGCCTCTCTTTCGATTTTAGTTTGATTAATTTGTTTGTCGTTTCTAATCAGTTACTGTTGTATTCATTTTCCTGAATCTTTTTATTATCGTTTTGAAATGTAGGTCTCGTTTTTTGTGATTTGCAGAGTTTTTGTGTGTTAATTTCGATTTTTTAATTTCTGTATTTTCATCTCATTATAGTTTTTTTTTAAAATTATTTATTCTCTCTTCTTCTGGTCTTTAATTTTTTCCACTTTATCGTCATTTTTTGTTATATATGTATTTTTAGGTGATGCTATAGTTTTTTTTCGTATAATTCCGTCGTTTTTTTTTTTACATATAATTACGTTATTTTTAGCTTATGTATTCAATATTTTATTTATGTTTTTTACGGAAAAAAAATACCCAAACAATCAAGCAAATACCACTTGTGTCCCTATTATAGTACAAGCGTATAAAAAATCTCATGTATTTTTAAAATCAATCATGCGAGGAAGTCCTGCAATAGTGTATCTTTGCATGGAGTTAACGACGACGCGACCTCATAGACATTAATTTATTTTACCCTTGCTTTGCGGGCGAGAGAGAGTTGGGTTTTTTTTTTTTTCAATCATTCCTTCATTTATTTTTCTTTTAAGAGTTTTAAGCTTTAAGATTTATTTTATTTAAAATTTTAGTTCATTAATAGTTTAAATTGTATTTAATATAAAATGAGAATAGGCAACCCCAATGTGAGGTTGTTGTCCTAACACGAGGAAGAAGAGGAAGTTTCTTGTTTGAAAGCTGAAATACAACCTATGGTCTAACAACAAAAATTAGCTCATTTAGATTTTCCAACCCAGCCAATAACAAGAATACCAACAAAGTCCATATTTTGTTATCGACTCCACTATCTTCTTTTATTTTGAGAGTTTCTAAATTTTAAGATTATTTTATTAACATTTTAGGTATCTAATATACTAAATGATATACATATTGGGAAGGATAATGTTGGCATGTTTAGAAATTTTGCCGCTTCATGGGTAATTTGTGATTGATGGCTTACCGATTTCGACTTTCAGCAACCATGATCTCAGACCACGAAGGCCAAAAAATCACAAACCACAAACCACACCTAGTTGATCATCCTCCATCTGCAGTCCACTCGGGTGCAAATCGAAACTATGCGTCGCCCCCCTCCCTCGTGCTAGAGATCCAAAAACCAGACCAAGGCTGGTGTTGGACTTCAGCCCAAGGGAAGAAAAGATAGACAATGCAACACGAAACTTACAATATCCTAGTAGAGAATGTAGGTATTTTTGAAAGTGTTATATATTATTTTTTAGGAAAAATAAAAAAATGGCAGCTTTGATTTGAGATTTGTTAGGTAAAATCATAGATTTATCCTTTAACTAAATTTGGTAAATTTTAAATTTTTTTATGATCAAATATTTATAAATTCTTAATTTAGAAATTTAGACCCATGAAATCCAAAATTATATACAATTATTTAGACTCTTTAAATTTATTTATTTACATCATTTTACTAATTTTCTCGCTAACAAACTCGCATATTTTACCATAAACAAGTGTTCTTCCAAAGTTACAACGCCACTTATAATTAATAACAGTAAATATGCTCTTTACTACCATAAAATCTCAATAGTAGATTAGTATAGCTACAATCTCACCGAATAATTAGCTTGTAAATTAGGGTGAGAAAACTTATAATTAAGTTTCAATTATGTGGCAGAGAAATAATTGCACGCTTAAATCTCAATATGAATTCACACAAACATTTCATAATTAAATAATTGGACAACGTACGTGATGATAATAGTACTAAACATAACATTATGAATATTTCGCGCACATCTCCGACCACTCAAGATAAACAAAAAACTATTAGGATTAACACAGGAATGCTGCAATTGGCCTGGAGTATTGAAGGGGGATTATAATCCCCTCCCAGTCCTAGAAGAAAATGATAACTTTATAGTTTTACAATAAAATTCGCTTCTTTTGTTTTGTTTCAAATAGAAAAAGAGAGAGAATAATTTATTTTACCCCACTTTGCTACTGAGAGATTCAAGGCCTTCAGCAAATAAAGAAGCAAAAGCTTCCATATGATGTTTCCTCAAAACCACTCCAATCTCAACTCCTCCATCTCCATTCGGATTGTCCGATAAACTTATCGCCCCCGTTCTATCTATGGAAGTAACATCGACCCTTTTTGGCTTTCCCCATCCGAAATCAGTTTTGTAAACCTCGAACCGAGGCGATGATGCAACGGAATACACTCTTGGAAATGTCTTTACTATATTATGATCATACGAAGGAAAGCGACTCACAGCTTCATTTAGAAGTCCCTTATCCAAACCTTTTACAACTTTATGAATTGCTTTTACAGCCACAAGAAGTCCTCCTTTTTTTAATAGCGTTTCTCTTTCAATAGGCATAACATTGCCAATAACACAGTGTGGGGACTGCTAAAAGTATTTTGTTGTCATTGATTCCTTGATCTTCTGCTTTTGCTAAACAAATCCAAGTATAGGCACACGTAACTGAAAATGTTGACACATGAATTGGATCAATATCCTTTTTTGCCATATTCTGAACACTTACCAATCGTTTTAGCTCTTCTATTTTCCCCCGTGGTAACTGGAAGGTGCCTCGAACTGAATCTGGTTGAACTGGTTTAAAAATCTCCAAAGGCAATAAACTTCTATTACCGGGTCCGCCCATATTCATCCACCGGTTCGAGAAGATCGTTGCAAGATTGGAAGGGTCCTTGATACAAGTTCTGTCCAAAACTGGTTTTAGCTCCGGCGGCAATTCGAGGAAATCATGATGAACTTCACTACTATGGTCTCCTGATCCAAGTGATCTGCATATGTGGGCCCATGATTTCATAAACAAGATGAAACTTTTGCCGTCGAGGAAGGCGTGATGCGTGGTGACCCCAATGGAAAACCCGTGGTTCGGGAACACGGTTACTTGAATCGCCAAAGCCGCAACTCGATCATTATGGGGTGCTGACAGGTTGGGAATCAGAGGACGGAATTCTGTTGCTGCGCAGAAGACGTTGTCGGAACCCGAGAGGCGATGGAAATTGTCGGCGGTGGACTTGGCCACTGTCAGCGAAACGGTGTCGCTTTCCGAGTACTCAACGCCAGGCACTGGGGAAGGCGGAGGCCATGTGAGGCTCCCGGTAACAGGAGGGAAGTGGAGGAGGGTGAGAGACAAAGAGTGTTTGAGTCTTGGAAGAACGGAGTCAAAGAAAAAAGATGTAGCGTTTGGGGATGAGATTCCGTAGAAAAAGAGCCGTTCAGTTGCCCGGAACCTTAACGACCTTAAGTCGAAGAAATTGAGAGGAAGAATAGACTTTGGAGATGGATTATGGGCAGATGGAGTAGAAGCCACCTTGCAAACCTCAACTATTTCCACCCCGTTTGGTTCTGCCATTTTAATTACTGGTTGATATGGCCAATACTTGTTCGACCTTTATATCAAGAAAATATACAAACAATCAACAATCCCTACTAATTTAAATAAGACGGTCCAATTTGTTTAAGACACTAGGCATGCTCAACTCAAACTAAAATTTTTAATTGCTATAATTTAAAGCTCTTATATAGTATAATATTAAAAATAAATAAATTATAATATAATATGTAAAATTTTTATATGTTATAATAGTTTAAACCAATACTCCTATACAATATATAAATCATTTGGTTGATTGCATATTAACTATTAAAAAGGTATGTTGCGTGGTATAGGAAAAGAAAACAAAAGGAGTTATTTAAAAATTGTTGTGAAACAATTATTTTACTAGAACAAGGATAATGCCTTGCCGCCTGCAAGATCATTTCTTTAAATTTTTGTTGGTTGAATGAAATTTTTCTTTGAAAAACAAAAAAGAAAAAAAGTAGTGGTCGAGGCTGAGTAGGAGAGATATTCATTTGGATAACTGTCCTGATACAGCTTGCAAGCAAAAAAAAAAAAAAAAGAGGAAAAAAAACTTTCCTGATGCGGCTTACAAGTACCCCTGGTGATAAACTAACAAAAAAGGAAAGTACACCGATCTATTGAATATTTGAAGTAACATGCGATAAGATGGACCAATTATTGAATATGGACGACTTGTCTTGTTTCCTTTGGTCCCTGCCTTGCTTTATTTTGGAAAAGATTTATCTTTTTGTGAGGCCAGTACTAGTTTTGCGTTCTTGTAGTGGATGGCTGTGACTGTTTTGGATCATGGTAAAGGCTTGTGTGATGGATGGACCACATGGCTGTGTACTCCTGTATTGTGGGACCCCCGGATTTTTTATGACTTGTGGGTAGAAATGAAGTAGATATGTAGACCAGGCACTGCTTCAAGTTAGGTATCTCTCCCCCCACATGCTCATGAATAAAGATGATGTCCTATTTTCATATGTTGCATCTCTCTTAGTAAAATTTTGACATATAAATTAGTTGCTTAATTATTTTTAATATTTAAGTCTTATTTATGCATTTAAGTTGTTAAGTTTAAATGATACGTAAAATTTAATTAGAGGATAAAAAATGAGATAACAGATCTCGACTATATGCTTTTATGACTAGAGCATTGTCTGTGTCCATCTTGAGATTTTCTTAATTATTATGAGTTAGTAGAATCATGCTTTGCGAGTCAACTAATGCTAGCTCAGCTAGTAAAGACAGGTAGGTTAAAAGAGAGATTCTAAATTTAGATCCTGAAAACAGCTAGCATTGTATTAAAAAAATATCACGTGTTGTGAATATTAATAGTAATAATAATAAGGAAAATTTTCGTATTAGTACTTTGTATTATATAGAAATATGCGTTTGGCACCTTCTATTTTAGAAAAATTTATGTTCTTATTTCAACCTTTTAGAAAATCTTTTTTTTAGAACCAAGAAGCTTTTTCGTGATACAAAAGACAAAATTACCCTTTTATATAGTTAACTAAAATTTTGAGTAAAAAAACTAGAAAAAACCTCTATTGTCCCTTTCTCATCCCTATCCCTTAAACTCTACTGTCCCCATCCCCATCCATAGAACTCTGTTGTTTCCATCCCTAAATCCCTCGGTTTCTCTCTCTCTAGCCATGGTTGACTAATTCTTTGATAAAGAAAAATACAAACCACAGTGAATTTAATCTCCTTCAACTTCTGCAACTTCTTCAACTCAATTTGGAGTTTTTCCTGATCTTTCCCTTAGGTCTCGAGCCCCTCCTTCATCTTTAGCATCTCGTCCTGCTCCTTTAGGAGCTCCTCCATACATGAAGAGACCGCGAATTATAATTCTGCCATTTCCAACTTTGTGATGTGGTGGGGATGGTAGGTGTGACATGGTGGGACAAGGGTGGGCAGTGCAATGGAGAAGGGCTGAGCTAGGGGACGGTGGGGCGATGCAATGGGGATGGGGGTGGGGCGACAGAGAGCTGCTGGGCTAGGTGTGGAGCTAACGTTAATTGATTCCAGGATTAAAAGATTGTTGATAAGCTTGAAAGGTAGGGATTCTATTACTCATCTTTTGTGAGGTTTTTATAGAATTAAAATTGATTGTTTTACCACAAGATATATATATATATATATCTATGTTGAACTGATATTATATGAGTATTACATATGAAACTATGACATGGACTCGTCTTGTATTGTACGGCGAGGAACATAATGAATTGACATATGTTATAAATTGAGAAGCATGGTTAGGAAAACTGACTCTATTAATAATGATTAAATATAGAGAAATGGTGAGACGTGAAGAGGGCGGCGGTTACGTCCTTGGGAATGAACACCCTAAAAGATAAAATAGGGGGAAGGTGATGACGCTTTCTTGGATTGAAAGTCCCCGAATACACTATACATGAATCGATTTGGTGAGGACTCGGGGCTTGATGTCTCCTCACCGGAACACCCTTAGAATGTTTAGAGGGTGATCAAGCGCACCCATTTGGGTTTCGATGAGTTGAGTGATACTCTATTAAGCATGGGTATCTATGAATAATGATGAACTATAATATTTGTATATATGTATATGTATGAAACTCGGTAATGATTAACTATGGTATCCACGGAATATGATTATAATAAATCTTATAATCTGGATAATGATAACTATTAACTAACCATGCAGGTTTTAATGTGGTAATGATAAAAACCTAAAGGTGAGTAATGGTTTTCTCTACTGAGCATATTGTTGCTCATTCCTTTATATTTTTATCTTTTCAGGACTCACTAAGTGTGAGGTGGCTACGAGAAAAATAGTTGAGGAAGCGATGTAGCTATATTACATTGGGACTGCTTCAATTATTAAGAATGTTCTTCATGATAATGTAAGCATCAATTGTTACTTTCTATGACTGTATTACAATGCGTTTAAGATTAAAATGATGATGACGACAGTTTATATTATTAAATTTAAGGTGCTACATTAAACTGTGGTTTAATTATCGTTTATATTTTTATTTTTGATTTAAGAGTTTTCATTTAAGCCCCGGGTAATTTTATTTTTAAGATTTTACTTTTATTTATAATTTGTATTTTAATTTATTAAAAACTGTTAACCCGTATAGGGGCGTTACACCACTCCTCACCAACTCGCTGACCTTCTCCTTCTTTTTTTTTTTGGTTCAATTTAATTATTATTTTCCTTTTCTTTGTCGCTTTTTTCTGAATCTATAGAGGAAAAATAGAATAGCTGCTTTAATAATTGCTTTTTTAATACTGTTATTGTTATTATTACAAGGAGCGGAGAAGAATACTTATGCGAGACTTAAATAGTCAAACACCACCGCCACATTCATTGCACCAACAGTAGATTATATTCCTATTTCATTCATTATTTCCTTCCTAATTATTTGTCCACTCCAGATTTCTTTCCTTTTTTTTTTTGCTTTTTATTTTTATATCTTGGTTAGATTGATTTATGGCTGTTATGCAGAATAGAATAGGTAAGTCAAGGTCAGATTTATGCTGTTGTAATCACAATTCAATCTTTAATTCAACCATCATGTAAGATGCATATAAAACGCCTTAAAAATTATCTTTTGTATCATAACAGATAATTACACGATAATTTTTTAACTGACTGAAAAGTTTACAAAACAGTTTAAAATTATCATGAAATATATAATTTTTAGTGATTCAAATGAGATTGTCGGGATCAATATCCACGCACATTTTATATTTGTTATGAGGATGTTGGCCTAATGTTGTTCAGAGCTTGTGTTCGACTTTAACATGTCATTGCGATTAGCAGTTCACGAGAATAAATATGTGATATTCATGAAAGTATAGCCCTTGAACAAATTTTCTCTTGGCCGGTTGGTCGAAAGTTGGCTATTCTGGTCGACTAAAATGAATAACAACAACAATAATAATAACAATAAAAGAAAGAAAGAAAAAAATATCTCCTCCAAAAAAAAAGAAAAGATGAGTCAACTCTAGACATGATCAGTGTCTCAGCCGGCGAGAAAGAGGGAAGAGAAAACATCCATTTGACTTTTCTTCAAAACGACGCCAATCTCGATGCCTCCGCTTCCATCTCTAGATTCCGCCATGGAAATAGCTCCAGTTCTATCTATGGACACAATCTCTACCTTCTTGGGCTTTCCCCACCCGAAATCCACGTCGTACACGCCGAATCGCGGCGACCCAGCCACGGAGATGCCGCGAGCCCCTTCCTCCAACGCCGACAACACCTTCGATAACCTCTCAGCCGCTCCATCCATCAAATCTCCCTCCAACTCCTTAATCAGCTCGCCGACCTGCACAAGCATGGCGATCAACGCGTCTTGATCAGCTAGATCCTTCAAAACCTCTCTCATATCCTTGTACTTCACGGGCGCTGTAACACAGTTCCCAAAGTAGTTTTCTGGAACCGGCGGCCTCAGGCGGTGCCGACCATCTGCCGCGAAGATTAAGTATACCTTCTTTTCGGCGATTTCATGATCGTCTTCTCTGGCTCTGAGAATGCAGAGAGCCATGTAGGAGAGTGTGAGAGCAAAGGATGTTAAGTGGAGATTTTCTGGTTTGTCCCTGGATGACGATACCTTTTGCCTGAGCTTGGCTATGTCGGTGCGGGTGAGCTCGAAAGTGGCTCGAACGATGTCCGATGATACGTTTATACTCGGCAGAAACTGGAAAAGATTCGGGTCGTCATATTTGGAAGCATTAATACTAGAGCCGGTAAACGCCAACCACTGGTTCACGTACAAGATGTCGAGGTCATCAGGGAATTTGATTACCGACCGGTCGTAGAAAGGCGTCAGATGATCAGGCAGTACACCCGGCTTCTCCGATCTGCAAAAATGAGCCCAAGATTTCATGAACATGGTGGTGGATTTCCCGTCGAGTACTGCATGGTGAGACGTCACTCCGATGCAAAATCCTCTGCCGGGAAACAGAGTGATTTGCAGGGCTATCACCGAAGCCCCTGTTTCTGTAACTTTCAGCTGGGGAACGAAGGGGTGAAACGACACCGCTTTGTGGACGTGGTCGCTGGAGAGGAAATCAAAGTCTTCGGCGGCGGCGGATTCGGTGATGGTAAGGGAAACACCGTCGCTTGGGGTGTAGAGGATGATGGGCTTGGGGGAGTCTTTTGGCCAAGTCAGGCTTCCGGCGAGAGGGAGAAAGTGGCGGAGGGTGAGAGAGAGAGAGTGTTCGAGTTTTGGGATTGTTGAGTCTAAGAAAGCCTGTTTTGGTTGTGGGAGAGAATAGAAAAAGAGACGCTCGACCGGAGGGAACTTGAACCAGAAAGTGTCTAAGAAAGTTAGAGGGAGAGAGAAATTGGAGAGGGAATCGGATGAATCCGCGAAGGGTGGAACATGGGAGAATTCAATTGTTTTGGCCATGACAACACTACACACACAATCGGAAAGTACAACTATACGCTACTGGTCACATACATCAATAAATATAGCGACGCATACCGAACTCGCGCACCTTAAAATTTACTCGGATTTGATTTGTTATAATAAATTATGAAACTTTCTGCAACTTTTCATAGATTCGGGTGCCAAAATATCTATTCATTGTATTATAGATTTAAGTAGAATATCGAAAAAAAAACGGAAAAATCGACAAATTTTAATAAAAATATTGATATCAAAAAATTTATAGTGTATTTTATATAAAATTTTAGTATATTTTGATGAAATTTTGACAAAATTTTAATAATGTCAAAAATTATAAAATTTAATAAATTTTTTTAAATAATTTATAACTACTTACACTTTTAATGAATGAATATTTATCCTATATACATTAGAGCAATTCTATATATCCCAAAGAGGTTTTAAACTTGTGGTGGGGCCCACTTTTATCTATGATGGGTCAAAACCCTTTTGGGTGAATCAACATTTTTCTACATGTAAATGTTGTGGCAAGATTTAGCCTTCCCCACCCTGACAACTATAATGGTTATAGAATTTTTAATTATTCTTATCTAAGTATTCCATCACCATCTCAAACAAACAATGGAGGGAATTCACAGTTTCTCATCTATAGAAATACAGTGGAAATAAGTCACATATTCATAATTATATTCAACATTAATCAAATAACATGTTATGAAACTAATATTTTTTGAATCAATATAGAATCTCATCCATTTTTAAGCTTTATAAAACTTTCTTTTTCTACTGACAAATTTAATATTTATGGAGTTTATAGTATAAATTTAAGTTTTTTCTTAATATTTATTATATCTTCAAGTATTAGAGATATATTTAATATAAAATTTTTGTAATTTTTATCAAAATTTTTACTCATATTGATATATTTTTAAAATTTTTATAAAATTAAAATATTAATATTTTTACTAAAATTAATATTTTTATCCTGGTTATAATGATGTGTTTATTTGCCAAATTTGACGTAAGTGGTACGGAGTCCATCGTCTGGACAAACTCTTTTCCCGTTGGATTTCTAATGCGGTTGTTGTAGACTTTTCCTCAGCCTAATGGAATTTCGACATTTTCCCAAAAAAAAAAAAACAAAGAGATTAATATCTAGAGGTAGAATAATGCAAGATTTTGTTTTTTTTTTTTGTTTTTTGTAATTTATTTATTTATTTTTTGTCCTTTTGGCAATGAGTGTTTCTTCTTGCGTCATCTTTTATTTTTACACATAATAAAATTGTGGCACTTCCTTCCACATTATTTACCACGTAACACTCTTTTTTTTTTTTTCTTTCTTTCTTTGATTTTTCTTTTCTTTTCTCAATCTCAATACTCTTATGTATCCATCCATACTCGAACAATTTTTCATTGTCGTCATCTCAGCTGATTTTTTGTCGAATGATATTTCTTTTTCAAAGGTCTATTTCTATTATCGGGCTACATAATTATATGTTTTAATTTTAACTATTTTTTAATCTGTTTTTTTTAAAACTATAAAAATATCATTTTAATTTTATCCATATGAATAAAAAAATTGAATAAAACAACATAAATATTCTTAATTAGTTATAAAAAAATATCTTATTGAACCAAAAACATAAAAAAATACTGAAACAAAATATCAATTTTTTGTAAGATCTTAAGTTTTATGACTTTTAAAATTTTAAAGTAGTTTTTAAAATTTTTTTACAAGAAGATAAATATATTCAAAAACAAATTTTAGTCTAAACTTTTGACTTATGTTAATGTTTTTCTATTCAAAAAGTCTATTAAGGATAAAATTGAAAAAAAAATTAATTTAAAAGGTATATTTATAATTTTTAAAAATAAAAACTAAATTAAAAAATAATTAAAATTGAGAGGTATATATAGATACGCAACCAACCATTCAATTGCCTATATGAAAGTAATGCTACATGTTTTGGTACTCTCTTTAATAATGTATAAAAATATTTGAATAAAGAATATAGGCATTTCATAATCCAGAATTAAAGAATTGTGATAGAACAAATACATACACGGAAAACAATAAATTATGAATATGTGACACTCGTAGAAATTATACAATATTAGATGTTTACTACACGACAGTTTTTTAAAAACCATTGTTGAGTAGAAGGAAAAACTACAAAGAAGTGTGAAAAATACAAAAAATGTCGTAAAGATTGAAGTTTCAACTATAGTTTTTAAACTAGATTCACACAATAGTGTTTGTCAAAAGCGATCATGTAAGAATAGTTTACACAACGGTTTATACAAGCTTTTTAACAAAAACACCATCGTATAAACTTAGTTTAAATTTCAAATGTGAAATTTCTGCTCAACTTATTTCGAATTTCAAATTTCAAATGCAAGCGTTCGCCGTTTATAATTTCTCCAGCTCCGCAATTTCAAATGCGAAAACACTCTCTCACGATTATCCACGCTTTCTACGTCTTTCCCGAGTTTCCCGACTCAACTCACCTCCCCACTGAACTCAGGGAGTTCATCTATATCTACAATCGCATCCTACCGTGTCTGTCCACTCCTCACCAACTCGCTGACCTTCTTCTTTTTTTTTTTTTTTGGGTTCAATTTAATTATTATTTTCCTTTTCTTTGTCGCTATTTTCTGAATCTATAGAGGAAAAATAGAATAGCTGCTTTAATAATTGCTTTTTTAAAACTGTTATTGTTATTATTACAAGGAGCGGAGAAGAATACTTATGCGAGACTTAAATAGTCAAACACCACCGCCACATTCATTGCACCAACAGTAGATTATATTCCTATTTCATTCGTTATTTCCTTCCTAATTATTTGTCCACTCCAGATTTCTTTCCTTTTTTTTTTTTGCTTTTTCTTTTTATATCTTGGTTAGATTGATTTATGGCTGTTATGCAGAATAGAATAGGTAAGTCAAGGTCAGATTTATGCTGTTGTAATCACAATTCAATCTTTAATTTTATTTGGGTAATTATAACGACACTACAATTGGTATCACTAGCACCAAACAGCAAAGGCTAGTTTGAAGGGAAAAAAATCGCATCTTTGCAGCGCACCATTGTGGAAGACAAAATGGCGCCGGTGAGAGCATATATGTTTTGTATGTGGAAGCCAAAACGGCGCCGATGAGAACAGAGCTTGTGGAAGCCAAAATATCGCATTATCTTTTTTGGACCAAAGCTTACACAACGGTCTTTCGACAGTATTTGAAAAAAACTGTTGTGTAAGCTATCTGTCATACTAACTTTACACGATGGTTTTTATTAAAACTGTCGTGTAAACTTTATTTCACACGATGGTTTCTAATTACAACTGTCATTTTTGTAATTACAACCGTCATGTAAGATGCATATAAAACACCTTAAAAATTATCTTTTGTATCATAACAGATGATTACACGATAATTTTTTAACTGACTGAAAAGTTTACAAGACAGTTTAAAATCGTCATGGAATATATAATTTTTAGTGATTCGAATGAGATTATCGGGATCAATATCCACGTACATTTTATATTTGTTATGAGGATGTTGGCCTAATGTTGTTCAGAGCTTGTGTTCGACTTTAACATGTTCTTGCGATTAGCAGTTCATGAGAATAAATATGTTATATTCATGAAAGTATAGCCCTTGAACAAATTTTCTCTTGGTCACTACTCTCCGTCGCAATCGGTACAAATACAATCATCCCCCACACCAAGGCGCAAAGGAAAGTGCTACATATTATTTAAAGTTCCATAAGATGACGAGAAAATTACACAGAATAAAAGGCAAAAATTAAGAATTAAAAAAGAAACACCGAGAAATCTAAAGAGAACTAGTAAAAATCTTGCTCGTAGAGTTGTGTTTGTGGCTTTCGACATCAAGACCTTGAGCAAAAAGAGAAGCAAAAATTCCATGTGATATTTTTTCAAAACCAACCCAATCTCAACTCCATCTCCATTTATGTTGTCCAAAACACATATCGATCTTGCTATCTCCATGGACACCATGTCCACCTTTCTCGGCCGTCCTCACCCAAAATCAGTTTCGTAAACCTTAAACCCAGGCGACGAAGCAATGGAATATAATCTACCTGTTTCATCAGATTTCTGATAAATACTACTTGCAGCTGCTGAAACCCAATTTTTGGCCTCGCTTAAAACATCTTAGTTTTGTAAATTTTTCATTGCCTTATAAATGACACATAAAGCCAAAGCAAACCCTTTTTCCCCTAGCAAAACCTCTTTCAACGACTAAAGATTTGGAAGCCACGTAGTTTTCGAGATACCCTGCTTGCAGAGGAGGCTCTAAGCGGGACCTACAATCCACGTTGAAGAAGAGAACTATTTTGTCGTCGCGTATTCCTTCGGCCTTGACTGAACAAAGCCATGCATAAGCACATGCTAGAGAAAAAGTCGATGCGTGAAATGAATGATGTTCAATATTATTCATGGTCATGACCAATTGCCTTAGCTTTTTGATTTTCGCTTGTGGAAGCTGGAAGGTACCTCGTATTTGAATCCGGTGGAATTTTGCATTCCAAAGGCATCAAACTTTGGTATTTGTTATTGGGTGCTCCAAAATTTAGCCGCTCTTCCAAGAAGGTCACTCCACGCTTGTCTGGATCATTGATTAGGGTTCTCTCACAGAATTCAGGCTTTAGCTCCGGTGGCAAGCAATATTTGGGAGATTGATCATGATGATGATCAGCTTCTCCAAATGATCTGCACATGTGGGCCCACGATTTGACAAGCGGGATGAAGCTTTGGCCATCGAGAACTGCATGATGGATGGCGATTCCGATAGAGAATCCAGAATTTGGAAATGAAGATACTTGAAATGCTAAAGCTATAGCTCTCTCCTTAGACGCCGGCAAGTCGGGTACGAGAGGACAACAAGCGTTAGCATCGCAAATGACATTGTTGGTGCCAGTGACGGAATTTTGCATCGAATACTATAAACAAAAAACTTTTCCCTTTGTAGTGGAAAACTGCTGTAGTAGTATCCATTCCTAACTTTTGTATCTGTCTACCGTAATACCTAGCTCTTCAACTAGTCTTACTAGTCTCCTGTGGGACTACCTATAGCATAAAGGAACGTATAATGAGTTTTCGGTAACTTCAAACATAATCTTACAAAACATTTAAAACTTTCTTTATTAAACTCTTTTCTTAAAAGTCTTTCTCAAATTTTTCATAAAACATTTCTTAATGTTTTTCACAAAATGTTCTTCGTATATACATAACTTAAAAGGAATGCAAGCAATATCATAGTGCATGATTCCATTAATGCTTAATTATGAACTTTAAATAATGAGCTTCTTATTATGATTCTTATGTTACTTAAATTTCTTATCATTGCTCATATATTTCTTTATCTTGTGAACTTAAGTATTCGTATTAACATTATTAACCATGAGAACATAATGCTTCCTTTGTGAAAGATTTAAGATCATCGAACAACGAGGTCATAACTTTAACTTTACTTGTAAACCTTATATCAAGGAGGTTAGTACGACACTTACTTATCATCTTTGTTTTTTCTTCTTGTTAACTTTCGTAAGCATATCAAATGCTAACATATAATATGCTATAACTTGGCATTTAAACATTAAGCATAGCAAACACAAACATGTTGCAAAACATGACTTGATCTTTGCAACATGATTTGATCTTTAAAACATTATGCATAACACATGCAAACATACTTTAAACATAACAATTGCAGGTACATTGCAAGTCTTGATTTGAACTTTAAAACTTTATGCATAGCAAATGGAAACGTAAAACATACTCAAAGCATTTGAAATTCATTTTCTTTATGCCGTAGGTGAGGTTTAAAACTTACTTGGACTTAGCTCTAGTATTTCATTTCATTCTTTTTCCTTCTAATGGTTGGCTTTGTATCCTGTTCAAACGACACCTGACTATTAGCTAATCTTTCTTATTACCAACCTACTTATTGATAACATAACTTAAATGTTAGCCGTTCATTCTTTTTGCTTAACTTTGTATCCTATTGGTTTATCTTTCCTTTACTTAACTTGAACGTTTCTTAGTTATATTTTCATATCTTACTTGAAACGTATTATAGAACATTTTCTTTCTAAGGGCATTTCGCTAATCTAGAGAACTTGGGTCCATTTTAGCTGTTCCTTTAAAATTGACGATTTTACTTTTACAGTTTTTTCGTAAACTTCGTAACTTTACTAAATTCCTTGCTTAATTTTACCATCAATTACTTAAGGATTCAAAAACATTTCCTCTTAGGGCATTTTCCAAAGTTGGGCATTTCGGGTCTGTTTTGGCTGTTTTAGAGAAAATGATTATTTTGCCCTTGACAGGTCTTAGAAAACCTTCAGAACTTGTTTTAAAACATAACTTACATTCTCTTGTTACTCACAACATTTCAAAAAACCAAACATCAATTTTCTTTTCGTGAAAATCTATTTCAGTAAAACTTTATGGTTTTGACCCCTAATACGAAAATCATGATGTTTTTACCCTTAACGTAGTTCTTATTCTTTATTTCTTAAAACTTTTAAATTCTTTTAAGCTTAATATTTGTGGTTACTCACTACCCACTGCAGTGCAAATAACTAGCACTTTGTAGTGGCAAAATATAGTTTCACTCGGTTTTATGGTTTTGACTCGAAATACAAAATCTTAACATTTTTCCCCCGAGACTAAAAATGACCGGTTAATACCAAAACATTCAGTTTTCATAAGGATTAAAACTTACAAAAATTCCTTGGTTAAAATCAAAACATTCCATAACGTTTTCCTTTTTATGAAATTTTGTGCATAAAATCTCATAAAATTCATAACATAAAATCGATATAGAATTTTCATGTACAATCTATGATTCTTAATTATTTTGATGAGATCTACAACTTTAATGTTTCAAGTTTCTTCAAAATCATTCATCTTAATGTCGTTCTTGAAATCACAGAACAGAAATCATCTTGTTTCGACTTGTTCAAATCATAATTCAAGCAGAATTTCTTCATGAAAGTTGTCTGAATCAATATTTTAAATAAATCTCGTGTTGAACTCAAAAAATTATTTGTCCTCTAAGGTCCTCAAACACTAAAATATTTCAAAAATTCCCTTTAACACTTTTATGACATAATTGTTACATAACTTGTTTTGGTAAGGTTTAATCTCACTTTAACCTTCTTGAACATATTTTTAGGCATTTAATATTTTAAATAAGCATACCATAACTTCCATTTTATATGCCATGATCTAAGACATTTTATCAAGCACTTTCAATACTTAACTTTGTACTTATAACAAAGTTTGTTATTTTTTCTTAATTTGAGCATGAAACCCTAGTTCTCAATTATCAATCAATCATCATCATCATTTACATAACACTAAATCAAATCAAGCCACATGATTTTGTTTACATGCCATAACCTTTAGTTTGAATCAAACACTTATTATGCATAAAAATATGCAAACTTTAGGATAGTTTCAAATAGCTATTGAGAGAGATCAAGAATTCTCACTATTTCTTAGATTCATGGACCCAATTGAATTCAGTGGTATATTTCTTTCACATTTTTTTTCCATCAAGAACGTTTTATAAAGCTCTTGGACTCCCGATTTTGAAGTATCCTACTTTCAAATAATTCACATTTACAGGGTTCAACAAGCAGTCGTGAAATTCTTGTTCCTGAATGGTATTCTTGAATTCTTTTAGGTTTATGCTATATTCTGAGTAAAGATCGGACAAAACATGTTCCAACCAATTCCAAAAAAAAAAAAAAAATTGTATAAGATTAGAACTAGTAACCAATCCTACCATTGAAGTATTGAAAAGGCTCAAATAAGCAAAAAATCTCAAATAGTCCTTCCCTTTCTGGCCGATTATGGGTGAGGAGGGATTCTATTAAATAGAAATTAGAGGACTAATGATTGGCTCTATCTACAAAGATTTTGGATTTGCTTATAATGAGCAAATTATATCCAGTGGGACCAAATAATTCAATCGGGGTAGTTGCTAAGCCATACCACATAGTTCCAGCAACTACAAAAGCTACAAAAAAGACCGCAACTATACTATGGAAAGAACGGCTTTAATATTTCCCATACATAATCCTTTGTGTAGACGTTGAGGCAGACGGATACTAAGATGGAATAAACCCACCAATGAATCCTATTCATAGGTCATTTATGGCACGCAGGAAGGGCTCGTGTGGCTGTAGCAGGATTTGAAAAAGGAATGGATCATGATTTTGAACCATCCTTGAACCGATAACCATCTTTCGGCTAACCTAGCCTCCTTTGTCCCTCAGGACCAACAAGGGGTAGTACGGGAATATTCACCTATTGTAAATTGGGTTCATTGATATTCCTGGTATGTTAGATGCTATCACACATACAATCATACTCAATTGGATGGAATTGTTTGATCTTAAAGGGGATCTTCTATAATTTTGACAAACGCTTTACGCCCAATCATTCTGGATTCTTGGTTTCAACAAAAGTACTCCTTAGAGCATTGTTTTTATCTACTATTATCTAAAAATAATCAAGTAATTAATGACTAGACAAAACCAAGAAATAACCCCTCATGTGCAAAATTATAGAAGATCCCTTTTAAGATCAAATAATTCCATCGAATTGAATCCTTCTTTTTTTTGAGTCAGTTCATCCACCATCGCAAGCCCCAATTAGATTCAGCCATGATACACGTTTTAGTTATTGGGAGAACCCAAGTACTCTCTTTTGGATTTAAGAAACAGCTCTCAGAGATCGTTTTTCCTTTTGGAAGATACAGGGGTGAAACAATCAACCTATTGATATTGGAAGACCCAAAAGATTCTTTCAATGTATCATTTCTGGGTCTAGTGAAATTTGTAAGTATAGGAAGATGAAAGTGGTGTTTCCAGTGGCGGACAGATGAGTAATGCATAACAACAGCTGGAAATGGCTGCTGATACCCTGTAGGCTGTAGTTCTCGAACGAGCAATCGAAAAGATTCTGGAGCATCCTCGGGTTTAGGTATTGGTCCTCCAATCATCGTAGTACCAAGTACTTCTTGACGCGCTCTAATATGATCAGATTTATAAGTAAGCATCTCTTGACTTTATCAACTGATAGTGAGAAAACGAAATCTAGATACACATGGTATAGTTCCTATATTGCCTAACTTTATGTAGTCTAATTTTTATATTGTATTATTTTATGCAGTGTAATTTTTATATTTCTTAACTTGATAAAATATAATTTCTATATTGCATAACTTTTTACAGTATAATTTCCATATCTTTCATACAGTATTTCCTTAAATTGTATTTTTGTCTTACAATTTATTGCCACACATTTGGCAACAATTAAGCTTTCTAGCTTATCTTCATATCTTTCCTTCCTTGTCAAGACTATGACATAATTTCTAATCTTGAACATTTCATTTTCGCTTTTATAAAATTTATCATAAAAATCATATTGAAACAATAATTCTTGTAACATTCTTTATGCTCTTAAAATACTTAACAAATTTTCGAGTATAAACTTTAGCTCACAAAATTAGTACTTTAATTACTTAACGTAATCCCTTGATTATTGCATTTATAATACACTCGAAATGTTTGGACTATGACATGATTTCTAACCTAAATCTCATTTTTTTTTTTATAAAATTTATCATAAAAATTGAATTAAAATAATAATCCTTGTGATATTCTTCATGCTCTTAAAATATTTAACAAATTTTCAAACATAAACTTTAGCTTACAAAATTTACACTTTAATGACTTAACATAATCTCTTGATTATTGCATTTATAATGCACTAAAAATACTCGGGTCTCACAACATGAATGTGTAAAATCAACATGCCTTAATTTCTATATTCTACACCTATGTGCATATGAGTTTATCCATCAAATTATAAAAATAAGTACATATTATAATTATAAGTAATGATGTGACGGATGCTATTTCAATTGGAATCAATGAGGAAATATTTCAAAGGAAAACTAAAAATTCACCATGCTTAGTTAATTGAAATATTCTTTCTTAACATAGGAGAACGATTAGACAAAGGCAAGGCTTTCAGAATTGAAACAGAATTACATACAATATTTGACATCTGTTTTCAATTTGTTTTGTTCAATAGTTTGCCTTATTTTTTAAAGAATAACAAGGGTAATATAACTATTTTAGAATTCTTTTTTACGGTTAATGAGTCAACGAATCTTCCTCTATGATGATCGTACGCAATTTGTAAAAGTAAAGAGGGATTTTACCGTTCCGTAAAACACTAGATGGAAGACACGTTTAAATTCAGAACAAGAAGAACGTTTGATAACAAAGTTAGAATAACCTTCAAAATGCCAACATCATAAATACAAAGAAAAATCTAAAAAATCAAAACAAAAATTAAAAAGACAATAAATTTTCCGAGACAAGAAACGGAAAACAAGAAAGTTAAGATGAAAATCAGGATGAAGATGAAAAAAAAAGTACTAAATGTAGAAATAACAAAAAGAAAAGAAATTGAAAGAAAAAAAAAAAATTTTTGTCCAAATTGTTTTCCCTTTTTTTGCCGTCTTTTTAATTTTTATTATCCTTGTGTCATTTATCCGTTTCTTGTCGTTTTTCATTTTGTTGTCATGTAAGAGATTGTTGTTGTTTTCCACGCGATTGTTGTTTTAAATTTTTGTCTCATCCTTCTAATTCTTGATGATTGCCCAGTTATTTCTATTGTTTTCTCTGTTTTCTTAGGCCTCTCTTTCGATTTTAGTTTGATTAATTTGTTTGTCGTTTCTAATCAGTTACTGTTGTATTCATTTTCCTGAATCTTTTTATTATCGTTTTGAAATGTAGGTCTCGTTTTTTGTGATTTGCAGAGTTTTTGTGTGTTAATTTCAATTTTTTAATTTCTGTTATTTTCATCTCATTATAGTTTTTTTTTAAAATTATTTATTCTCTCTTCTTTCTGGTCTTTAATTTTTTCCACTTTATCGTCATTTTTTGTTATATATGTATTTTTAGGTGATGCTATAGTTTTTTTTCGTATAATTCCGTCGTTTTTTTTTTCCATATAATTCCGTTATTTTTAGCTTATGTATTCAATATTTTATTTATGTTTTTTACGGAAAAAAAATACCCAAACAATCAAGCAAATACCACTTGTGTCCCTATTATAGTACAAGCGTATAAAAAATCTCATGTATTTTTAAAATCAATCATGCGAGGAAGTCCTGCAATAGTGTATCTTTGCATGGAGTTAACGACGACGCGACCTCATAGACATTAATTTATTTTACCCTTGCTTTGCGGGCGAGAGAGAGTTGGGTTTTTTTTTTTTTTTTTTTTTTTTTCAATCATTCCTTCATTTATTTTTTCTTTTAAGAGTTTTAAGCTTTAAGATTTATTTTATTTAAAATTTTAGTTCATTAATAGTTTAAATTGTATTTAATATAAAATGAGAATAGGCAACCCCAATGTGAGGTTGTTGTCCTAACACGAGGAAGAAGAGAAGTTTCTTGTTTGAAAGCTGAAATACAACCTATGGTCTAACAACAAAAATTAGCTCATTTAGATTTTCCAACCCAGCCAATAACAAGAATACCAACAAAGTCCATACTTTGTTATCGACTCCACTATCTTCTTTTATTTTGAGAGTTTCTAAATTTTAAGATTATTTTATTAACATTTTAGGTATCTAATATACTAAATGATATACATATTGGGAAGGATAATGTTGGCATGTTTAGAAATTTTGCCGCTTCATGGGTAATTTGTGATTGATGGCTTACCGATTTCGACTTTCAGCAACCATGATCTCAGACCACGAAGGCCAAAAATCACAAACCACAAACCACACCTAGTTGATCATCCTCCATCTGCAGTCCACTCGGGTGCAAATCGAAACTATGCGTCGCCCCCTCCCTCGTGCTAGAGATCCAAAAACCAGACCAAGGCTGGTGTTGGACTTCAGCCCAAGGGAAGAAAAGATAGACAATGCAACACGAAACTTACAATATCCTAGTAGAGAATGTAGGTATTTTTGAAAGTGTTATATATTATTTTTTAGGAAAAATAAAAAAATGGCAGCTTTGATTTGAGATTTGTTAGGTAAAATCATAGATTTATCCTTTAACTAAATTTGGTAAATTTTAAATTTTTTTATGATCAAATATTTATAAATTCTTAATTTAGAAATTTAGACCCATGAAATCCAAAATTATATACAATTATTTAGACTCTTTAAATTTATTTATTTACATCATTTTACTAATTTTCTCGCTAACAAACTCGCATATTTTACCATAAACAAGTGTTCTTCCAAAGTTACAACGCCACTTATAATTAATAACAGTAAATATGCTCTTTACTACCATAAAATCTCAATAGTAGATTAGTATAGCTACAATCTCACCGAATAATTAGCTTGTAAATTAGGGTGAGAAAACTTATAATTAAGTTTCAATTATGTGGCAGAGAAATAATTGCACGCTTAAATCTCAATATGAATTCACACAAACATTTCATAATTAAATAATTGGACAACGTACGTGATGATAATAGTACTAAACATAACATTATGAATATTTCGCGCACATCTCCGACCACTCAAGATAAACAAAAAACTATTAGGATTAACACAGGAATGCTGCAATTGGCCTGGAGTATTGAAGGGGGATTATAATCCCCTCCCAGTCCTAGAAGAAAATGATAACTTTATAGTTTTACAATAAAATTCGCTTCTTTTGTTTTGTTTCAAATAGAAAAAGAGAGAGAATAATTTATTTTACCCCACTTTGCTACTGAGAGATTCAAGGCCTTCAGCAAATAAAGAAGCAAAAGCTTCCATATGATGTTTCCTCAAAACCACTCCAATCTCAACTCCTCCATCTCCATTCGGATTGTCCGATAAACTTATCGCCCCCGTTCTATCTATGGAAGTAACATCGACCCTTTTTGGCTTTCCCCATCCGAAATCAGTTTTGTAAACCTCGAACCGAGGCGATGATGCAACGGAATACACTCTTGGAAATGTCTTTACTATATTATGATCATACGAAGGAAAGCGACTCACAGCTTCATTTAGAAGTCCCTTATCCAAACCTTTTACAACTTTATGAATTGCTTTTACAGCCACAAGAAGTCCTCCTTTTTTTAATAGCGTTTCTCTTTCAATAGGCATAACATTGCCAATAACACAGTGTGGGGACTGCTAAAAGTATTTTGTTGTCATTGATTCCTTGATCTTCTGCTTTTGCTAAACAAATCCAAGTATAGGCACACGTAACTGAAAATGTTGACACATGAATTGGATCAATATCCTTTTTTGCCATATTCTGAACACTTACCAATCGTTTTAGCTCTTCTATTTTCCCCCGTGGTAACTGGAAGGTGCCTCGAACTGAATCTGGTTGAACTGGTTTAAAAATCTCCAAAGGCAATAAACTTCTATTACCGGGTCCGCCCATATTCATCCACCGGTTCGAGAAGATCGTTGCAAGATTGGAAGGGTCCTTGATACAAGTTCTGTCCAAAACTGGTTTTAGCTCCGGCGGCAATTCGAGGAAATCATGATGAACTTCACTACTATGGTCTCCTGATCCAAGTGATCTGCATATGTGGGCCCATGATTTCATAAACAAGATGAAACTTTTGCCGTCGAGGAAGGCGTGATGCGTGGTGACCCCAATGGAAAACCCGTGGTTCGGGAACACGGTTACTTGAATCGCCAAAGCCGCAACTCGATCATTATGGGGTGCTGACAGGTTGGGAATCAGAGGACGGAATTCTGTTGCTGCGCAGAAGACGTTGTCGGAACCCGAGAGGCGATGGAAATTGTCGGCGGTGGACTTGGCCACTGTCAGCGAAACGGTGTCGCTTTCCGAGTACTCAACGCCAGGCACTGGGGAAGGCGGAGGCCATGTGAGGCTCCCGGTAACAGGAGGGAAGTGGAGGAGGGTGAGAGACAAAGAGTGTTTGAGTCTTGGAAGAACGGAGTCAAAGAAAAAAGATGTAGCGTTTGGGGATGAGATTCCGTAGAAAAAGAGCCGTTCAGTTGCCCGGAACCTTAACGACCTTAAGTCGAAGAAATTGAGAGGAAGAATAGACTTTGGAGATGGATTATGGGCAGATGGAGTAGAAGCCACCTTGCAAACCTCAACTATTTCCACCCCGTTTGGTTCTGCCATTTTAATTACTGGTTGATATGGCCAATACTTGTTCGACCTTTATATCAAGAAAATATACATACAATCAACAATCCCTACTAATTTAAATAAGACGGTCCAATTTGTTTAAGACACTAGGCATGCTCAACTCAAACTAAAATTTTTAATTGCTATAATTTAAAGTTCTTATATATTATAATATTAAAAATAAATAAATTATAATATAATATGTAAAATTTTTATATGTTATAATAGTTTGAACCAATACTCTATACAATATATAAATCATTTGGTTGATTGCATATTAACTATTAAAAAGGTATGTTGCGTAGTATAGGAAAAGAAAACAAAAGGAGTTATTTAAAAATTGTTGTGAAACAATTATTTTACTAGAACAAGGATAATGCCTTGCCGCCTGCAAGATCATTTCTTTAAATTTTTGTTGGTTGAATGAAATTTTTCTTTGAAAAACAAAAAAAGAAAAAAAGTAGTGGTCGAGGCTGAGTAGGAGATATATTCATTTGGATAACTGTCCTGATACAGCTTGCAAGCAAAAAAAAAAAAAAAAGAGGAAAAAAAACTTTCCTGATGCGGCTTACAAGTACCCCTGGTGATAAACTAACAAAAAAGGAAAGTACACCGATCTATTGAATATTTGAAGTAACATGCGATAAGATGGACCAATTATTGAATATGGACGACTTGTCTTGTTTCCTTTGGTCCCTGCCTTGCTTTATTTTGGAAAAGATTTATCTTTTTGTGAGGCCAGTACTAGTTTTGCGTTCTTGTAGTGGATGGCTGTGACTGTTTTGGATCATGGTAAAGGCTTGTGTGATGGATGGACCACATGGCTGTGTACTCCTGTATTGTGGGACCCCCGGATTTTTTATGACTTGTGGGTAGAAATGAAGTAGATATGTAGACCAGGCACTGCTTCAAGTTAGGTATCTCTCCCCCCACATGCTCATGAATAAAGATGATGTCCTATTTTCATATGTTGCATCTCTCTTAGTAAAATTTTGACATATAAATTAGTTATTTAATTATTTTTAATATTTAAGTCTTATTTATGCACTTAAGTTGTTAAGTTTAAATGATACGTAAATTTAATTAGAGGATAAAAAAATGAGATAACAGATCTCGACTATATGCTTTTATGACTAGAGCATTGTCTGTGTCCATCTTGAGATTTTCTTAATTATTATGAGTTAGTAGAATCATGCTTTGCGAGTCAACTAATGCTAGCTCAGCTAATAAATATAGGTAGGTTAAAAGAGAGATTCTAAATTTAGATCCTAAAAACAGCTAGCATTGTATTAAAAAAATATCACGCGTTGTGAATATTAATAGTAATAATAATAAGGAAAATTTTCGTATTAGTACTTTGTATTATATAGAAATATGCGTTTGGCACCTTCTATTTTAGAAAAATTTATGTTCTTATTTCATCCTTTTAGAAAATCTTTTTTTTAGAACCAAGAAGCTTTTTCGTGATACAAAAGACAAAATTACCCTTTTATATAGTTAACTAAAATTTTGAGTAAAAAAACTAGAAAAAACCTCTATTGTCCCTTTCTCATCCCTATCCCTTAAACTCTACTGTCCCCATCCATAGAACTCTGTTGTTTCCATCCCTAAATCCCTTGGTTTCTCTCTCTCTAGCCATGGTTGACTAATTCTTTGATAAAGAAAAATACAAACCACAGTGAATTTAATCTCCTTCAACTTCTGCAACTTCTTCAACTCAATTTGGAGTTTTTCCTGATCTTTCCCTTAGGTCTCGAGCCCCTCCTTCATCTTTAGCATCTCGTCCTGCTCCTTTAGGAGCTCCTCCATACATGAAGAGACCGCGAATTATAATTCTGCCATTTCCAACTTTGTGATGTGGTGGGGATGGTAGGTGTGACATGGTGGGACAAGGGTGGGCAGTGCAATGGAGAAGGGCTGAGCTAGGGGACGGTGGGGCGATGCAATGGGGATGGGGGTGGGGCGACAGAGAGCTGCTGGGCTAGGTGTGGAGCTAACGTTAATTGATTCCAGGATTAAAAGATTGTTGATAAGCTTGAAAGGTAGGGATTCTATTACTCATCTTTTGTGAGGTTTTTATAGAATTAAAATTGATTGTTTTACCACAAGATATATATATATATATATATATATATCTATGTTGAACTGATATTATATGAGTATTACATATGAAACTATGACATGGACTCGTCTTGTATTGTACGACGAGGAACATAATGAATTGACATATGTTATAAATTGAGAAGCATGGTTAGGAAAACTGACTCTATTAATAATGATTAAATATAAAGAAATGGTGAGACGTGAAGAGGGCGGTGGTTACGTCCTTGGGAATGAACACCCTAAAAGATAAAATAGGGGGAAGGTGATGACGCTTTCTTGGGTTGAAAGTCCCCGAATACACTATACATGAATCGATTTGGTGAGGACTCGGGGCTTGATGTCTCCTCACCGGAACACCCTTAGAATGTTTAGAGGGTGATCAAGCGCACCCATTTGGGTTTCGATGAGTTGAGTGATACTCTATTAAACATGGGTATCTATGAATAATGATGAACTATAATATTTGTATATATGTATATGTATGAAACTCGGTAATGATTAACTATGGTATCCACGAAATATGATTATAATAAATCTTATAATCTGGATAATGATAACTATTAACTAACCATGCAGGTTTTAATGTGGTAATGATAAAAACCAAAAGGTGAGTAATGGTTTTCTCTACTGAGCATATTGTTGCTCATTCCTTTATATTTTTATCTTTTCAGGACTCACTAAGTGTGAGGTGGCTACGAGAAAAATAGTTGAGGAAGCGATGTAGCTATATTACATTGGGACTGCTTCAATTGTTAAGAATGTTCTTCATGATAATGTAAGCATCAATTGTTACTTTCTGTGACTGTATTACAATGCGTTTAAGATTAAAATGATGATGACGACAGTTTATATTATTAAATTTAAGGTGCTACATTAAACTGTGGTTTAATTATCATTTATATTTTTATTTTTGATTTAAGAGTTTTCATTTAAGCCCCGAGTAATTTTATTTTTAAGATTTTACTTTTATTTATAATTTGTATTTTAATTTATTAAAAACTGTTAACCCCGTATAGGGGCGTTACACCACTCCTCACCAACTCGCTGACCTTCTCCTTCTTTTTTTTTGGTTCAATTTAATTATTATTTTCCTTTTCTTTGTCGCTATTTTCTGAATCTATAGAGGAAAAATAGAATAGCTGCTTTAATAATTGCTTTTTTAATACTGTTATTGTTATTATTACAAGGAGCGGAGAAGAATACTTATGCGAGACTTAAATAGTCAAACACCACCGCCACATTCATTGCACCAACAGTAGATTATATTCCTATTTCATTCATTATTTCCTTCCTAATTATTTGTCCACTCCAGATTTCTTTCCTTTTTTTTTTTTGCTTTTTCTTTTTATATCTTGGTTAGATTGATTTATGGCTGTTATGCAGAATAGAATAGGTAAGTCAAGGTCAGATTTATGCTGTTGTAATCACAATTCAATCTTTAATTCAACCATCATGTAAGATGCATATAAAACGCCTTAAAAATTATCTTTTGTATCATAACAGATAATTACACGATAATTTTTAACTGACTGAAAAGTTTACAAAACAGTTTAAAATTGTCATGGAATATATAATTTTTAGTGATTCAAATGAGATTGTCGGGATCAATATCCACGCATATTTTATATTTGTTATGAGGATGTTGGCCTAATGTTGTTCAGAGCTTGTGTTCGACTTTAACATGTCATTGCGATTAGCAGTTCACGAGAATAAATATGTGATATTCATGAAAGTATAGCCCTTGAACAAATTTTCTCTTGGCCGGTTGGTCGATGAAAGTTCGTCGAAAGTTGGCTATTCTGGTCGACTAAAATGAATAACAACAACAATAATAATAACAATAAAAGAAAGAAAGAAAAAAAATATCTCCTCCAAAAAAAAAAGAAAAGATAAGATAAGTCAACTCTAGACATGATCAGTGTCTAAGCCGGCGAGAAAGAGGGAAGAGAAAACATCCATTTGACTTTTCTTCAAAACGACGCCAATCTCGATGCCTCCGCTTCCATCTCTAGATTCCGCCATGGAAATAGCTCCAGTTCTATCTATGGACACAATCTCTACCTTCTTGGGCTTTCCCCACCCGAAATCCACGTCGTACACGCCGAATCGCGGAGACCCAGCCACGGAGATGCCGCGAGCCCCTTCCTCCAACGCCGACAACACCTTCGATAACCTCTCAGCCGCTCCATCCATCAAATCTCCCTCCAACTCCTTAATCAGCTCGCCGACCTGCACAAGCATGGCGATCAACGCGTCTTGATCAGCTAGATCCTTCAAAACCTCTCTCATATCCTTGTACTTCACGGGCGCTGTAACACAGTTCCCAAAGTAGTTTTCTGGAACCGGCGGCCTCAGGCGGTGCCGACCATCTGCCGCGAAGATTAAGTATACCTTCTTTTCGGCGATTTCATGATCGTCTTCTCTGGCTCTGAGAATGCAGAGAGCCATGTAGGAGAGTGTGAGAGCAAAGGATGTTAAGTGGAGATTTTCTGGTTTGTCCCTGGATGACGATACCTTTTGCCTGAGCTTGGCTATGTCGGTGCGGGTGAGCTCGAAAGTGGCTCGAACGATGTCCGATGATACGTTTATACTCGGCAGAAACTGGAAAAGATTCGGGTCGTCATATTTGGAAGCATTAATACTAGAGCCGGTAAACGCCAACCACTGGTTCACGTACAAGATGTCGAGGTCATCAGGGAATTTGATTACCGACCGGTCGTAGAAAGGCGTCAGATGATCAGGCAGTACACCCGGCTTCTCCGATCTGCAAAAATGAGCCCAAGATTTCATGAACATGGTGGTGGATTTCCCGTCGAGTACTGCATGGTGAGACGTCACTCCGATGCAAAATCCTCTGCCGGGAAACAGAGTGATTTGCAGGGCTATCACCGAAGCCCCTGTTTCTGTAACTTTCAGCTGGGGAACGAAGGGGTGAAACGACACCGCTTTGTGGACGTGGTCGCTGGAGAGGAAATCAAAGTCTTCGGCGGCGGCGGATTCGGTGATGGTAAGGGAAACACCGTCGCTTGGGGTGTAGAGGATGATGGGCTTGGGGGAGTCTTTTGGCCAAGTCAGGCTTCCGGCGAGAGGGAGAAAGTGGCGGAGGGTGAGAGAGAGAGAGTGTTTGAGTTTTGGGATTGTTGAGTCTAAGAAAGTCTGTTTTGGTTGTGGGAGAGAATAGAAAAAGAGACGCTCGACCGGAGGGAACTTGAACCAGAAAGTGTCTAAGAAAGTTAGAGGGAGAGAGAAATTGGAGAGGGAATCGGATGAATCCGCGAAGGGTGGAACATGGGAGAATTCAATTGTTTTGGCCATGACAACACTACACACACAATCGGAAAGTACAACTATACGCTACTGGTCACTTACATCAATAAATATAGCGACGCACACCGAACTCGCGCACCTTAAAATTGACTCGGATTTGATTTTTTATAATAAATGATGAAACTTTCTGCAACTTTTCATAAATTCGGGTGCCAAAATATCTATTCATTGTATTATAGATTTAAGTAGAATATCGACAAAATAACGGAAAAATCGATAAATTTTAATAAAAATATTGATATCAATAAATTTATAGTATATTTTATATAAAATTTTAGTATATTTTGATGAAATTTTGACAAAATTTTAATAATATCAAAAATTACAAAATTTAATGAATTTTTTTTAAATAATCTATAGCTACTTACACTTTCAATGAATGAATATTTATCCTATATACATTAGAGCAATTCTATATATCCCAAAGAGGTTTTAAACTTGTGTTGGGGCCCACTTTTATCTATGATGGGTCAAAACCCTTTTGGGTGAATCAACATTTTTCTACATGTAAATTTTGTAGCAAGATTTAGCCTTCCCCACCCTGAAAACTATAATGGTTATAGAATTTTTAATTATCCTTATCTAAGTATTCCATCACCATCTCAAACAAACAATGGAGGGAATTCACAGTTTCTCATCTATAGAAATACAGTGGAAATAAGTCACATATTCATAATTATATTCAACATTAATCAAATAACATGTTATGAAACTAATATTTTTTGAATCAATATAGAATCTCATCCATTTTTAAGCTTTATAAAACTTTCTTTTTCTACTGACAAATTTAATATTTATGGAGTTTATAGTATAAATTTAAGTTTTTTCTTAATATTTATTATATCTTCAAGTATTCGAGATATATTTAATATAAAATTTTTGTAATTTTTATCAAAATTTTTACTCATATTGATATATTTTTAAAATTTTTATAAAATTAAAATATTAATATTTTTACTAAAATTAATATTTTTATCCTGGTTATAATGATGTGTTTATTTGCCAAATTTGACGT
The DNA here is from genome assembly GCA_025403435.1 of Artocarpus heterophyllus. Taxonomy (NCBI): domain Eukaryota; kingdom Viridiplantae; phylum Streptophyta; class Magnoliopsida; order Rosales; family Moraceae; genus Artocarpus; species Artocarpus heterophyllus. The sequence continues at coordinate 8,671,618 of CM046348.1, read as the reverse complement.
AAGTGGTACGGAGTCCATCGTCTGGACAAACTCTTTTCCCGTTGGATTTCTAATGCGGTTGTTGTAGACTTTTCCTCAGCCTAATGGAATTTCGACATTTTCCCAAAAAAAAAAAAACAAAGAGATTAATATCTAGAGGTAGAATAATGCAAGATTTTGTTTTTGTTTTTGTTTTTTGTAATTTATTTATTTAATTTTTGTCCTTTTGGCAATGAGTGTTTCTTCTTGCGTCATCTTTTATTTTTACACATAATAAAATTGTGGCACTTCCTTCCACATTATTTACCACGTAACACTCTTTTTTTTTTTTTTTCTTTCTTTCTTTGATTTTTCTTTTCTTTTCTCAGTCTCAATACTCTTATGTATCCATCCATACTCGAACAATTTTTCATTGTCGTCATCTCAGCTGATTTTTTGTCGAATGATATTTCTTTTTCAAAGGTCTATTTCTATTATCGGGCTACATAATTATATGTTTTAATTTTAACTATTTTTTAATCTGTTTTTTTAAAACTATAAAAATATCATTTTAATTTTATCCATATGAATAAAAAAATTGAATAAAACAACATAAATATTCTTAATTAGTTATAAAAAAATATCTTATTGAACGAAAAACATAAAAAAATACTGAAACAAAATATCAATTTTTTGTAAGATCTTAAGTTTTATGACTTTTAAAATTTTAAAGTAGTTTTTAAAATTTTTTTACAAGAAGATAAATATATTCAAAAACAAATTTTAGTCTAAACTTTTGACTTATGTTAATGTTTTTCTTTTCAAAAAGTCTATTAAGGATAAAATTGAAAAAAAAAATTAATTTAAAAGGTATATTTATAATTTTTAAAAATAAAAACTAAATTAAAAAATAATTAAAATTGAGAGGTATATATAGATACGCAACCAACCATTCAATTGCCTATATGAAAGTAATGCTACATGTTTTGGTACTCTCTTTAATAATGTATAAAAATATTTGAATAAAGAATATAGGCATTTCATAATCCAGAATTAAAGAATTGTGATAGAACAAATACATACACGGAAAACAATAAATTATGAATATGTGACACTCGTAGAAATTATACAATATTAGATGTTTACTACACGACAGTTTTTTAAAAACCATTGTTGAGTAGAAGGAAAAACTACAAAGAAGTGTGAAAAATACAAAAAATGTCGTAAAGATTGAAGTTTCAACTATAGTTTTTAAACTAGATTCACACAATAGTGTTTGTCAAAAGCGATCATGTAAGAATAGTTTACACAACGGTTTATACAAGCTTTTTAACAAAAACACCATCGTATAAACTTAGTTTAAATTTCAAATGTGAAATTTTTGCTCAACTTATTTCGAATTTCAAATTTCAAATGCAAGCGTTCGCCGTTTATAATTTCTCCAGCTCCGCAATTTCAAATGCGAAAACACTCTCTCACGATTATCCACGCTTTCTACGTCTTTCCCGAGTTTCCCGACTCAACTCACCTCCCCACTGAACTCAGGGAGTTCATCTATATCTACAATCGCATCCTACCGTGTCTGTCCACTCCTCACCAACTCGCTGACCTTCTTCTTCTTCTTTTTTTTTGGGTTCAATTTAATTATTATTTTCCTTTTCTTTGTCGCTATTTTTTGAATCTATAGAGGAAAAATAGAATAGCTGCTTTAATAATTGCTTTTTTAAAACTGTTATTGTTATTATTACAAGGAGCGGAGAAGAATACTTATGCGAGACTTAAATAGTCAAACACCACCGCCACATTCATTGCACCAACAGTAGATTATATTCCTATTTCATTCGTTATTTCCTTCCTAATTATTTGTCCACTCCAGATTTCTTTCCTTTTTTTTTTTTGCTTTTTCTTTTTATATCTTGGTTAGATTGATTTATGGCTGTTATGCAGAATAGAATAAGTAAGTCAAGGTCAGATTTATGCTGTTGTAATCACAATTCAATCTTTAATTTTATTTGGGTAATTATAACGACACTACAATTGGTATCACTAGCACCAAACAGCAAAGGCTAGTTTGAAGGGAAAAAAATCGCATCTTTGCAGCGCACCATTGTGGAAGACAAAATGGCGCCGGTGAGAGCATATCTGTTTTGTATGTGGAAGCCAAAACGGCGCCGATGAGAACAGAGCTTGTGGAAGCCAAAAAATCGCATTATCTTTTTTGGACCAAAGCTTGCACAACGGTCTTTCGACAGTTTTTGAGAAAAACTGTTGTGTAAGCTATCTGTCATATTAACTTTACACGATGGTTTTCACTAAAACTGTCGTGTAAACTTTATTTCACACGATAGTTTCTAATTACAACTGTCATTTTTTAATTACAACCGTCATGTAAGATGCATATAAAACGCCTTGAAAATTATCTTTTGTATCATACCAGATGATTACACGATAGTTTTTTAACTGACTAAAAAGTTTACAAGACGGTTTAAAATCATCATGGAATATATAATTTTTACTGGTTCGAATGAGATTGTCGGGATCAATATCCACGCACATTTTATATTTGTTATGAGGATGTTGGCCTAATGTTGTTCAGAGCTTGTGTTCGACTTTAACATGTCATTGCGATTAGCAGTTCACGAGAATAAGTATGTGATATTCATGAAAGTATAGCCCTTGAACAAATTTTCTCTTGGTCACTACTCTTCGTCGCAATCGGTACAAATACAATCATCCCCCACACCAAGGCGCGAAGGAAAGTACTACATATTATTTAAAGTTCCATAAGATGACGAGAAAATTACACAGAATAAAAGGCAAAAATTAAGAATTAAAGAAGAAACACCGAGAAATCTAAAGAGAACTAGTAAAAATCTTGCTCGTAGAGTTGTGTTTGTGGCTTTCAAAATCAAGACCTTGAGCAAAAAGAGAAGCAAAAATTCCATATGATATTTTTTCAAAACCAACCCAATCTCAACTCCATCTCCATTTCTGTTGTCCAAAACACATGTCGATCTTGCTATATCCATGGACACCATGTCCACCTTTCTCGGCCGTCCCCACCCAAATTAGTTTCGTAAACCTTAAACCCAGGCGACGAAGCAATGGAATATAATCCACCTATTTCATCAGATTTCTGATAATACTACTTGCTGCTGCTGAAACCCAATTTTCGGCCTCCCTTAAAACATCTTAGTTTTCTAAATTTTTCACTGCCTCAAGAATGGCACGTAAAGCCAAAGCAAACCCTTTTTTCCCTAGCAAAACCTGTCTTTCAACAACTAAAGACTTGGAAGCCACGCACTTTCCGGGATATCCCGCGGGCAGAGGAGGCTCTAAGCGGGACCTGCAATTCACGCTGAAGAAGAGAACTATTTTGTCGTCGCGTAATCCTTCGGCCTTGACTGAACAAAGCCATGCATAAGCACATGCTAGAGAAAAAGTCGATGCGTGAAATGAATGATGTTCAATATTATTCATGGTCATGGCCAATTGCCTTAGCTTTTTGATTTTCGCTTGTGGAAGGTGGAAGGTACCTCGTATTTGAATCCGGTGGAATTTTGCATTCCAAAGGCATCAAACTTTGGTATTTGTTATTGGGTGCTCCAAAATTTAGCCGCTCTTCCAAGAAGGTCACTCCAAGCTTGTCTGGATCATTGATTGGGGTTCTCTCACAGAATTCAGGCTTTAGCTCCGGCGGCAAGCAATATTTGGGAGATTGATCATGATGATGATCAGCTTCTCCAAATGATCTGCACATGTGGGCCCACGATTTGACAAGCGGGATGAAGCTTTGGCCATCGAGAACTGCATGATGGATGGCGATTCCGATAGAGAATCCAGAATTTGGAAATGAAGTTACTTGAAATGCTAAAGCTATAGCTCTCTCCTTAGACGCCGGCAAGTCGGGTACGAGAGGTCGACAAGCATTAGCATCGCAAATGACATTGTTGGTGCCAGTGACGGAATTTTGCATCGAATACTATAAACAAAAAACTTTTCCCTTTGTAGTGGAAAACTGCTGTAGTAGTATCTATTCCTAACTTTTGCATCTATCTACCGTAATACCTAGCTCTTCAACTAATCTTACTGATCACCTGTAGGACTACCTATAGCATAAAGGAACGTATAATGAGTTTTCGATAACTTCAAACATAATCTTACAAAACATTTAAAACTTTCTTTATTAAACTCTTTTCTTAAAAGTCTTTCTCAAATTTTTCATAAAACATTCCTTAATGTTTTTCACAAAATGTTCTTCGTATATACATAACTTAAAAGGAATGCAAGCAATATCGTAACGCATGATTCCATTAATGCTCAATTATGAACTTTCAATAATGAGCTTCTTATTATGATTCTTATGTTACTTAAATTTCTTATCATTGCTCATATCTTTCTTTATCTAGTGAACTTAAGTATTCGTATTAACATTATTAACCATGAGAACATAATGCTTCCTTTGTGAAAGATTTAAGATCATCGAACAACGAGGTCATAACTTTAATTTTACTTGTAAACCTTATATCAAGGAGGTTAGTATGACACTTACTTATCATCTTTGTTTTTTCTTCTTGTTAACTTTCGTAAGCATATCAAATGCTAACATATAATATGCTATAACTTGGCATTTAAACATTAAACATAGCAAAAGCAAACATGTTGCAAAACATGACTTGATCTTTGCAACATGACTTGATCTTTAAAACATTATGCATAACACATGCAAACATACTTTAAACATAACAATTGCAGATACATTGCAATTCTTGATTTGAACTTTAAAACTTTATGCATAGAAAATGGAAACGTAAAACATACTCAAAGCATTTGAAATTCATTTTCTTTATGCCGTAGGTGAGGTTTGAAACTTACTTGGACTTAGCTCTAGTATTTCATTTCATTCTTTTTCCTTCTAATAGTTGGCTTTGTATCCTGTTCAAACGACACCTGACTATTAGCTAATCTTTCTTATTACCAACCTACTTATTGATAACATAACTTAAATGTTAGCCGTTCATTCTTTTTGCTTAACTTTGTATCCTATTGGTTTATCTTTCCTTTACTTAACTTGAACGTTTCTTAGTTATATTTTCATATCTTACTTGAAACGTATTATAAAACATTTTCTTTCTAAGGGCATTTCGCTAATCCAGAGAACTTGGGTCCATTTTAGCTGTTCCTTTAAAATTGACGATTTTACCTTTACAGTTTTTTCGTAAACTTTGTAACTTTACTAAATTCCTTGCTTAATTTTACCATCAATTACTTACGGATGCAAAAACATTTCCTCTTAGGGCATTTTCCAAAGTTGGGCATTTCGGGTCTGTTTTTGCTGTTTTAGAGAAAATGATTATTTTGCTCTTGACGGGTCTTAGAAAACCTTCAGAACTTGTTTTAAAACATAACTTACATTCTCTTGTTACTCACAACATTTCAAAAAACCAAACATCAATTTTCTTTTCGTGAAAATCTATTTCAGTAAAACTTTATGGTTTTGACTCGTAATACGAAAATCATGATGTTTTTACCCTTAACGTAGTTCTTATTCTTTATTTCTTAAAACGTTTAAATGCTTTTAAGCTTAATATTTGTGGTTACTCACTACCCACTGTAGTGCAAAGAACTAGCATTTTGTAGTGGAAAAATATAGTTTCACTCGGTTTTATGGTTTTGATTCGAAATACAAAATCTTAACATTTTTCCCCCGAGACCAAAAACGATCGGTTGATACCAAAACATTCAGTTTTCATAAGGATTAAAGCTTACAAAAGTTCCTTGGTTAAAATCAAAACATTCCATAACGTTTTCCTTTTTATGAAATTTTGTGCATAAAATCTCATAAAATTCATAACATAAAATCGATATAGAATTTTCATGTACAATCTATGATTCTTAATTATTTTGATGAGATCTACAACTTTAATGTTTCAAGTTTCTTCAAAATCATTCATCTTAATATCGTTCTTGAAATCATAGAACAGAAATCATCTTGTTTCGACTTGTTCAAATCATAATTCAAGCAGAATTTCTTCATGAAAGTTGTCTGAATCAATATTTTAAATAAATCTCGTGTTGAACTCAAAAAATTATTTGTCCTCTAAGGTCCTCAAACACTAAAATATTTCAAAAATTCCCTTTAACACTTTTATGACATAATTGTTACATAACTTGTTTTGGTAAGGTTTAATCTCACTTTAACCTTCTTGAACTTATTTTTAGGCATTTAATATTTTAAATAAGCATACCATAACATCCATTTTATATGCCATGATCTAAGACATTTTATCAAGCACTTTCAATACTTAACTTTGTACTTATAACAAAGTTTGTTATTTTTTCTTAATTTGAGCATAAAACCCTAGTTCTCAATTATCAATCATCATCATCATCATTTACATAACACTAAATCAAATCAAGCCACATGATTTTGTTTACATGCCATAACCTTTAATTTGAATCAAACACTTATTATGCATAAAAATATGCAAACTTTAGGATAGTTTCAAATAGCTATTGAGAGAGATCAAGAATTCTCACTATTTCTTAGATTCATGGACCCAATTGAATTCAGTGGTATATTTCATTCACATTTTGTTCCATCAAGAATGTTTTATAAAGCTCTTGGACTCCCGATTTTGAAGTATCCTACTTTCAAATAATTCACAATTACAGGGTTCAACAAGCAGTCGTGCAATTCTTGTTCCTGAATGGTATTCTTGAATTCTTTTAGGTTTATGCTATATTCTGAGTAAAGATCGGACAAAACATGTTCCAACCAATTCCAAAAAAAAATAAAAATTGTATAAGATTAGAACTAGTAACCAATCCTACCATTGAAGTATTGAAAAGGCTCATATAAGCAAAAAATCTCAAATAGTCCTTCCCTTTCTGGCCGATTATGGGTGAGGAGGGATTCTATTAAATAGAAATTAGAGGACTAATGATTGGCTCTATCTACAAAGATTTTGGATTTGCTTATAATGAGCAAATTATATCCAGTGGGACCAAATAATTCAATCGGGGTAGTTGCTAAGCCATACCACATAGTTCTAGCAACTACAAAAGCTACAAAAAAGACCGCAACTATACTATGGAAAGAACGGCTTCAATATTTCCCATACATAATCCTTTGTGTAGACGTTGAGGTAGACAGATACTAAAATGGAATAAACCCACCTATGAATCCTATTCGTAGGTCATTTATGGCACGCGGGAAGGGCTCGTGTGGCTGTAGCAGGATTTGAAAAAGGAATGGATCATTATTTTGAACCATCCTTGAACCGATAACCATCTTTCGGCTAACCTAGCCTCCTTTGTCCCTTGGGACCAACAAGGGGTAGTACGGAAATATTCACCTATTGTAAATTGGGTTCATTGATATTCCTGGTATGTTAGATGCTATCACACATACAATCATACTCAACTGGATGGAATTGTTTGATCTTAAAGGGGATCTTCTATAATTTTGACAAACGCTTTACGCCCAATCATTCTGGATTCTTGGTTTCAACAGCACTCCTTAGAGCATTGTTTTTATCTACTATTATCTAAAAATAATCAAGTAATTAATGACTAGACGAAACCAAGAAATAACCCCTCATGTGTAAAATTATAGAAGATCCCTTTTAAGATCAAATAATTCCATTGAATTGAATCCTTCTTTTTTTTGAGTCAGTTCATCCACCATCGCAAGCCCCAGTTAAATTCAGCCATGATACATGTTTTAGTTATTGGGAGAACCCAAGTACTCTCTTTTGGATTTAAGAAATAGCTCTCAGAGATCGTTTTTCCTTTTGGAAGATACAGGGGTGAAACAATCAACCTATTGATATTGGAAGACCAAAAAGATTCTTTCAATGTATCATTTATGGGTCCAGTGAAATTTGTAGGTATAGGAAGATGAAAGTGGTGTTTCCAGTGGCGGACAGATGAGTAATGCATAACAACAGCTGGAAATGGCTACTGATACCCTGCAGGCTGTAGTTCTCGAATGAGCAATTGAAAAGATTTTGAAGCATCCTCGTGTTTAGGTATTGGTCCTCCAATCATCATAGTACCAAGTACTTCTTGACGAGCTCTAATATGATCAGATTTATAAGTAAGCATCTCTTGACTTTATCAACTAATAGTGAGAAAACGAAATCTAGATACACATGGTATAGTTCCTATATTGCCTAACTTTATGTAGTCTAATTTTTATATTGTATTATTTTATGCAGTGTAATTTTTATATTTCTTAACTTGATAAAATATAATTTCTATATTGCATAACTTTTTACAGTATAATTTCCATATATTTCATACAGTATTTCCGTAAACTGTATTTTTGTCTTACAATTTATTGCCACACATTTGGCAACAATTAAGCTTTCTAGCTTATCTTCATATATTTCCTTCCTTGTCAAGACTATGACATAATTTCTAATCTTGAACATTTTATTTTCGCTTTTATAAAATTTATCATAAAATTCATATTGAAACAATAATTCTTGTAACACTCTTCATGCTCTTAAAATACTTAACAAATTTTCGAGTTTAAACTTTAGCTCACAAAATTTGTACTTTAATTACTTAACGTAATCCCTTGATTATTGCATTTATAATACACTCGAAATGTTTGGATTATGGCATGATTTCTAACCTAATTCTCATTTTTGTTTTTATAAAATTTATCATAAAAATTGACTTAAAATAATAATCCTTGTGACATTCTTCATGCTCTTAAAATATTTAACAAATTTTCAAACGTAAACTTTAGCTTACAAAATTTACACTTTAATGACTTAACATAATCTCTTGATTATAGCATTTATAATGCACTAAAAATGCTCGGGTCTCACAACATGAATGTGTAAAATCAACATGCCTTAATTTCTATATTCTACACCTATGTCCATATGAGTTTATCCATCAAATTATAAAAATAAGTGCATATTATAATTATAAGTAATGATGTGACGGATGCTATTTCAATTGGAATCAATGAGGAAATATTTCAAAGGAAAACTAAAAATTCACCATGCTTAGTTAATTGAAATATTCTTTCTTAACATAGGAGAACGATTAGACAAAGGCAAGGCTTTCAGAATTGAAACAGAATTACTTACAATATTTGAGATCTGTTTTCAATTTGTTTTGTTCAATAGTTTGCCTTATTTTTTAAAGAATAACAAGGGTAATATAACTATTTTAGAATTCTTTTTTACGGTTAATGAGTCAACGAATCTTCCTCTATGATGATCGTACGCAATTTGTAAAAGTAAAGAGGGATTTTTACCGTTCCGTAAAACACTAGATGGAAGACACGTTTAAATTCAAAACAAGAAGAATGTTTGATAACAAAGTTAGAATAACCTTCAAAATGCCAACATCATAAATACAAAGAAAAATCTAAAAAATCAAAACAAAAATTAAAAAGACAATAAATTTTTCGAGACAAGAAACGGAAAACAAGAAAGTTAAGATGAAAATCAGGATGAAGATGAAAAAAAAAGTACTAAATGTAGAAATAACAAAAAGAAAAGAAATTGAAAGAAAAAAAAAATTTGTCCAAATTGTTTTCCCTTCTTTTTGCCGTCTTTTTAATTTTTATTATCCTTGTGTCATTTATCAGTTTCTTGTCGTTTTTCATTTTGTTGTCATGTAAGAGATTGTTGTTGTTTTCCACGCCATTGTTGTTTTAAATTTTTGTCTCATCCTTCTAATTCTTGATGATTGCCAAGTTATTTCTATTGTTTTCTCTGTTTTATTAGGCCTCTCTTTCGATTTTAGTTTGATTAATTTGTTTGTCGTTTCTAATCAGTTACTGTTGTATTCATTTTCCTGAATCTTTTTATTATCGTTTTACCCTTGCTTTGCGGGCGAGAGAGAGATGGGTTTTCTTCTTCTTCTTTTTTTTTCAATCATTCCTTCATTTTTTTTTCTTTTAAGAGTTTTAAGCTTTAAGATTTATTTTATTTAAAATTTTAGTTCATTAATAGTTTAAATTGTATTTAATATAAAATGAGAATAGGCAACCCCAATGTGAGGTTGTTGTCCTAACATGAGGAAGAAGAGAAGTTTCTTGTTTGAAGGCTGAAATACAACCTATGGTCTAACAACAAAAATTAGCTCATTTAGATTTTCCTACCCAGCCAATAATAAGAATACCAACAAAGTCCATATTTTATTATCCACTCCGCTATCTTCTTTTATTTTGAGAGTTTCTAAATTTTAAGATTATTTTATTTAACACTTTAGGTATTTAGTATACTAAATGATATACACATTGGGAAGGATAATGTTGGCGTGTTTAGAAATTTGCCGCTTCATGGGTAATTTGTGATTGATGGCTTGCCGATTTCGACTTTCAGCAACCATGATCTCAGACCACGAAGGCCAAAAATCACAAACCACAAACCACACCTAGTTGATCATCCTCCATCTGCAGTCCACTCAGGTGCAAATCGAAACTATGCGTCGCCCCCTCCCTTGTGCTAGAGATCCAAAAACCAGACCAAGGCTGGTGTTGGACTTCAGCCCAAGGGAAGAAAAGATGGACAATGCAACACGAAACTTACAATATCCTAGTAGAGAATGTAGGTATTTTTGAAAGTGTTATATATTATTTTTTTTAGGAAAAATAAAAAAATGGCAGCTTTGATTTGAGATTTGTTAGGTAAAATCATAGATTTATCCTTTAACTAAATTTGGTAAATTTTGAATTTTTTTTGTGATCAAATATTTATAAATTCTTAATTTAGAAATTTAGACCCATGAAATCCAAAATTATATACAATTATTTAGACTCTTTAAATTTATTTATTCACATCATTTTACTAATTTTCTTCCTAACAAACTCGTATATTTTACCATAAACAAGTGTTCTTCCAAAGTTACAACGCCACTTATAATTAATAACAGTAAATATGCCCTTTACTACCATAAAATCTCAATAGTAGATTAGTATAGCTACAATCTCACCGCATAATTAGCTTGTAAATTAGGGTGAGAAAACTTATAATTAAGCTTCAATTATGTGGCAGAGAAATAATTGCACGCTTAAATCTCAATATGAATTCACACAAACATTTCATAATTAAATAATTGGACAACGTACGTGATGATAATAGTACTAAACATAACATTATGAATATTTCACACACATCTCCGACCACTCAAAATAAACAATAAACTATTAGGATTAACACAGGAATGCTGCAATTGGCCTGGAGTATTGAAGGGGGATTATAATCCCCTCCCAGTCCTCGAAGAAAATGATAGCTTTATAGTTTTACAATAAAATTCGCTTCTTTTGTTTTGTTTCAAATGGAAAAAGAGAGAGATTAATTTATTTTACCCCACTTTGCTACTGAGAGATTCAAGGCCTTCAGCAAATAAAGAAGCAAAAGCTTCCATATGATGTTTCCTCAAAACCACTCCAATCTCAACTCCTCCATCTCCATTCGGATTGTCCGATAAACTTATCGCCCCCGTTCTATCTATGGAAGTAACATCGACCCTTTTTGGCTTTTCCCATCCGAAATCAGTTTTGTAAACCTCGAACCGAGGCGATGATGCGACGGAATACACTCTTGGAAATGTCTTTACTGTATTATGATCATACGAAGGAAAGCGACTCACAGCTTCATTTAGAAGTCCCTTATTCAAACCTTTTATAACTTTATGAATTGCTTTTACAGCCACAAGAAGTCCTCCTTTTTTTAATAGCGTTTCTCTTTCAATAGGCATAACATTGCTAATGACGCAGTGTCCAAAATAATTAGTGGGTATTGGAGGATCCAAGCGAGACCTACAATCCACGGGGACTGCTAAAAGTATTTTGTTGTCATTGATTCCTTGATCTTCTGCTTTTGCTAAACAAATCCAAGTATAGGCACACGTAACTGAAAATGTCGACACATGAATTGGATCAATTTCGTTGTTTGCCATATTCTCGACACTTACCAATCGTTTTAGCTTTTCTATTTGCCCTCGTGGTAACTGGAAGGTGCCTCGAACTGAATCTGGTTGAACTGGTTTAAAAATCTCCAAAGGCAACAAACTTCTATTATCGGGTCCGGCGATATTCAGCCACCGGTTCGAGAAGATCGTTGCAAGATTGGAAGGGTCCTTGATATAAGTTCTGTCCAAAACTGGTTTTAGCTCCGGCGGCAATTCGAGGAAATCATGATGAACTTTACTACTATGGTCTCCTGATCCAAGTGATCTGCATATGTGGGCCCATGATTTCATAAACTGTTGGGGAATTAGGCGACTCTTAATTCCAAGGATCGCAAGAATGAACAATTGCAGAAAATAAATAGGAGAAAAGAAGAAAAAGAGACACCAAATTTTTATACAGGTTCGTCCAAATTTGAGACTACGTCCTGTTTCTGTCGCTTGCAGATTCCAGTATGATGAAGGAGATTACAGATTACAAGAGCAGTTTCTCACACACTCTCAAATTGTGCTTACCAAAACTCTCTTCTATCTAACACCTAATGGGAATTTTTCTCTCTCAAGGATGGAGCTCTCAAGAATTTTGCCTCACACAAAATTATGCCACTCTTAATTTTCACACACGCACCCAACCCTAGCCACCTTGTGTCTATTTATAACCAAAGGAAGAGAAAAATAGCAACTAATGAGAAACCCTAGTGGTTTCCCGTTTTTAGGGCCTTTGAATCCGACTCTGACTCAAAAATCATCGCGCAACACAGCGTGTCAGCGCTCGAAACGAGCTTTGCGGCGCTCCCCTGCGGCGCCTAGGCGCTTTTCTCCTGGCGCCTAGGCGCCATCCACATTCGGCCTAGGCTAAATCCTCCTGGCGCCTAGGCGCTCTCCACATGGCGCCTAGGCACCCTTGTCCTGGCGCCTAGGCGCCCTTGTCCTGGCGCCTAGGCGCTCTTCACCTGGCGCCTAGGCGCCCTCGCCCCAGCGCCGCGGCGCTCTTCTGCCAGAGCCGCGGCGCTGGCTCTCTGCCTTTCGAGGACGCATTTTTCTCCAGTTTTCTTCCTTTGTGCTGGGGTGTTGACTTGATTTGGCTCCACATCTGCAACAATCTCCCACTTGGAGACTAATCAATCACCATGTCTCCCACTGCAGCGACAACGACTTCTCACGCCTCTTGGAGAAGTCCAACTAAAGTTGCGCACAACTTCAGTTTCTCGATCGAATCCATCTTGGTGAGCATATCTCTGGATCCTTTTACCACCCACCTTGCCTTATACCGTTTGCTGCTAGCACTTTTATTTTTTACCCGGTATACCCTTTTGTTGTGCAAGGACTTTTTACCCTGTGGTAACTTTGCCAGTTGCCATGTCCGATCCAACTCGTCCCTCATGGCTAACTCCTACTTGACCGAATCTCCAGCCTCCATGGCTTCATCAAAGCTCTCTGACTTACCTTTGTCGGTCAACAAGATATAATGCAGAGTTGGGGAGTATCTATGCGGTGGTCTGATTGTCATGCTAGACCTCCTGACTGGTGTGGCAGGAGTCCTCTGGTTTCCTTCTGGAGCTATGTTTTCCTGGTCTTCAACCTCTGGATTTTGCACCTCCACTTCAGGCAGATCCTTCAATGGAATCACCTCAGGCTTCTTATCTTCAAAACCTGAACCCCTGGAGTCCGTGCTGTCTCTGTCCTTGTACAGAACACCTTCGTTGAAGATCACATCCTTGCTCCTGATAATCTTTCGGCTTTGGTCATCCCAGAGACGATAACCAAACTCAAGTCCGCCATAGCCAACCAGAAAACACTTCTTTGACTTGGCATCCAGTTTACTTCTAGCAGCAGAGTCAATGTGTGCATAGGAAACACAACCAAACACTCTCAAGTAAGAGAGATCTACCTTTTTATGGCTCCAGAATTCTTCCGGTAGCTTGAACTTCAGCGGTGTGGATGGACTTCTATTGATCAGATGAGCGGTTGTGTTAATTGCCTCAGCCCAAAACATCTTTGGCAGCCCCACATGTAACCTCATGCTTCTAGCACGCTCGTTTAAAGTCCTATTCATCCTCTCAGCTACCCCATTCTGTTGTGGTTTCCCTGGAATGGCCTTCCTCATCTTTATCCCATTCTCAGCACAGTACCGCCTGAAATCCTCATCTAAATACTCTCCCCCATTATCAGACTGCAAGCACTTCACCTTCAAATCTGTTTCGTTCTCCACCATGGCTTTCCATCTCTTGAAAGCATCATAGACATCATATTTGTTTTTCAGAAAGTAAACTCATACCTTCCTGCTTGAGTCATCTATGAACGTCACATAGTAGTTACCGCCACCAAGGGAAGTCACCGGCGCAGGCCCCCACATATCAGTGTGAACAAACTCTAATTTTCTGGACTTAGGCTCTCTACCCATCTTTGAGAAACTCACTCTCTTCTGTTTACCAAAGATGCAGGCTTCACACAAACTGTGATCAACAGTTTTCAAACCCGGCAGTTTTTCTTTGCAGTGAAGCACCTTCATACCCTTTTCACTCATGTGACCAAGCCTATAATGCCATAGCTCGGTATTGGCAGCAGAATCAGCAACTGCTAGGGTATCTTTGCAACTTGAGTTCATGTAGAGAGTTCCAGCCTTGCGTCCTCGAGCAACTACCATCGTTCCTTTAGTGACTTTCCAACCTCCACAATTGAAGGTCACTTTATGTCCTTCATCATCCAGTTGCCCCACCGAAATCAAGTTGCGCATTAGTTTAGGAACATGTCTCACCTTATGAATCTTCCACACAGACCCATTAGGCATTTTTAAACTGACATCTCCAATGCCAACAATATCTAAAGGTTCTCCATCAGCAAGATAAACCTTACCATGATTTCCAGCAACGTAATTCTCCAGGATATGACGGTGTGTAGTGGTGTGGAATGATGCTCTTGAGGCTATCACCCATGAATCAAAAGAACTATCGACTGACAAGATTAAAGCATCCTGTTGTTCTTCAGTGGCGGCGTTGGCTGCGTCATTAGTCTTGTCTTTGTTCTTCCTTGGAGCCCTGCAGTTCTTTTTCAAGTGGCCTGTCTTCCTACAGTTCTAACACTCCATAGTCCTACCGTTCCTTGACTTGCTTCTCTCATTCCTCGACTTGCCTCTCCTGCCATTATCCCAGTTGGATTGCCTGTCAAGTTTCCTGCCTCTATTATCAACATTAAGGGCCGAGTTCAACGAAGAGGCTTCTCCTGAGTACTTCCTGCGAACTTTTTTCCGCCAGAATAGAATTTCTGACATCAACAAACTTTAATTTGGCATTCCCAAGCGAATTTGTAATGGCCACCCTCATGGGTTCCCAATTGTTTGGTAACGAGGCCAAGAGGATTAAGACATTGATCTCATCATCGAATTTTGTAACACCCCTATGTGGGGGTTAACAGTTTTAAATAAATAAAAATAATTTTAAATTTTATATTATTTAAATCAATTAAATAATGCCCATGGGTCTTTAAACAACAAGAAAAATAAAAATAAACGTTTTAAATACAAACCACAGTTTTTAGTGTAGCACCAAATATATATAATTACAGTCATCATCACCATAGTACAATTCCCAAATAACTTAACACAGCCATAAAAAAAAATAATACAACTCTTACATGTTGTAGATAAGTTGTAATTAAACAGGGTCTTCTAACACGAAAACAGCAGGATTGTTTTCGCTTATTCCTCTTCAAATATGTTGCACTGAGTTCCACCTGAGATATGAAGATATGATAGGGATGAGCATCGACATGCCCAGTAGGGAAATCATGACTCACCTTATGGTTTATCCATTACCACATTAAAAACTGCATGGTTAGTAGGTTACATCATATTCCAGATTATGAGGTTTATTATGATCACATCTTATGGATACCGTAGTTAATCATTACCAAGTGTCATAATTACACATTTATACAAATATTACCAATCATCATTGTTCCTAGGTATCCATGTTAAATTGAGTATCACTCAACTCATCGAAACCCAAATGGGCGCACTTGATCACCCTATAAACATTCCAAGGGTGTTCCGGTGAGAGGACATCAAGCCCCGAGTCCTCACCAAATCAATTCCTGTACAGTGTGTTCTGGGACTTTCAACCCAAGGAAGCGTCATCACCTTCCCCCTATTTTACCTTTTTGGGTATTCATGCCCAAGGACGTAACCGCCGCCCTCTTCATGTCTCACCATTTCTCTATATTAAATCATTATTAATATAGTCAGTTTTCCTAACCATGCTTCTCAATTTATAACATGTGTCAATTCATTATGTTCCTCGCCGTACAATACAAGACGAGTCCATGTCATAGTTTCATATGTGATACTCATATAATATCAGTTCAACATAGATATATATATATTGCGGCAAAACAATCAATTTTAATTCTATAAAAACCTCACAAAAATGAGTAATAGAATCCCTACCTTTCAAGCTTATCAACAATCTTTTAATCCTGGAATCAATTAACGTTAGCTCCACACATCCTTGACCCTAAGGCATGCATAAGGACAATTAAAACTAAAGCACAACGTATAATCACATTCATAAGTGAGTTATGTGTAAACCCGTCTACTAGTGCCATTAAAGTATTTTTATGCATTAAACATGGAGAAAATGCATACTAAAAACTAAGTTTAGATTAAAGAAAACCTACCTCAAAACTTCTTTTAAAAGCACCAAAGTTTGGGTTATCAATCAAGCTTGAATTAACTTTAAAACCGCCTCGATCATGGTTGGGAATTATAATTGTCTTGGCCACAAAGAGAGCTTTGTGCTCTATGTCTTTAGTTAGAAATTTGAAGTGAGAAGGGAGAGAATGAGAACTAGAGAAGAAGGTGGTGATAGTTAAATAAAAAGATATCAAAATGCTTAAGAGGAATGGGATGTTTACGGGGAAAAGTTGTAAGAAGAAACAAAAGAGTCTTAAAGGAAAATATCATCTTGTCTCCCATGAAGACTTTTAGCAAATAATGCCAACATAATTGAGGGGATAATTGGAGTGAATTATAGAAGAAGATAAGGAAATAATTAATTAGGTGGTTGAGAAAATATCTCCATGTCTTCTATGAATTGACGGAAAATAATTCAATGTCCCCTTCGGATACCTTTAGCAAAATGAGAAGAAGTCTATATAATTGAGCAATAATTTAGGGAGACAAGATTGGTAGAAGTAAGTGTTGGTAAGTTTTGAATGTTTCTTAGGAAGACTTGGTAAGAAAATACTAAAATGGTATTTTTTTTAAATGATCATAAACAACTTAGTAATTTTAAATAGTCACATTTTATTCATTAAATTTTACAAAATTATGCCCGTTAAAAATACGGGTGTTACAAATTTAATCTCTACCAAGACCAATTGGTTCAGGACCGTGTTGAAACTGTTCAGGTGCTCTACCACCGAGGCACCTTCAGGCATCTTTAAATTAAAGAGCATCTTCATGAGATGTACCTTGTTGTTGGCTGAGGGCTTCTCATACATCTCTGACAGAGCCTTCATCATCCTTGTTGTAGTAGTCTCCTTTGCAACGTTGTGGGCAACGTTCTTTGACAAAGTCAAACGGATCACACCGAGTACCTGTCTATCAAGGAGACTCCATTCCTCATCCTTCATGCCTTTGGGCTTACTACCCAAGGGCAAGTACAGTTTCCTGCTGTACATGTAGTCTTCTACTTGCATCCTCCAATAGGAAAAATCTGAACCATCGAATTTGGTGATACCGGCTGCCATACCTTCTTCTCCAGTCATCGTTCTTGATCAAAACCTCTACTCTGATACCAGTTGTTGGGGAATTAGGTGACTCCTAATTCCAAGGATAGCAAGAATGAACAATTGCAGAAAATAAATAGGAGAAAAGAAGAAAAAGAGACACCAAATTTTTATACAGGTTCGTCCAAATTTGAGATTACGTCCTGTTTCTGCCGCTTGCAGATTCCACTATGATGAAGGAGATTACAGATTACAAGAGCAGTTTCTCACACACTCTCAAATTGTGCTTACCAAAACTCTCTTTTATCTAACACCCAATGGGAATTTTTCTCTCTCAAGGATGGAGCTCTCAAGAATTTTGCCTCACACAAAATTATGCCACTCTTAATTTTCACACACACACCCAACCCTAGCCACCTTGTGTCTATTTTTAACCAAAGGAAGAGAAAAATAGCAACTAATGAGAAACCCTAGTGGTTTCCCGTTTTTAGGGCCTTTGAATCCAACTCTGACTCAAAAATCATCGCGCAACACAGCGCCTCGGCGCTCCCCTGCGGTGCCTAGGCGCTCTTCTCCTGGCGCCTAGGCGCCATCCACATTCGGCCTAGGCTTAATCCTCCTGGCGCCTAGGTGCTCTCCACATGGCGCCTAGGCGCCCTTGTCCTGGCGCCTAGGCACTCTTCACCTGGCGCCTAGGCGCCCTCGGCCCAACGCCGCTGCGCTCTTCTGCCAGAGCTGCGGCACTGGCTCTCTGCCTTCCGAGGACGCATTTTTCTCCAGTTTTCTTCCTTTATGCTGGGGTGTCGACTTGATTTGGCTCCACATCTGCAACATAAACAAGATGAAACTTTTGTCGTCGAGGAAGGCGTGATGCGCGGTGACCCCAATGGAAAACACATGGTTCGGGAACACGGTGACTTGAATCGCCAAAACTGCAACTCGAGCATTATGGGGTGCTGACAGGTTGGGAATCAGAGGACGGAATTCTGTTGCTGCACAGAAGACGTTGTCGGAACCCGAGAGGCGATGGAAATTGTCGGCGGTGGACTTGGCCACGGTTAGCGAAACGGTGTCGCTTTCCGAGTACTCAACGCGAAGCACTGGGGAAGGCCGAGGCCATGTGAGGCTCCCGGCAACAGGAGGGAAGTGGAGGAGGGTGAGAGACAAAGAGTGTTTGAGTCTTGGAAGAATGGAGTCAAAGAAAAAAGATGTAGCGTTTAGGGATGAGATTCTGTAGAAAAAGAGCCGTTCAGTTGCCCGAAACCTTAACGACCTTAAGTCGAAGAAATTGAGAGGAAGAAGAGACTTTGGAGATGGATTGTGGGCAGATGGAGTAGAAGCCACCTTGCAAACCTCAACTATTTCCACCCCGTTTGGTTCTGCCATTTTAATTGCTGGTTGATATGACCAATGTTTGTTCGACCTTTATATCAAGAAAATATACACACACTCAACAATCCCTACTAATTTAAATAAGACGTTCCAATTTGTTTAGGACACCAGGCATTCTTAACTCAAACTAAAACTTTTAATCGTTATAGTTTAAAGCTCTTATATATTATAATATCAAAAGAAAAAAATTACAGTGTAAAGTATAAAATTTTCATATGTTACGAAAGTTTGAACCAATACTGCTAGACAATATATAAATCAATTGGTTGATTTTATATTAACTATTCAAAAGGTATGTTGCGTAATATGGGAAAAGAAAATAAAAGGAGTTATTTAAAATTATTGTGAAACAAAAGTATTAATTTTACAAGAACAAGGATAATGCCTTGCCGCTTGCAAGATCATTTCTTTAAATTTTTGTCGGTTGAATGAAATTTTTCTTTGAAAAACAAAAAAAGAAAAAAAGTTGTGGTCGAGGCTGAGTAAGAGAGATCTTCATTTGGATAACTATCCTGATACAGCTTTCAACAAAAAAAAAAAAAACAAAAAAGGAGGAAAAAAAAACTTTCCTGATGCGGCTTACAAGTACCCCTGGTGATAAACTAACAAAAAAGGTATGTACACCGGTCTGTTGAATATTTGAAACTACATGCGACAAGATGGACCAATTAATGAATATGGACGACTTTGTTTTGTTTCCTTTGGTCCCTGCCTTGCTTTATTTTGGAAAAGATTTATCTTTTTGTGAGGCCAGTGCTAGTTTTGCGTTCTTGTAGTGGATGGCTGTGACTGTTTTGGATCATGGTAAAGGCTTGTGTGATGGATGGACCACATGGCTGTGTACTCCTGTATTGTGGGACCCCCGGATTTTTAATGACTTGTGGGTAGAAATGAAAGTGGATATGTAGACCAGGCATTGCTTCAAGTTAGGTATCTCTCCCCCCACATGCTCATGAATAAAGATGATGTCCTATTTTCATATGTTGCAGCTCTCTTAATAAAATTTTGACATATAAATTAGTTGCTTAATTACTTTTAATATTTAGGTCTTATTTATGCGTTTTAGTTGTTAAGTTTAAATGATACGTAAAATTTAATTAGAGGATAAGAAAATGAGATAACAGATCTCGACTATATGCTTTTATGACTAGAGCATTGTCTGTGTCCATCTCAAGATTTTCTTAATTATTATGAGTTAGTAGAATCATGCTTTGCAAGTCAACTAATGCTAGCTCAACTAGTAAAGACAGGTAGGTTAAAAGAGAGATTCTAAATTTAGATCCTAAAAACAGCTAGCATTGTATTAAAAAAATATCACGCTTTGTGAATATTAATAGTAATAATAATAAGAAAAAATTTCGTATTAGTACCTTGTATTATATAGAAATATGCGTTTGGCACCTTCTATTTTAGAAAAATTTATGTTTGTTTCAACCTTTTAGAAAATCTTTTTTTTTAGAACCAAGAAGCTTTTTCGTGGTACAAAAAGACAAAATTACCCTTTTATATAGTTAACTGAAATTTTGAGTTAAAAAACTAGAAAAAACCTCTATTGTCCCCTTCTCATCCCTATCCCTTAAACTCTACTGTCCCCATCCCCATCCATAAAACTTTATTGTTTCCATCCCCAAATCCCTCGCTTTCACTCTCTCTAGCCTTGTTGACTAATTCTTTGATCAAGAAAAATACAAACCACAGTGAATTTGATCGCCTTCAACTTCTGCAACTTCTTCAACTCAACTTGGAGTTTTTCCTGATCTTTCCCTTGGGTCTCGAGCCCCTCCTTCACTTTAGCATCTCGTCCTTCTCCTTTAGGAGCTCCTCCATACATGAAGAGACCGCGAATTATAATTCTGCCATTTCCAACTTTGTGATGTGGTGGGGATGGTAGGTGTGACATGGTGGGACAACAAGGGTGGGTAGTGCAATGGAGAGGGGCTGGGCTAGGGGACAGTGGGGCGATGCGATAGGGATGGGGGTGGGGCGACAGAGAGCTACTGGGCTAGGTGTGGGGCGACAAGGGTGGGCGTGGTGCAATTGGGCTGAGGGTAGGGCGGTGGAGAGAGGTTGGGTTAGGGGTGGGCCGACGGGGCTGGGGGTGGGCCAATGGAGAGGCAATGGGCTAAGGGTGGGGCGATAGGGTGGGGGTGGTGCAACGGGGCTAGGGATGCCGCAATGGGGAGGGGCTGGGCTATAGATGGGGCGACAAAAGCTGGGTTTTCTAAACATTTATTGAAATTTTTTAGTTTTTTACTCAAAATTTTAGTCAACTATACAAAAAGATAATTTTTGTCTTTTTGCGCCCTGAAAAAGGGCTCTTAAGTACTAAAAAAATATTTTCTAAAAGGTCAAGGTACCAGTATAAAAGTTTTCATAGATGATATCAAACGCATATTTTGAAATAACATAGAATACTAATATGAAATTTTTCCTTATAATAAATTGTCCGCACTTGTTACATTTTAAGCGATTTATGAATAATGTTTATTTGATAAAGCATAAGATTTGTAAGGATGTACATGAGATCTATCTAATTAAATTCTTAATTAAAGTTCCAATGAAATATCAAGATGGATAACATGAATCGATGAGTGCAACGTGTGTCATGGCCTCTATTGAATCAAAGGCTAAAAACCTTTTTTTTATATATATATTAAGGAAAAAAATAGTTTGAAATATAGATTATTTATCTTTTCATACCTTATATTTTAAGTTCATTAAAAAAGTATATACTTTTGGTTTTTTAACCATCAAATATATATCATTAGATTATATTTAATATATAAATATATATACCTTTTTTTTTAATAAAAATTCAATTTTGACATTAAAATACCAAATACAATCTCAAAAATACACATGTGAAACATCACAAGCATCCATAAAAGAAGCACTAAATGATAGTTTTACTTTTGACAATGTTTTTCATGAAAACCGTCATTAAAAGCCTTCAAAACTTTATAAAAAAATATTTTTCCAATAACTATCTCTTCTTAAAGAATAATTTCTTCAAATATTATTCACAAATTCATGTCCTCTTTTTCGATAAACTTGATTCAAATCTCATTACACAATAAATAATAGTTCTCGAAAACATATGTTGCAATTATTTTCAAAACCATAAAAAAAGTTTCTCTACAAAATCTAACCAAAAAACTTAATTAAATTTAAAGGAAATCTATAAATCCAAACAAAAAAAACTTAAATTTAAACAGAAGAAATATCTAAAAATTCTAAAAGTACCCAAATTGTGATGCAAAAGAGGACCACAACACCGATGTCAGCAATGGCGGATATGATAGAGAGTTATGATGGCCAGATCGTGAAGGTAGTGGTTGAGGGAGTGAGGAGTGCAAAAAGGATGAAAGATGGATTTTGGAAAAAATTGTTAAATTGTGATACTTGTTATTTTTCTAATGGGTATCATTATAATTAAATTAATTATTAGTGTACCAATTAAAAATTTGTTTCATCTAAATTCTATTTCATATTATTTATTTCTACCTTGTTTCAAATTTTCTAAAATTTTTCTATACTTATTAGTATATGGACCAAAATGCCCTTGGAATTTTAATTTAATTACAAGACAGCCATTTGGCATTATTTGCTTCAAAAGTTTCTAATGGAAACTTGATTTTTACCTACTAACCCCCATTGTCTCCGCGCCTCTTTTTTTTTTCTTTTCTTTTCTTTTCTTCTTTTCTTCTCTCTTCCCATGAGACTCTCTTTCTTTCTCTCTCGTTTTCTCTTCTTTCTCTCTTCTTTGTTTGTTTCAAAATCAAGAGTATAAATCCAGCTATGAGGAATCCAAAGTTGTTTTCATGATCTTCCAAAATCATATACCAAAAATCAAGGATTTTCACAACCAAAATCATGATTGTCTTCAAGCTTGAAAGGTTTTCTAAGCTAAAAACTTTGATTTAAATTTGTGTTTTGGCATGAGAATTATGAGAAATGAGTTCGTGACATTTGTGGGTAATTATTCAATGTTTTTAAAGTATGATTTACATAGATCTTTATTCAAAATAAGTTTTTGAACTAGTTTTGATTTTTGTTTTAGATTTGTATGTCCAGCATAAAAAATTTGATAAAAATGATCTATATGTGTTTAAGGGTGATATTTAGTTTTTATACCTTTTCTAAGTCATGGAAGTTGATAAAAAGGATCAGATTGAGTTTTAAAATTTTAAAACTTTGAAAATGGTAAATTGAATTTCAAAAAAATTTTCTGTCGATAGGCCGAACCCGTCGACAGGGTCTACAAATTGAACCCTGTAGACCGATAAGTCAAACATTTCCAGACCGACAAGCTAAACCCTACAAATCGACAAGCCAACAGAGAGGCCTAAAATGTGTAGTTTGATTGGTAGGCCGGAAGTAAATGATTGACGGGCCGATCGGTCAATGTAAACTCATTTGTTTTTTAACGTTTTGTGTTATGAAACGTTCCAAGGATTTCATATTAATGATTATGGCATACTAATAAAAAAAGATTTTAAATTAACATGATTATAGAATAGGAATTAAGTTAAAGTATGGCTATTTTATACGTTGTAAGATAACAAAGTACTTGGAGCTTACGTGGTGAGCTTGGTACCGTGAGCTGGAAGTTATTGACATGGTATTCCCTAAGAGGTAGGGATTTTATTACTCATCTTTTGTGAGGTTTTTATGAAATTAAAATTAGTTGTTCTATTGCAAGATATATATATATATATATATATATATGTATGTTGAACTACTATTATATGAGTATCACATAGGAAACAATGATATAAACTTGTTCTGTATTATACAGCGAGGAATATATTGATTTTGACATGTGTTGTTGTAAATTGAAAAGCATGGTTGGAAAAACTAACTCTATAAATAATGATTGGTTATAGAGGAATGGTAAGATGTGAAGATAACAGAGGTTATGTCTTTAGGCATGAATACCCTAAAAGGTAAAATAGGAGGAGGCAACGGTGCTCCCTTGGGTCGAAAGTCTCAGAACGCACTGTACAGGAATCGACTTTGTGAGGATTTGAGGCTTGATGTCCCCTCACCAAACACCCTTGGAATGAATGTAGGGTGGCCAAGCGCCCCATTTGGGTTTCGTTGAGTTGAGTGATATGATATTCTATTGCACGGTAGATACAGATGAGCATAATTAAATCTTGAACTAATATTATACATATATGTATGGAGCTTGGTAAGAATAATCATAAGGTATCCATCGGAATTGAACATGATAATATTGATGAATAATATTGAGAACTAACTAATCATGTAGGTTTTAATATGGTAATGATAAAAACCTAAAGGTATGTAATGGTTTTTCCCTACTGAGTATGTTGTCGCTCATTCCCCTATATTTCTATCTTTTTAATACTTACCAAGTATGAGGTGGCTTCGAGAAAATAGTTGAGGAAGCTATGTAGCTTTATAACGTTGGATTTGCTTAATTTGATAAGAATTTTCATCATGATAATGTAATCATCGTGTACTACTTTCTGAGACTGTATTAAGATATGTTGAGGGTTAGAATGATGATGATGATAATTTTATATTATTAAATTAAAGATACTACATTAACTGTGGTTTATTTATTGTTTACATTTTTATTTGATTTAAGAGTTTTCATTTAAGTCTCAAGCAATTTTATTTTTGAGGTTTAATTTTTGTTTCTGATCTTTATTTTATTTATTAAAAACTGGTAACCCCCACTTAAGAGCGTTACATGAATATTTGGAGGATAGAATTAGAGAAAGAAAGAGTTTGAAGGTGAGGAAGAGAGAGATAAAAGGAACTTAAAGAGGGATGGGAAAATTTAAGAAAAAAGCCTTAATTGCAGGTTGGGCGTAGACGAAGGAGGAGCCACCTTGCAAACCTTAGCTATTTCCAACCCGTTTGGTTCTGCCATTGTAATTGCAGGTTCATACGACCATATTGTTTGACACTTTTATCAAGAAATCTACATAGCTTCTCGTCAATATGGTCAAATACCTACCCATTTTTTTGGGTGGTTGATGATACCAACCAATTAAAATAAGACGTCGAATATTCAGCTTTATCATACTATTTTTCTTTTTCTGATTTATTTGGGACAATCACATTAAATCAATTGGTCTATTTTAGTAAACTATTAAAAACATGTGTCGCAAGTGTATTCCAAAATGTCGAGCTTTAATAAATTAGGCTGTATAAAAGACAAAATGATGTTGATTACGTACTGAGGTAGGATTCACAAACCTAACTATATGACCCATGCCGACTTAGCTGCTTCTTGTAGAAAAAGGGACTACTACAATTGGTAACCAATTTGCTAGCAGGTTCATCGATTAACGTCAAATACAACACAACAGTACTAGCAGAAATTAACTTCTTTCCCCCGTATTAACTCGTAGAAATTAATTTTCTTAACCATATTAAGTATCAATTCTTTTAGGCCCGTTTCCTTATTTTCGTTATAATTTTTTAAAATAAAAATATACTTTCTCTTATTTTTTTTAATTTTTTTAAAATACAAAACATGTTGGTAACTACCTCTTGCTCTTTGTTTTTAAAAAACAAGAATTAAGACACTTATACCCATTTGGTATTTTTTATAGTGTTTTTGAAACATTTTTGCACATTTTTTAAGGTAAAATTTTCTAAAACACTCTAAAAATTTTTATTTTTTAAAATAAAACTAGTTAAAACTATTTTTATCTATTTTGAAAACATTATCAAACAGTTTAATCTTGATATATTTTTCTTTGACCAAAAAAAAAACATCTTTGAAGACATCAAAATACTTGACAAGGGATGAAGACTAGAATAGTGATAAAAACCAAAGGCCGGGGAAAGGTCTTAAGGTGGGTCTAGCATCTAGTTTGATTGAAGCTGGGGCCATGCGGGATCGAGATCGGGATCAAGTCTGAGTCAGGTCTTAGGTCAGTGCCAATTAGGATCCGGAGGTAGAGTACAAGTTGGGGTCGGGCCTTTGATCGGGTTGTGGGTTTGGGGTCTAGATAGATCGAGGTTGGCATCATGCTGGGATCAAGATTTGGATTGAGGATGAATCAAGTTTCGAGTTTGGCCAAACCTTGACCCAACCAAGTTCCTTACCTTCCGAGCATCATTCTTTTTGATTGTTGATGTCTTTTCCGTTGTATTATCATTTTATTTTATTTCTTTGCGTTTGCTTAAATGCTAGATTGTTTTCCAATTACTTTCGTTTTATAATTACGTTGTTGTTTGTTAAATCTATGTCATTTTATCTAGTGCCATGTTCAAAGTTGTCATCGTGTGTCATCCTCGTTCGCCTGTCCGTTCTACAAAGAGATAAAAAAAGATTGTGAAATTTGCACATAAATCCATAAAATAACTTATAATGACGTTTCTACTCATTGTTAACTATTTTCTAAAGTCAGAGTATACAAATTCATAACTGTCCGTATATAAAAGGGTATACCTGAAATTATATTATTTCAATGACCATAAAAGAAATGACAATATTATTAAATTAGAGGACAAAGAGTTCAACAATGGTCGTTCCGCCTAAAATTGGGCTTCCTTCAAACCCAACCTTTGTCTCTGGCTCAGCCGAAATTACTTTCTGGGTCAGCCCATATAGGGGTCATTTCTGTGTCATCCTAAATTCCTTCTAGCTCATGCCAGTTACAGTTGCAGCAGCATAGCTACTCCAACCAATGATAAGATAGCATTCGACATAAATTTATATTTTATTTTAGTCAATAATTGATTTTAACTTAAAAAATGATCCAATTATCCTTACGTAAAAGAAAAAAAAACTTAAACTTTCACAAAATAGAAAGAAAACAAAACAAAAATATACAAAAAATCATTTTGAGAGTATTTTAGACATTTTCATTTCAAAGCCCTTTGTTTGGATTTTTTTTTTTTGTTTCTAAAGTACTTTTATTTTTCTATTTAAAGGTATTATAGGCAATTTTTTATGTCAAAGTTGAATATTGGTTGATAAAAAGTACAAATTTGTTTATACATTCAATGGGAACCAAAGTGTAGTGTTTGAATAAACTTAAAATACAAAATAATTAACAAAAAATTGGGAGTGAATAGGTATTATGTTCAATCTTAATTGGTTTTTTTTTATTTTTTATTTTTTTAAAAAGGTTCTTAACTTCCATGTCCAAATCATCCGCGTGTCTAATTGCGTCCAAATATATACTGTCAATTAAATCTGAACAAGTTACATGGATTAAGAAATAATTCTTTTGGCACAAAAAGAAATTATTAAGATTTCACTGCAATACGCATATAGGTCAACTAATTAAATTGAAGTCATATGGGAAGTGATAAAGCCAAGATGAGAATTGATCATTCCAAATTATTAGACAGCAGTTGGTCAAAAAATCGTTTGTTAGAGACATAGTTGCAACATGGATAAATATAGTAATTACTATAGTATAAATTTTAGAAAACTTGTTATGGGAGATTCGACTCTATATATTACGGTGAAGTCTTGTGTGTAGAATTACTCCTGAGCTACATCTGCCACTACAAGTATTATTGCAAGTAGCTGGAGTGAATGTTGTCTTGTCTACGTGCGACTAAGTGGATACATACATACATACATACAGACAGACATACATATGGGGTTTAGGCAGAGGTGTTAAGATTGTGTTATGATATCATAGCGTCGGCAGGGCTGTGTAGTTGAGATTATTTAATTGGTCTGTTGTGTGGAGAAACGTTCTCAATTTTACATGGCGTAAATACTATTTATTGAATTATACATTAATATATTTAATTTTGGGTATAGAATATACCATGATCTTTGGCCAAGCTAATCATAGCTTTTTCATAACGCCAAAAAAGAAAGAAAGAAAGAAAGAAATTCGGTAAAAGTTTAGATAGCTGAAATTAGATTCTTCGAACAATAACTAGGGGTTCGTTGCAAACTCAAGCCTTTCCATAGATGTCACTAAATCAGTCTATTTCTAATATTTACCAACTGTAATGTAAAAGAGTAAAATAGTATTGCTGAATTTCTAGTTTTTCTACCTTTTATGTATAGATTTTTTCTACCGTTCCTCTAGAAAGATTGCAAGTAAAAACAAGAAACATGACATTGATATAAAAGCTGTGTAATATAGTATTTTATGAATAAATTTATTCTTGTTACATCAATTTAACATTGATGGACGTTGAAGATGCGTAACATATAATCTTTGGATAATTAAGTTTCTTGGTATTATCTCAATCAAACATTGATGTTATGTTTAATGATGGTGATATTTTTTTTTTCTTCTACACATCAATATGCTCATCAACGACCCATGACAGTTTTGTTTTTGATTTGGCATAAATTTACGCATACGCACTAGTTTTTGTTACGTTGGTTCTTTTCTTTTCCCATTTAATGTTTTTTTTTCTTTTTCTTTTTTTTTTACTGCTTTTTAACGGTTGAACACGTGTAATGCTTTATACAGATTGCTTCTTGTACATGCTTGCTAATTAATGCCCTTTTTTTTTTTCCATCTTTTCTAAGTTTCTTTGTTTGAATTGTTTTGTGGAATTAATTATCAGTCAATATATCTCTGAGATTATTGCACTATATCAAAAATGTGCGCAGATAGATCGAAGCTTTCTTGATTTGGTACTGGTACTGAATCTTGTTCACTATATACTAGTACTTCACAGGACCAATTTTCTTTCTTTTTTTTTTGAAGTGAAATGACCAAATTTTCTGGAAACAATATATATAAAGCATTAGTACTACTATTTCCACTTGAGAAAAAATCATATTTAAAAGTTACATAGATAAATAAGGGGTTATTTATTTTTTTTGTACCATGTATTTTAGGTTCATTCAGAAAATATACGTTAGTTTTTAATCTCATTAAATGTGTACTTTAAGACTGCATTTAATACATAAATTTATATCTTTCTTCAAGTCAACACTCAACTTTAACTTTGAAATTTTCAAAATACCCTTAAATATAAAAAAGAAAAAAATAAAAATAAAAAAATATTAGAGGGAAAATAAAAAATGACAAACAGAAAACCTAAAACTTACCCACACGGCCCACCCCCACCCCACCCTATCCTAGCTTCTCCTTCTACCTCACCCCAACTCCCTAAACCCTAGCAGCACTGTCACCAAACCAAGCATCTCCTCTTCTTAGGGATTTCTAACAAATGCTATAACAACAACAAAACACATCTCCAAGTATACATAATTATATATAATAGGGAAATGAGGTTGGGTGGCCTTTTATGACCTCTTCAAAATAAATAACTATAATTTTTAAAATTAAACAAATGATCATTTATCAGTGATAAACTAAGTTTATTAGTATTAAACTTAATAAACTCAAGTTTATCATTGTTAAATTCGATGAGTTTATCAATAATAAACTAAGTTTAACAGATAAACTCGATGAGTTTGTTAGTATTAAACTTGATAAACTTAAGTTTATCACTGATAAACGATCATTGTCTAATTTTAAAAAGTTATAGTCATTTATTTTGAAAGTACTTTTAAAAAGTCCATTTACCTCTGTATCTCTATATAATGTGCAGTGTAAAAAATAAAAAAGGTGCAATTTTTATCCATTCAAAACACCTTCTAATACCCTGTTCTACTAATGGAATAGCTCATAGCCCAAATTATGCACTCCCAAGTAAGCCAAATTATACTTCCAAACTTGTTTCATTTTGAATTCTTGATTGATTTGAGCAAGAGTCGGTTAATATAAGAGAGATGCCGTTTATAATACAATAACGCCACTGGGTTTTTGCATATCGGTCGGCGCCGGGAAGGTGTTGGAATCCTGTTAGATGAAACTCGCCAAGCACTTCCTCGATTTATATTCCTACTTGCCATGGGGCTGAGAACATGAGAAAATAGAGGGGGGGTTTGAAGATGAGGAAAGAAACCGGGGCAGGCACTCAGGGAGAGATAGAAGGATGCATTTGCTTAGGATTTGGATTTTTTTTATCTTTATTTTCATCTAGTATTTATTTTTTTAAGGATATTATGGAAACTTGAAGGATAAAATTGAGTGTTGATTTAAAAAAAAGAGTATAGATTTATATATTAAATATAATTTTAAAGTATATATTTAATAAAATCAAATATTAAAAATATATTTTTTAAATAAACTCAAAACATATGGAACAAAAAGATAAATAACCCATAAATAAATCTAATGATATGGCCGCAACAACATTAATGTAAAGGAGGGGGAAAAAGACTAGAACCAAAACTCCAGCTAAGATATGCGTGTGTGGGCGTGTGTGTATGTGCGTGTGTGTATGTGAGAAAGAGAGAGAGATAGAGAGAGAGAGAGATCAAAATAAATTTCCTTCCTGGGTAAAAAAAAATCAGTTGGATATGTGATTTTCACTGGTATATTGATTGCAGTCCAACAACTGAGCCTAAAAAAGATTCATCTACAAGCTTACAGTCACCTTCATCGCTCTTATTATCACCTATATATCTATCATTATCATGATGACTAATTTATGGCTGCAGAGAGAGAGACTCAGTTTCTAGGAGTAGTACAGAAGAAAGGTCAAGAATGTAAATGTCAAAGTTTTTTTTTTTTCTTTTGCAGTACTGAGAGAAAATATACAATCAATAAGCGTGGCCAAGATTGCAGAAAGTGAAATTGCTGATCCTCTAATCTGCCAGGATTATTAATTAGGACACAAAACCTATTTTTTGGCTCGTCAACAATTACGCGTGCTCTGCTAGGGTTCCTTCCTTTCTTTTCTCTGAGAAGTGCGCCGCATGCACTACAAACTTCCATTCGGGCCGGAGTACGGGGCAGCCTCTGGGCTGGCCTCCTGACTCCCGCCCCGTGGTTTGACACAGATGTGCCATGGCGAAACGAGGGTTGAGGCCCTTTTTGATGTGCTGGTGTGTGGGGTGGGTGCTTGGGGGCCTAAAGGAAATGCGGCGGCGGCGTACAGTTGGACGCCGGCGACCCGAAGCCCTTTTGAGCAAGCGTGCATGCGGCTTGGTGGAGGGGGTGAGGGGCGATCTACCCCGGACAAAAGTCGAAGGGAGGCACAGACGTCCTGGAGGCGAGGGGGAAGGGCCTTCAATTGGCTTTGTCGGCGTCAGGCGCATGGCTCTCCAGCAGGACGGGCGGTTTGGAGGTGTGGCTTTCTTTGGCGTGGCATCCTTCTGGGTGGCATCCATGTCAGTGTTGGCTGCAAACAACGGTGGCGCGTGGCTGCCACATGCCGGCGATGGCTTGACTGTTGGATCAAAATCTAATTATGGGCCAATATACTAAATAAATGTGAATTAAAGGCTATCAATAAGGTTGCCCAATTAAAAGTGATCAATTTAGGTTTTGGGCTTTTAATGCATCATTAAGTGTGGGCCTCCTATGTGTAGAGACCAAAAGGGAAATTACTAATTTTATGATGGGCTAAATTGGTAATTAAGGATAATTGCTAGGATTTAGCAATTATATAAAGGGGTTGTGGTCCCCAAGTCAGTACGTACATTATTTTTCTGTTACCCATCTGTAGAGAGATTACAGAGCATTCTGATAGGGAGGATTTACGTACTAGACTTGGAAGATCCTCAACCAAAGGGACTCAAGAATCACATTTAATCTATGGATTCAGGTTAGCTTCCGCATCTTATTTATATTCTTGATGATTTGACATGAACGATCCTGGGTGATGATAGTTTTCATCAGAATTTTATTCTAACAAGTGGTATCTAGAGCCTCTTCATGTTGAATCATTGAGAATCAATAATTTTATAGATGTGATTCTCATAACAATTCTCAAATCTAACAATCTACAGTTTCTTTAAAATTGTTGAATTTGAGAACAACTGTTTAAATATTTTGGTTGTATTAATCAATGAATACAATTCGGTTTCCAAAAAAAAAAAAAAAGTTCTATACGTTTACACGGCACGTTTGCCGAGAAGAAAAGAAAAGAAACATCGATCAATGATTCTGATGTTTTCATTCCTAAAGCAGCATTTTTTTTTGTTATAATAGATTAAACGTTTTTCTTATATATATATATATATATATATATATATATATATATATATATATATATATATATATATCTGGTTTTATGGTTTTAAGATTTCGGTATTACATTGAATCAAGCAACAACGCCGGCGGCAACCTTACGTCCGTCGGCAAAGGACTCAGTGCGCGGCTGTGAGGTTGCGCCGGAAAGACAGTGGCCGCGGCGGAGCGAGAAAGAGGCGGCCACAGAGGCCGCCGCATAAAAAAAAAAAAAAAAAAAAAAAGAGAGGGGCTTTCGCCGGCAACTGGCTCCACCACTGCCGGCGTTGGCCGTGTTTGGGCGCAACCATCAGGTCGCGCCGGCGACCATCAGTTGCTATCATTTATTTTTAATTTTAATTTTGGTCATTTTTGGAGCAATTTTTAAATTCAAATATTGGTATTTTATATATATTTTGAGATGAATTAATTGAAGCAACATGTCACCAAAGTGGCCTCTCTTGTGGAAATTAATTTGTTTTGAAATATAAAAGGTTGTGCTTATGTAACTTATGTGAATATTGACCGGCCCAAAGGAATGCAATATTTGACAGAATTGCATGTACACCTGTGGTGATAAACACGTGATGATTATTCAGTTTTACATGTAAACAATAAATCGGCCCAAAGGAAGATTTATTGTTTGACATGTTCTTATTGTCAGTGTTTGATTCCTACACCAAGATATCACTTACAGGTTAATATTTCTGTCCAAAGACTAAATATTAATGGAATGCCCGATATCTTGAGATGGGTTTACCTTTATTTGGATTTATTATTGTTGTTATGGATTCTTATATGAGCTTGTTTTGGTTTTGTTTATTTTGTTCTCTGTTTCAGCTACTAGTTCTGCCTTTAATATTACTGCCAACATCAATTCAATTCCTATGCTGAATGATAGCAACTTCAAATCATGGCAAGAGAACCTCCTAATATTTCTCGGAGTCATGGATCTCGACCTTGCGTTAAGGGTTCCTTCTCCTGCACCTATTACAGATAAAAGTTCCTCTGATCAAAAGAAGGACATGGAAAGGTGGGAGAAGTCAAATCGCATGTGTATGATGATCATGAAGAAGGCCATTCCAAAAGCATTCAGGGGCACTATATCGGAAACGATAAAGACAGCCAAAGAGTTCCTTGAGGACATTGAGAAGAGATTTACCAAAAATAAAAAGGCTGAAACAAGTACACTTTTGGCAAACCTCATCTCAATGAGATACAAAAGTAAGGGGAACATCAGGAAGTACATCATGGAGATGTCTCATCTTGCTTCAAAATTAAGAGCACTTAAGCTTGACCTTTCTGAGGACTTGCTAGTGCATTTGGTTCTTATATCTCTTCCTGCACACTTCAGTCAGTTTAAGGTGAGCTATAATTGCCAAAAGGAGACTTGGTCTCTTAATGAGCTCATCTTACATTGTGTGCAAGAAGAGGAAAGGTTGAAGCAAGAAAGGACAGAAAGTGTTCACTTGGCTAATACTTCCAAGGACAAAGGGAAGAAAAGGAAGAAGGATAAGGACGCTACAGTTATAGCACCTCAAAAGAAGCAACAAAAGAGACCGGTTGATCCGGAAGGTACGGGTTGCTTCTTCTGTGGAGCTGCAGGACATAAAAAGAAGCATTGCACCAATTATCACGCTTGGCGTGCTAGAAAAGGTATGCTTCTTAATTTGGTTTGTTTTGAGGTTAATTTAACTTCGGTACCTGAACACACTTGGTGGATGGATTCTGGTGCAACCACTCATATTAGTGTGTCTATGCAGGGATGCCTGAGATGCCGAAAGCCAACTGATGGTGAAAGATACATCTACGTGGGCGATGGCAAGAAAGTTGAAGTTTAAGCAATAGGAAAATTTAGATTATTGTTAAAGACTGGATTTTATTTGGATCTTGATGAAACATTTATTGTACCGTCTTTTAGACGGAATTTGATTTCTATTTCAGCTTTGGACAAATCTGGTTATTCTTGTTCATTTGGAAATGGAAAGTTTAGTTTGTTTCATAATTCAAAATTAGTTGGTTCCGGTTCTTTATCAGGTTACGATAATCTTTATTTGCTTGATACAATTGCTTCATTTAATAAATCCTTGCAATTAAGTACACGAGGTATAAAGAGAAAATTAACCAATAAGAATTCAGCTGCGTTATGGCACAAGAGATTGGGTCATATCTCTAGAAGGAGAATAGAGAGACTTGTGTCAGACGAAATTCTCGACCCCTTAGACTTTACAGATTTTGATATTTGTGTTAACTGTATTAAGGGGAAACAAACCAATAAAAGGAGATTTGAGGCCAACAGGACTTTGGACGTCTTAGAACTTATACATACAGACATTTGTGGGCCATTCCCTACGGCTTCTTGGAATGGTCAACAATATTTTATAACGTTCATAGACGATTTTTCCAGATATGGCTACATATATCTCATTCATGAAAAGTCACAGTCACTGGATGTGTTCAAAAATTATAAGGCTGAAGTTGAAAATCAACTCAGCAAAAGGATTAAAAGCGTCAGATCTGACCGTGGTGGTGAATACTATGGTAGATATGACAGTTCAGGTGAACAACGTCCGGGACCATTTGCTAAGTTCCTAGAGGAAAGCGGTATTGTCCCACAGTACACTATGCCGGGTTCGCCCACTATGAATGGTGTTGCTGAAAGACGAAACAGAACGCTTAAGGACATGGTGAGAAGTATGATTTCTCATTCTACCTTACCAGAATCACTATAGGGAGAAGCACTTAAGACTACAGCGTATATCCTTAATAGGGTTCCAACTAAAGCAACTACCAAAACCCCTTACAAACTTTGGATGGGCAAAAAGCCTAGTCTAAAGCATTTGCATGTTTGGGGATGTCCAGCTGAGGCAAGGCCTTATAGGCC
The DNA here is from genome assembly GCA_025403435.1 of Artocarpus heterophyllus. Lineage (NCBI taxonomy): Eukaryota > Viridiplantae > Streptophyta > Magnoliopsida > Rosales > Moraceae > Artocarpus > Artocarpus heterophyllus. The sequence goes on along the minus strand of CM046348.1, from coordinate 8,636,713 downwards.
TAATGAAAAGAAACTGGACTCGAGGACGGTTAGTTATTATTTTATTGGATACTCTGAAAGATCCAGGGGGTACAAGTTTTATGATCCCACAACCAAATCGATATTTGAGACGGGGAATGCCCAGTTTTTTGAGCATGTCGAGTTTGCGGAGGGAGATATGGTTAAGGACTTTTTCTTTGAAGAGGAATATATTGATATTCCCACAGCTGTTATTGACATTGATCAGGTTTCTACTCCTGACATTGTTCAAGAAGTAGACCCAAATCAAGACAATGTCGGAGAACCTCCCATTCCAGAAATTGTTCCAGAAGAACAAACTCAACCACCTCAAGAACCTATGCCATTAAGGAGATCCACTAGAGAAAGGAGAAGTATAGTGCCAGATGATTACATTGTATTTCTCCAAGAATATGAGTATGACATTGGTATGTGGAAGATGATCCAATCAACTTCCACCAAGCCATGGAAAGTTCTAGATCTCAAGAGTGGATTGATGCCATGAATGAAGAGATAAAGTCTATGAAAGACAATGACGTTTGGGATCTTGTCCCATTGCCTGAAGGTGCGAAACCCGTTGGTTGCAAATGGATATTTAAGACCAAAAGGGATTCGAAAGGCAATGTGGAGAGGTATAAGTCTCGTCTTGTCGCTAAAGGCTTTACACAGAAAGAAGGCATTGATTATAAAGAGACTTTCTCTCCGGTTTCTTCGAAAGACTCTTTTAGGATTATAATGGCATTAGTGGCACATTTTGATCTTGAGTTTTATCAGATGGATGTTAAGACTGCGTTTCTCAATGGGGACATTGATGAAACAATCTATATGGTGTAACCGGAAAACTTTGTGTCAGGAGATGCAAAGAAGATGGTTTGCAAATTAAAGAAATCTATATATGGGCTCAAGCAAGCTTCTCGTCAATGGTATTACAAATTTCACCAGGTTATCATCTCATTCGGTTTTGAGATGAATTTGGTCGATGATTGTATATACCACAAGTTCAGTAGGAGTAAGTATATTTTCCTGGTTTTATATGTCCATGACATTTTGCTTGCCAGCAACGATATAGCCTTGTTGCACGAAACCAAGAGATTTCTATCAAAGAAATTTGAGATGAAGGATCTTGGTGACGCCTCTTTTGTGTTGGGTATACAGATACACCGGGATCGCTCTCGGGGTACTTTAGGATTATCACAAAAGGGCTATATCGAAAAGATTCTTAAGAGATATGGCATGCAGGATTGTAAACCAGGTGATACCCCTGTGGCTAAGGGAGACAAGTTTAGTCTCAATCAGTGCCCTAAGAATGATTTTGAGGTTAAGGAAATGCAGAAGATTCCTTATGCATCAGTAGTAAGGAGTCTAATGTATGCTCAGGTTTGTACGCGTCTTGATATTGCGTACGTTACATGGATGTTGGGCAGATACTTAAGCAATCCTAGAAAGGATCACTGGGTAGCAGTCAAACGAGTCTTGAGGTATTTTCAAAGAACAAAGGATTATATGCTCACGTATCGGAGGTCAGAACAGCTTGAGATCATTGGGTATACTGACTCTGATTTTGCTGGATGCCAAGATAGTATGAAATCTACATCGGGCTATGTCTACCTTCTGGCTGGAGGTGCTGTCTCTTGGAAGAGTGCTAAACAGTCTCTTATAGCATCTTCTACAATGGCGGCAGAGTTCATAGCGTGTTATGTGGCATCCAATCATGAAATATGGCTGCGAAATTTTGTCACGGGGCTGCGTATAGTGGACAGTATTCAAAGACCACTCAAGATATTTTGTGACAATAAGTCAGCAGTTTTGTATTCCAACAACAACAGGAGCTCGACGAAGTCAAAGCATATAGAGATCAAGTTCCTAGTTGTGAAAGAAAGAGTTCAGAGTGGACAGTTGTCTATAGAGCACATCGGCACAAACTCCATGATTGCAGATCCGCTTACTAAAGGATTGCCACCCAAAATGTTTCATGAGCACACTGCTCGTATGGGTGTTATATCATTTCAGGATATTTAGTTTTAGTGGGAGTTTGTAATTTTAAATGCTCTTATGATATAGACATTTTTCAGTTATTTCAGTTTATGGATATTTTGAGGTTATTTCTGCAGAAATAAAGTTTTAAGTTTATTCACACTCTGATTTTGGTATGGTTTGATCTCACTAAGGTTTTCAGGTGGAACAGTTGGAAATAGGCATGTTAAGATCACATTGCATGAAATTTCCATGCTACACATCCATGCTTGATCTTGTCATTAGTTGTATTGGTATATGTGATCAGTGATGGATCTAGTTACGACATATGTAACGAAGGTCGCTTTGGTCCTATATTGATATAGTTAATGGACAAGATTGTTGAGGTGCATAAGGTTTTGATAGCAAAATTTATGAGCTCATAAGGTATAATTCACATTTATAAAGTTTCATATATAGCCCAAGTGGGAGATTGTTGGATCAAAATTCAATTATGGGCCAATATATTAAATAAATGTGAATAAAAGGCTACCAATAAGGTTGCCCAATTAAAAGTGATCAATTTAGGTTTTGGGCTTTTAATGCATCATTAAGTGTGGGCCTCCTATGTGTAGAGACCAAAAGGGAAATTACTAATTTTATGATGGGCTAAATTGGTAATTAAGGATAATTGCTAGGATTTAACAATTATATAAAGGGGTTGTGGTCCCCAAGTCAGTACGTACATTATTTTTCTGTTACCCATCTACAGAGAGATTACAGAGCATTCTGATAGGGAGGATTTACGTACTAGACTTGGAAGATCCTCAACCAAAGGGACTCAAGAATCACATTTAATCTATGGATTCAGGTTAGCTTCCGCATCTTATTTATATTCTTGATGATTTGACATGAACGATTCTGGGTGATGATGGTTTTTATCACAATTTTATTCTAACACGGACTTCTTTCTTGATCCTCCAAGTTCTATTATTGCAGGTTTTTCCAGACTCTCCACGCATGGTTTTCAGATTAATTCCAGTGGTCTTAACCGGACATTTTTTTGCTGTTTTCTAGTGATTGTAAAATAGAGGTTGTTGGGGCCTTTAGTTGTTTATATCTGTTCAGTTGTTTGTATCTGTTTTAGTTTTATTTCTAGCTTGTATTATCAGGAGTGATCTATTCACTCTTTGGGTTTTTTTTTTTTTTTTTTTTTTTTTGTACAGTCTACTGGAGTTAGTTCCCTATGGATCTGTGGATGACAGTTATGATACATGTCATTTAGTCTTATTAATCAGAGCTTTCCATCGGGCGTAGCAGATACGTCAGTGCTCAAATATTAGTACGCCTTATCCTATCCCTACGGTGAGAACCTGGCATATGTTATATTCTCTTATACTTTTCTTTAGAATCCACTGGTGGAATCGATTTGTAATCGAGATTATGGGTTTCTTCATAATGAGATTTGCATCATCGGTAGTGATGGCTTTATTTTATTGAGAGGGAATAAAATTACATGTGCAAAAAAAAAAAAAAAAACGGCGGCAGGAATTGTGCTTCAATCAGTTGCTACTAATTATTATAAGCATCTTCAATATCATCAATGACCATCAGATCAAACAGCGTGAGTAATGACCACTAGATCAGACAGCTAAGTTGTTTTGAGACTCGAATTTAAGAGGGCACATGTTCGATCATATGCATCCCATTAAAAAAAAAAAAAAAACAAGTTTTTTCAGCATAAGTGTTGTTTATGAGTCTAAAAATTTCTTGTTTTTGTAAGTTTGAATGATCTGTTAGAAATGTTTTAGCAAGTTTTTAATTAAAGCTACAAAATATGACTTTTCAAAAAATTACTTTTGAAATAAAATTTAAACTTATACTTGAATATTGACAAGATATATCTGTAAACTTTATTATAATATTTTTGTTACTTATTAAAATATTGTAAAATCATTTTGACTTATCTAAACTCTTTTTAAAATTATTGATTCAAACATTTACTGAAAAGTCACAATTTTTATTTCTCTTTTTTTACTAATCATTAAGACACACCCAAAAAAACCTCCAAACGGGTCAATAATCATATATGCAATTCTTAAAAAAAATTCATGTGCAAGAAATTTAAAGAAGAGGGTTATAATTCATAAATATGACTCAATTTTGGGATCAAACTGTAGGATATATTTTTCTTCACTAATTTCTTGACCAAGGAAGGCTATCATTCAAATTTCCAATACACTGGACTCTACAGTGCCAAGTTTTTCATTTAATTTTTTTAGGGACTATAAAGTGTTAATTGAACAAACCTAAACAGGTGGTATTGCTACCTATTCTAAAATTTTAAGCCACATAAAATTTAGTTTCTTTTTTTTTTTTATAGAGCGTAGATGATAAATGTTCCTTCACTCGAATTCTTTTTGGACAAATATCCTTTTTTTTTTTTTGAGCTCTTGACAGGATCACAAGCAGTACTAGAGATTCACTTGCTAGATAATTATTTCATTTTTTTCTTCAAATATTAAAGAGGTAATGAGGCTTCAAAAATATGTTGGATTTTTTTTTTTCTATTTTTTGGGAGAAGGGATCTGTAGAGGCTCTTGGAGTTAGGAGACAGATTACTGTGGACGTTTCGCCCATAAAAACTTTGCCACAAGAATAATATCACAGTTTTCACAATAAAAATAAATAGCAAGGGAAATTAATATGTATTAGAACTTTTTATAGCTAATCTGTATATTAATTAATTCTTATGTTGGACAAGACAACAACGCAGTTTTCTATTAATTCGTATCGTCTAAACTATAAGTCGATGATCAAATCGATGTTGCTTCCATGAAGCTTCTGAACCAACTAAGCCCATATGGATTAGCACCCGCCACTACTCTTTCTTAACGAAAAGATGCTTGAGAAATGAGAAGGCTTTTCTTTTCTCTTTGTCAGCTTCTTCCACATTACTTTTGGACCTGAGCAGTTGGCTCAATAATGCAGTAAAAAAAAAAGAAAAAAGAAAAGGAGAGGGACATAGGAACATTTGACCTGCACGCATGCAGTTCTTTTGATACAAAGGTCTCTTGGTCTTTCAGAGCCAAAAAAGGGTCCATCTCCCACTCTTCCTTCAATGTTACAAATTTTAAATTCCTGAATAAATTAGATAAACTGATGAGGATAATTGAATTTTGCAATTATTACATATTAAAATTTTAAAATCTATCTGTGATAATCTAATCTTGTTAGCTCTCTCATTTTATGAGATCTGATAGATTTAGAATATCATTCGCGTAGGAATATATTGTATTTAGTGTTTGACGGTGCTCCTTATCGATGAATCTTCTTTCTCTATCTTCGTGTTATTTTCTTCCTTTTATTTTCTTCTTTTTTATTATAAAATGATAAAAGAGTAATTCATACTCTAAGGAATCCTACACATTCCATGATTGCACATATGTTTTTTTTTTTTTCCCATGCCACTCCAATTGCTGCTATTGCACCCAGCACCCTGCACAACCCATAGTCATTCCAGTTCCTTACAATATAGTCCAAGATTGAAATGATAATAATTGAATCTAAAATTATTAGAAATTAGAATTATGAATTTATTTGTGATAATCTACTTTAGTTAATTCCCTGATTTAGGAGATTTGATATATTTAGAATCTAACTTAAATACACATTAGTTGCATTAAGACACTAGTTGTGTTCTCTTGATTTATACTTATAGAGAGTTCATTGACAATCCTCTCACTCGTCAATCTCCTTTTTTTCTAATTTGTTGATGCAGGAAAATTGTTTAATTACATAAATATCTTTGTGTTATTTTCTTTCTTTTATTATTAAATAAAAGCTTCAAAAAAACTTGATGATAGGGATATTATCATTTGGTACTATGTGTTTTAGAAAAACATTACATTGGTGTTTTGCTATTTAAAAAAAAAAAAAATCAAAACGGTACCTTGTAGTTTTTAAAAATATCATTTTAGTATCTTGAGTTTTTAATGTGAAATTTTCTTTTTTATCTTTTTATTAATGAATTCAAAATTAGTTTCATAAAATTATAATAGAAAACTAAAACAAAAAATTAAACAAAACTCATCAAAGAAAAGCATGTATGTCAACTTATTCATTTATTTGTATTATTTATATTTATTTTCTTTTATAGTTTTTACAATATAATTTGAGGTTTATTAACAAAAGAATAAATTAGAAATTTCATGTTATAAAACATGGACTTAAGATACAAAAATGATATTTTTAAAAATTATTTTGATATTTTTTAAATAACAGAGTATCAATATGATATTTTCTTAAAATACAAAGTATTAAAAAGGATAAAATGACATGAGATGATATATGTTACGTATCGAACAAATATAGATAAGGAAAATTATTTACAAGGTGGTTTCCATATTATACAGACAAAATTGGTACAGTGTAACAGTAACAACGGTAGCATACGAACTGGTGTAGAATTCAGAAAAGGGTATAGTGATTAATCGTAAGAGTAAAAGAAGAGACTACTGTCTGGAATCTGGGGACCATTTATTGAGCAAAACAGTGTCAGTACTCTCTGTGACACAGATCAACAGTCTATGTGTGTGTGAACCTTACTGTGCCGACGATCTTGAGACGCCCGCCACTGTTTGTTTAGAGCCTTAGAGTTGTCTTGGGACGACGCAGCAGATGAGAACCGTAACGTTTTCTTTTTTCCATCTTTTTCTTAAGCAGCTGCAAATTAAAAGCACTCCTGAATGAATGGTCTCCTTTTTTTTTTTTTTTGTTTCTTTCTCTCTCTCTTTCTCCCTGTTGATCAGAAAGACACTGGAAACAATAAGATATTATGTCATTGATTTGAAGAACACTAGAAGAACTTCTGATACTTGCTTGAAATGTAGTACCACTCCATTGTCTATTTTTCTGTCGCAAAAGCAAAGTAGAGTGTATTGTCATGATTAGCTTAATTTTTTTAAAAATTATCTTCTTCTTTTTTTTTTCCTTTCTAATTAAGGACTAGTATTGCTATTTTCAATGGAGAAAGAAGAATGACCGCTCAACCACTATTGGTGGTGGCATGGTGTTTTACTTGAGAACTTCACTTCTATTGGATCGAAAGTTCAAGTCATGCCAAATGCAAAATGTCTACTTTATCAGCCTCTGATATGTTAGCCGATAAAGGCATAGGACGAGAGACGTGATGACACGACGGATTTTTTTTTTCTCGTTCTAATAAGAACTAATATTGTCATTTTCAATAAAGAAACAAGAAAAATAAGTTAACTATCGATGGTGATGACATCATAACAAATGATAGTGACATTATGACAAAGAATGTCCTATTTGAAGATTTTGCTTCTATTAGATCAAAGGTTCAAGTCATGTCAAACATAAAATGTTTGCCTTACAATTTTAGTTGCATAGACTACACTAATATGCAAATCCTTCAAGTCCCTGACCTGTTAGCTAATAAAAGTTTAAGACTAAAGACGTGATCACATGATTGATTTTTTTTTCCGTTAAAAAAAAGTAAGAAAGACCGGTTATTGAAAAGCTTTCATAAATATAATAGAGAGTAATAATTAACTTTCTTGTTTTGGTTGGGATCATCTACTAACCGAGTAGACTGTGTTATTAATAAATTCAATTTCCTTTACGTCATTGGAGCTGAAAAGTCTGTTATCTTTTGTCCTTTATTTATTTTGTTCAATAGCAACTTATTATTGCTAATTTGGAGATGATAAGGTTTTTACCAGCGTTCATGTTTAACTAATTAGCTTATATTTCTATCTGATACATATTCTGCAGGTGCAGACACCACAGATCGACTAATGATTTTTTTTTTATCGACTAATGGTTTTTTTTTTTTTTCTTTCTGATGGTTTTTCTTGCTCACAATTAGTTCCTTTCTCTACAAAAGGGGCAAAGATAGAAAGGGTTTTCTAAGATTGTTATTTTACCTTTCTCCAGTGTTAATTATTGACTTCATACTAGATTATTAAAGGATTCTGGTCAATGGTTAAAGTTTTTCCTGTTGATTTGCGTGCTAAATAATTATATATTCCTTATAAAAACAAGAAGTTACTTGCAGTAGTTATAAAAAATCTCTGTCAATTATAACCCTTATAACAACATGTCACTTGATTTTTATAACATAACATTCGTCCTCTTAATCTATAAAGTAGTAACGAAAAACTGCTTATGTTGAAATTTTTAACCAAAATTGACATATGGTACATAATCAAAGGCTAATTTTGGTACCTTTATTGTGTGTAAAGCTAATATGAAGTTAAAAATTGATTTAATTAAAAAATGTTAATCATTTAGGAAAATAAGTTGAAAAACCTTAAAAATTTTGAAATTAATAATATTTCTTATTACTTATGTGTAACACCAGAAGGAGCTACTAAACTAACCATACACTAAGCTGTCCGACAAACTCTCTTTTTTTCTTATGTAGAACGTCTTATTTCAGCTGAAAATCATAACATAAGGAGTTTTTTTATCCTATTTCATAGATTTGGGGGAACCGATATTAAGCTTGAAAATTGTTAGGCACGTTGTTACAACAGCCATAGTTGAGGGAGAATTTTTTATAATTAATCATTTACTGGATATTAATGCTCTTATTGATGTTAATTATTAATGCCTTACTATTTCCTTGACGATTATTGTCTTACACAAAGCATTTGGCCACAAATCTAAGTAAAGCAGTGTGTGATTTTCTCTTGTAAATTTTTTATTTATTATAGTAAATTTTTTTCGATAGCTAAAAGTATATGCAACACTTTCAATAATAGTGAGTAGCTATAAATATATATCTTCTTGTTTACTCATTTGAAGATTTTTATCATTCTCGATAATATAGAATTTAGGCATCTTATTCTTTAACAATTACACCTCTCACAAACCATTCAAATAAGGTAACTAAAGCTTATGATAAATGAATAATTAAGCTGTTTATGCATGTATCCGTACATTCATTTATGAATATTTGTATACCCTCATCACCTTGCAAAATAAAATGAGAACTTGAATTCAATCTTTAATTAATTACCATATATATTCGTTCAACAAGTACAGGCACAAACTGTGTTATTTTTCCGCTACTCTATATAGTAACAGCTTTTTGATGAATATAAGTGTACATCTTGTTAGTCATGAAGCAAATAATTAAGCGGAAGCAAAGCCTTTTTCAACCAATAACACACTGCTATATAGACATGCATACATATATAAAGATTTATATATATATATATATATATAGAGAGAGAGAGAGAGCTATATTGGCTAGGGTTTTGATGCTACATAGCGAGCAGTACTACACATCTCCTTATAAACTTAACCGGCCGGCCTAAAGCATGAAGAAAGACTATAGTACTAGAAACACATATTAATTAATATTGGGCATCTTCCTTTTTTTCCCCTTTCTTTTTCAAAGATGAGAAAGAAAAGAAATGGGTATACGGCTCTGGTCTTTATCTTCGAGTTGGTTTTTTATGACTCTCGGCTTTGAAAATAGTGATTCCCATTGCGACTCTGATCAGCTGTTAGGTTTAGAAGTCTAAATTTGCTGCATGCATATCTCTCTGCGGGAAAAAAGTTGAGTGGTCCTCCTCCTACTCAGTGGGTATTTTAAAGGGGCAAAAACATATATTGGTCCCTCATCTACAAGGTAGCTTTTTCATTAGCTGAAGTAACTATCAGACACATCAAGATGACAAAAGCTCTTAAGTGTAGACCACAACTTTTCCAACCCATGAAATAGACTTATCTCAGTTGGATTATTTCTCGTCTCTCTTTGGAAAAATAAAAATAAAAATAAAAATAAAAAGGACTAATTTTACGAATTCTTCCTAAATTATAATAGTTGTATCAACATGCTCCACTCAAACCTTGAACCGTATATGTTTATACTTGAACCATCATATTTTTCTTTGTTTATCTGAATTTTAAAATGTGTTGTTTTTTAGACAAAATAGTGCTTTTTACTCATATTTTCATCAATTTCTAATTTAAATCCTTAACAAAACCAATTGAATTAGGGTTCGTTCTCTAGTTTTTCTCCTTTTCTTGCTTTTGATTAGCTACTTCAAAAACGTAATATATATATACATATATGAGAGTTTAGAGTCTAACTGATTTATTTAGAGCGAAGAACATCTATATTAACCTCTGAATTATATGTAATTTTAAATCAAATAAAAACTCTACAATTTTGTCCCAAAACAAAAATATGATTTAAGTTCGGAAGTATATATACAGATCTATTATAGTTCAGGAATAAAATAAGTATGTTTCAAAGATTGAGAGGGTAAATTGGCAGAAAGGACATAGTTGTGGAGAAATTTGTAAAATTTGTCAAGAAATTTTGTTACTTGAATTGTTTCCAACCTACCAATTTTATGGTAATGAATGTTTCATTCTGAAATCCATTAGAACATTAATTGGTGAAGTATTAATGGATCATTATTATTCAACTTCTTGTTTAAGTATATGAATTAATTTTCGTCCAAAAAATAAAGATCCCTTCCATATCTGTATATACCATACATGGTAATGTGAGATATTAATTTCTTTACATATATGACACATTGCCCTTTTTAGTGATCATGTAATTACCAGAGGGTAAAACTGGAGAAACCACAATGGTATATTGTATATATATATAAATGCAAACAATTTGCAGCTATGCAGGCTTTGTTCACATGTGCATGGACATATTGTATATATCTTATTTGGCATTAGGCGTGCAATATATATATATATATAAAACATCGACCCATGTGATAAGGATTCAGCAGCAAAGAAACTCTTTTGTACTTGTCGATAAAGCATGGCTCTCCACTTTTCCATATCGTGCGCGGCATTTATTTTTATATATAATATGGTCCCCAATGAAGAATATAAATTTTACCATAACCAGTAATAAGTGAAAGATATTGTTACAATAACTTTAGGCTAATAATAATTAATATCATTAATCCTGCTCATAAATGTGTGTATAGACGCAATTAACAATTGCTTATTATACACGATATGAAAAATAATTTAATGACAGCACATTTGTTTTTGAGGGCGGTGTGATAGTGAGAGAAGCGCCACGTGGCAGTGTATACACCATTGCTTTATCTTTTCCAATGGGAGAGGCCATGGTCGGTTGAATTCCGGCATCTTCCTTCCTTTTTTTCTAAACCACGCTCGCTTGCTTCTCTAACCAGTTAAATATTCTCCAGAATTGGTCAAAAAGATAAAAATCTTAACTTTGGAGGCCTTTATTAAGCAGCTCAAGAGATTGAGTTGATTTGCACCAAATTTAGAAGTTATACGTATATATCGGTGTAAAAACCCTACTGTTCTCCGAAGTATTACATAATCAAAGCACCAATTAAACTGCACTATTCTTCCTGTACGGAACTGGCAAAGCTCTTTTGTAAGTGTTTTTTTATTTGATATAATATTTGCTTCTTTGAATTGGTATCGCCTTGATATATATGTACCTATAATCCTAATTTTCTTATATATGTATTAACAAGAAATTATATTTCTTCTTTCTTCTTCTTCTTCTCACTGCACTGGTCAAAGCTTGTCATCATCTTCGATCAAATATGGATTTTTTAACCTGATTTTGGACTATTATTTTATACAATAGATTGGTCTATTAATCTAGCTCATTCCTGATCAGTATCTCTTGCTACCTGATTTGAATTTTTGGTGATTTTTAGCTCAAACTTTAACCATAGCTAGATTTTTCCTAAATACTTAAAGACATATTATCTCTTATGCCTTATCCATATGCTTCTAATTCCTAACGATTAAACTCATATATATGGACTTTGCACATGAAATGATCATGTTTGTTTTCCCTAATTGTACTACTAAGACAGTTGATTTTTTCCCATGATTTTCTTTGATTTAGTGGAAAGTAAGACCAATTTACCTATAATAATTTGATCTGACTCTTCTTCATTTTCCTTCTTCGATCCCTCCGTCTTTTCATGGATCGGCGGTGGTAAATAAGCAGATGATACCAGGAGATTGATTATGTGGGAGATGAAGCATCATGAAATCAAGCTTACAATTTGAGATATAGTTAAGGGCATCTGAGGGAACCACAAAATTGATCTTGCTTTTTTTACTTATCATAGGTATATGTGCAATGATGAGACCTAGGCACAAGATATGATTAATAATCCAAAAGAAACTGAATTTCCTCCGGGAGAGGAAGGCAATTCAAGTGAAATTGGAAAGGTCAATCCTAAGGTTTCATCAAGTGCCGGTACTGCAAATCCGACGCCATGGTTAAGGTTGAGGGATCCGAGGATCGTTCGCGTGTCACGCGTTTTCGGAGGTAAGGATAGGCATAGCAAAGTGTGCACCATAAGAGGGTTGAGAGACAGGCGGGTGAGGCTGTCAGTTCCCACAGCCATTCAATTGTATGATCTTCAAGATAGGCTAGGCCTTAACCAACCGAGCAAAGTCGTGGATTGGTTGCTCAGCGCCGCTAAGCACGAAATCGATGAACTCCCTCCACTTCCTATGCCACTTGCCGGGAGCTTTTCGCTGTTGACGCCTCCCGAAGCCAATATTGCTGCTGCTGCTGCAAGCCAATCCAATAATGAAGGTCAAGGAGTGATACTCAAGAACAATAATAGCAATGAAATGGGTGCTATTGAATGGGAATTAGGCTCAAGCAGCAGACCTAATTTTTGGACTAGCACTGCTACTGCTACTAGTAGCCCTACTTCATCAAATGCTCTTTGGAGGGCAACATCAAAGGAAGTAGCAAGAGATAATAATGAGAGAGAAAATTGGAGAAGTACTAGTACTACTACTACAACTAGGAATGAAGTTGAGAAAAGAGAAGGAAATGAAGGAGGCAATAGTATTCTTCAAGGAAATGAAGGAGGCAATAGTATTCTTCCCCAAAGAACCAATAATCATCCTTTTTTCCCAGGTACGTTGAACAACATTGCCCATGTGCCAAATAGTGCCAACTATCGTTGGGAGCTTCCGAATTATCAGCTATTATCACATTTAGGAGGCAACCATGGATTCAAAATCACATCCCAAACAGATCATATTCAGCATCTTCAAAACGTTATGTCTCTACAACCATCCACATTGTCTCTATCAACCGGGTCTCCATTCATGTTGTGCCCACCCGGAATTGCGAGTACTAGTACTACTACACAAACTTATTTTCCTTCACAAAGCAGTGCAGCTAATTCTGTGGAGATTGTTGATCCGAGACAAGTGAACCACAATTTTCAGATGTTGAGCTCAAATGCAGCAGCACAGAACCTTTTGCCAAACCCAATGATGAGACCCCTATATTTTGGTATGAGTAATTCTAAGCAGCTTGTCGGTTTTCCTCCGAACGACAATATTGGAAGTGATCAGCAACAAAATAAAGAACTAGAGTAGTACTACTAGTAGTATAGCTAGTAACTGTCTTCTGAAACGTCGATACAAGCTGGCTTGTACAAAGGATATTACAAAGCAGCTCCTCTTTTCATGAAATAAAAAAGCGTGACTCATCACATGATCGATCTCTTTTAACACCAGTGAGAGATCAGGGGAAAAAGGTACTTATATATTACAAGGCACATTTTACCAATATATATACACAGGCTGGTGTGCATGCAGACAAATCTTCTTTTCAATTATGATTATGTTTTTGTTTTGGTTTTTTTGTTTTTGTTTTTGTTTTTGTTTTTTGTTTTTTTTTTTTTTTTTTTTTTGGTGGGTGGGGGTTTACGTATTAATATTTCCTACATATTATTAATTATTTTTCTTTCTTTGCAGTGTTGATTAATGAGTGCAACGAATTTGAATTAATGCACATTTAGACGAATTTCTACTTTCTAAAGCATTTTGGTTTCTGTTCAAACTGAATAGTTTATACTGTTTTGAAAAAAAAAAGTGATGCACTGATGCACAATTATATCAGAATGTACTAATTGGCACTAATTCTCCCGACTTTTGCCCGTTGGTATTTTGCTTCCAGAATTGTATTTTCTTTTAGGCATTAACCAACTTGTACTTATTATTGATGATATTTATCATAAATTTAATTTAAGGAGTCTAGTTTCTTTTAAATTAAACTCATATGAAGCACATATATTGTGTCAAGGGATACTATTAGGGAAGAATAATAATTTAAATGCTTATCACAAGCACTCTAGGTTCTTTGCACCACAAACCCTCACCAATCCTAGCGATTTTTCGAACCATACAGCCAACTATATCTTCACTTGGAACCTTGACCCCTTCTTCATGTTTTAATTTAAGCAAGAGAAATAGATATAGACTTTAACCTAATGTGTGTGTCACGTGAGTTTAATCTGACAAAAAACTAGGGATGAATATAGAATGCTTAAAGTACTACCTAATTGATTGATTCGGTAGTAAAGTGTCAACTGTCGAACAAGCAAAAAATTATAAGGAGGATCAATATCAACATGTGTTATGAAGTCAGAGATGTCAACTTTTGAGTAAACTGACAAAAGAAACAATTCATTAGGTAAATCTAAACCTTAAAAATAAATAAATAAACCGAATAACCTTAATGATAATGTTACTTCGAGAAAGAGTTTAATAAAATCTCTACTACTACTACTACAACAACAACAACAACAGATAGTTATTGTTATTGTTATTATTACTGTTTAATAAAATAAATACTACACTGCATGATAAAATTATTGTGATGAAAATAAAATCTAACACAATTTTTTGAAACATTTCAATAATTGCTGTAATTACAATATAGAAATTATTGTAACAATTGTCACATTGGGCATCATAAAATTACATAGTAATTATTTTAATGATATCATCTTTAGACATATGTAGAATATTCATAAATTGAAGTCATGTTTTAATTCTGGATTAGAGTTATACCATAGGTGTCATTCGGTTAAATAGATAAAAAGCAGCTGATAACAAGTGATTAGACCCCTATGTCAAACTCCTACTCAATTTTGTTAAGGAAAAAGAAAGTTCAAATAGAGAAATTAGCAGGTAGCAAATTAAAAAAATGAAAACGAAAGCTGAAGACTGGATATAGGTTTCTGGAGCAAAGATCTACTCTTTTGTTAAGATTCGTAAGAAAAACCTTATATGAAAACTCAAAAATAAAATAAAAATGTGTATGATCTTCGGAACAACCACAATAGAACAAGCAACAAACTTTGAAGACCAAGCTTAATTTCTAAAAAAAAAATGCCAGTTGATGAAAATTTATTTCGCGATGATTACACGTTCTCAACAAAATTCGGGGCTGATCGACCACCACAGATCCATAAAGCCATGTAGCGATAGTCTAAAATTCAAAACTTAAATAGAGTCTTCTTTTAATAAGCTCCACCATTGTTGTAAGGACCTCCATTGTAGCAAGTCTAGGGTTCATTTGATAGGTGGATTTGGAATGTTATTCTATTAAACTTTGTGATTTGAATTAGTAGCTTTGAATTACATGTGGTTTAAACAGGAAATTTAAACTGACGTTTGAAATATAAAGATTTAATACAAAAAAAACATCACATCAAGTTTCAAACAGGAACTAATGTTTAGAACACTATTGTTTATGAAAGAAAACGAAACTATGAATGATTTTTACTGTAAAAAATGATTAAACTGTATGAAATTGAGGAAGGCAAAATTTAGATTTTAGGTATTTTGAAGTACCTCAATTATTGCTCCACTAAAAACTAGTTTGAACTGTCTTTACACTTTGAACTGACCTAAATGCATACATCAAACGCCACATAAGTATGATTTAAACTAAAATTATTCCATTTTAAACTCCAAGCAATGTTAACTACTTCATTGATAACCGCCATACATGTATATTTATAGCTTTTCTGCCAAATATTTTAGGGACATAAAGGGATCAAAGTGACGATCTCATTATCTGGAGAGTTTCAAAGGCGCTGAGAAGAAGTTAATAATGCAGTTAGAAATTATGTGAGATAATAGAAAGGCTTTACGGAATGAGACATATGAGGGAGTCCTGATCAGAGAAAGTGCTGTCAAACATTGCACAAGATCCAATAAGAAACGTAACTGTTATATAAAAAAATAACAATAAAAAAAAAAGAATCGCAAAGTAATTGGGAGCCAGTAGGGAGGTTTATCAGTAAAAATAAAAGAGCCTGACAGTGCAATTACCCGTGGGACTGTTTACCATCCGTCTAATATTACCATCTTATATGTGTGTCTTATATATTGGACGTATATGTAGGTTCCATGTGCTACAAAGTACCAAATATCATCACTAGTACGTTAGAGACACACAATAAAGCCTGATTAATGAAAGTTCCCCACTATATATGCATATAGCCACTTATGTACGTGCGCATGTATGTATGTATGTATGTATTTATGTGTGTATTTTTCTACATGTTATCCCCCTAGAAATTAAGATACTTAAGTAGGTGAAGACTTAAGATGATAGTATAGAATAAACTCACGAAAGATTTTCTATGTAAAGATGTCTATGTTTGCTTACAAACACGTACATTTATACATGGTTATATAGAGAGAGTTATTATGCTTAAATACATCCCTATTTAAACACTTTTCTCATGATCTGTTAAACTATTATTATCTTAAATATAACATTATTAAATACTTTTTAAATAATTGCCCAACCTGAGATAATTGTTTTCATGTCAAAAAAATAAAATCCTTGTATTTATTGTTTAAGTGTTTCGACCAAAAGGCTATACCCCTTTTATTTCGATCTTAGGAGGTATGCTTGCTTTTTTTTCTGCTGTCTTTTTAGAAATTCTTAATTTTTTAAATTTGGTTTTTCCTTAATTGGCCCACTAAATATTTTTTTCAAGATCAAAGCTTTTTTTTTTAAGTTTTTGGATCTTGCTTTAACTATGTAATTATTTGATCCAAAAACATTATAGTTTTATAATGATTCCTGGATTGTTAAGCCTTGGTCGATGGCATTGAAACGTTTTGAGTCAACTTCTTTTCAGATTGAAAGCCTACTATGGCAACTAAATCATGGCACACTCCTCCTTTTTTTAATTTTTTTTATTGGATTTAGCAATGTGCCAAACTGAGCAAATTAAAAGAATTTACCAATAAGCAGCAATATAAATAAGTTTCCTATAAATACAAATTACAAAGTGTGTTTGATTACCCAGTTAGAACCAAAAGTTATAACAAATTTACTATATGTAAAAGATTTACATTATAGCTTAATTTTGCTTTACACTTTAGCATGTGAAAGCTTTATACTATAACAGTTGAAACTATATAATTGAAATGAAGTTAGCAAAGAAGCCACAATCACATCTTTGAAAATAAATCAAGAGATATATTAATTTGAAAATAAATATTAATTTAGTCAAAACTACCATGAACGCCCCACACTACTCCATTCTCGTAGCATATCTTTGTCGTTTTTGTGTAGATAGATAACCATAAGGCAAAACTCCAACTCTTCTTCTTCTTCAAACTGTCTTCCCCACTCTCTCTCTGACGTGTCAAGCATCAAGTAAATAGTAAAGTTTGTTGACGTACACTTTTTAACAGAGAAAACGACATGTTGTTTACAGTTTGAATTGGAATAACGATTTGCATATCAGCGCAGGCAAAACTCTGGTGTCATTTATAACCATTTATGATAAGTTACGGCACTTGGTCCTAACTTATACCTGTCGTTTCTGTGATAAACGACATACCATTTGTAAAGTTGCTAAGCTCGTCTATTCTCGAAAACGACGTGATCGTCCGTAAAGTTAATGTCATTTGTATCGGAAAACGTCTTTCTTCAAAAGTTTAATGCCTTTGAAGTTTATTAGACGACATTTTGTTTTCCTGTAAAGTTCATTGTCGTTTTCATTTTACCGAACAACATGTTGTTTGTTTCTAATTTTATTGACGCTTGTATCATGTATTTTCATCGGTAATTGGTGCAGTTGAAGAATAAAAAAACCAGCATCTCTTGCATAAACTAAATTTTAAACGAATAATTTACGACAATGATAAGATGTCAGAACTTATTGTCGTTTCTTGCCAAAATGGCACGTTGTTAGTTCTAGAACTTGATGTCGTTCATGCTATACATGGCGCTTAGTTTTTATATTTTGTTTACGCATTGGACGGCATGTCTTTGTTGTTCATTCGTATTATATGGGATTACAAACGACATTTTGTTTCATATTATTAATAAGGTGTTTGAAATAGTAGTTTTAAACATCAGTTTAAATTTGAAATTGTCGCATGTGAGAGCTTTACATTATAGCTTTTTACTATAACATGTAAGAGCCATACATTTTTCATAGTTTAAACTATTGGTTTGAACTACACTTTAACTCCCTATAAATTTTTGTGTCCTTAAGAAAAAAAGACACATCCTTAATTCATAATTTATTGTAGTTTTATAGAAAACGACAAGTAGTTTGTAAGCTTTTTTAAGCATATGTTTCCTTTAAATCACTTGCAGTTTTAAACTTTGTTGTGTTTTTACATCCCTAAAACGACATCGACTTTACAGGTTACAATTCAACGTATCGATTCATGTACGGTCTACCGAGGTCTGAGGCTCACGGTGAAATGTCGTTTGTCATCTGTATTTTTTTTTTCTTTTTTGGAGGGCTTCATCTTATAATTACAACCATAGCAGAGGTCGATGTCATTGGTTAGAAAAACTTCATGTCGTTTTCGATAGAGGGAAGATGTTTGTTGACGGCGTTTTGCTTGTTCAAAAACGACGTGTCGTTTATCGACTGAAATTTTTTTCCCCTTCTCCTTTCTTTAATCAGAATTTTGCTCCCTCTGACATTATTACAACGAATTTGTTGTCGTTTAGGGCTCCGATTCTCTACTAAAGAAAGAAAGAAGGAGATTTCAAGAAAAAAAAAATTCAGAGTTTTGAGTTTCCTGTTTGATTGAATTATGCATAAGAATCTCAATCGGATTCTGTGTAAGCTATCAAATGCAGCAACGATAAACAATCTCTTCCCAAGTTAACTAAGGAATTTAAGTTTGGAATTGGGAGCAAAATATTTGGTACTATGCTACAATGGAGGTCGTTTGAGAAGATTTCACCTTGGTTTTTGGGAGTAAAAATGAGAGAGGAATTATCAAGTAGATTATTTAGGTTGGTTGACACTTTGTATTATATCATATCAATTGCATTTATGGCAATTAGGAGTTGGGGCTCCTCTCATTTGTGTCAATACTTTCAAACAAGATTGAACTTTCAGACTATCGAATTGGAAAAATGGAAACTAGGGTGCAAGGTGAATCATGTGTCATAGAGCTTCTTTTGGAAGAAAGCTTTAGGAGGCAAAGGAAAATGATATAAAGTAAACTAACGTCAGTCGCCTCTCTTGCGACGGCGGAGCCATTTCGAAGGCAAATGCCTCACCGAATAGTAGTTCCAGAAACATGCTTCTATAAACTGTACGACCACAGAATGGTTTAGCAGATGAGAGAAGATATGGAGTTCAATGTGACACTTGTATATACATATTGCTTGCACCTTACACGTTTGTTATATCTCTCTCGCAGAGATTTACTTGTTTTGAATATTTATCGTACACCAATCATGAGACTATGGTAGAAATTTACATGCTGGCAGAGAGCTAGAAGCTTTTGCTAAGGTTTATTGCAACTTCGTATGTAAGATAATAATGAGGGACCTAGGAAAAAAGATGGCAAATATCGAAAAACAACTGCAACTTTCTTCAAAAACAAAAGCCTAGTTGGGAAACAGTTGCCTGCAGTGCCCACCAGGGAGTCCTTGCAAAACGGCTGCCTCGCCACTCACAACTTCAGTGATCAAGTCCTTAAAGATCAACCTCTCCACATCCAACACCACTGCTGGGATTTCCCCATCATACTCTGTCCAATTCATTGGCCAATGCGTCATATCTTCGCATATGAAGCTTTTGAAGCTGTCCTCCTCGGCGAGGCTGGCGCTTGAGTTCTTCCCTTGAAGCCGGTCAACCTCTGAGCATAATTCTCTAAGAAGTTGCTGCCCTCTTGGTTCTTTCCCTTTCAGCTTCTCTGGTGAGATCCATTGCGTAAATGAATCTGTCACGACTAATTTTCGAACTAGAATTTCATTGACCACATCAAATAATAGCTTTCTGTGCATTTTCTCATCAGATTTCAGCTGAAGACTCTTTTCATTTCCATGTTCATCGTATAAAAACTGTGTGATGGCCTTGGATTGTTCCAGTGCAAAGAACAATTTGGGATTGATCAGGTGGTCTGATTTACGGAAATGAATATTCATCCAGCCGCACTCGAGTTTTCTGTGGAGATTTGATGCTAACAATATGTCTGAAATGTATTTATGATCTGGATTGTTGTTATTGCAGAGGAATGCAGTATCAGGAACGATTTGCTCCACGTCAGTGCAGTTCATCGCTTTTGTACTTTGAAACCAGTGCTTGATGTTCTCTAGTATTCTATGATCAACCTCAGTGCTCAGATCAGATTTTCTTCCGTTGGATGGCTGATAAAGATCTGTCAGCGCCCACTCCACTTCGTCAAGATATGGAGTGTCATCATCTACAGCAAGAATTTGAGTAGAATTTAGCACAATGTAGATATTTTTTGCCCAGCAAATTAAAAAAGAAATTTATTGCGAAAGTTTAATGTATAGAGGACCTGTTATGTGTAGCTGCAAGACAAATACTTCTCTCTCTCACAAACACATGCACACACTAATTGTCCAGGCATGAACATTGTAGTACCCATTACATGGTACATGCTTTTAGTTGCACTTTTTGGCTTATAGAATATTGACTAGGTTTTTCCCAAATATTATAATTCAGTGATTATTGACGTTGTTGATTAGTTACGACTAGTATATTGTCTTATCCTGTTTTCTTTCTTTGATTTTCTTTTTTGCTTCTAACAACTAGTTTCTCCATCTTATCGTTTTTCGATTTATGATTTTGTCACAGCGTACTAATGATTGAGGCATTTAAGTTACGCAACTTTCAATAATGCCAAAATGAAGTATTTATGCACAAGAATGTCACCATTAAAGACATTTGATGTCTTCTTCATGGGAGATGGCGAGTCATCTCTGTAGAATGTAGTGTCAAGAACGGAGACAGGGCTTGGTTGTTCCGAGGCAGCTCTCCCAGGTTCTGCCGCTTTCCAGTTCACGTTGAACCCAGTAGTCGGGTTCTAAGAAAGAGAAGTCATGTAAAGTGTAAATTGAACTGCATTTTGAAATCTAGATAACAAAAAAATAATAAATGATTCTTTAAAAAAAAAAAAAAAAGGACTCACTTTCTGTTTTTGGCTATGCTGGTAGGCGTAGATGCTGTCTATGTGATCAGGTTTAACACTGCTTGAGACTTCAATGTCTACATCTGAGGCTGAGCAGATATTGCTCTCAGACTGAAGAGAAATGGAACTGCCTTGGTAACATGAATCTCTGCCGCTGGTCCAGGTGTCACTTAAGTGGTCAGTAATCTGCTGCATGTTGGTAGATTTAAGCCTGTATTTTCTTCGTGGGCTGCTGGATTCAGTTAGTTGCCTGCTGCCATGCCTTCTACTCCTGCTTGAATTTGTTGAACTGGCTGGAGTAGACTGCTTCTCCAATCCAGACCTCCTCTGTTGCAGTCTAGGGCTCATTGTTCCCGAGTTTCCACTGTTTTCTTCTCTACTACCTTGAGCCATCTTTGACGATTGCGTAGATCTTGCAGTCCTGATGTTGGAATTTCCATCTTGGGAGGAATGTTGTCGATTGAAGGCATTTGTAACTTGTGAGCTCCTCGGAGATAAATGTTTGGTCATTCGCTTCTCAACAGATACCTTTCTGTTATCTGCAGCACCACTATGATGCTTGCGCAGGTCCAACAAGTTGTCAGTTTTGTTCATGGTGGGGGCAGGATCAGTGTTTTTCCTGATAAGTTTAACCGGCTTCATAATGACAATTGTCGATTTATAACCTTTTGGTGTATTAACCCCGTTGACAGTGGGAGGATCGGAGATGCTGCTGTGATCTGTCCGGTTTCCCAAATTCGAGCTATGATCGAGGCTGCTGTTGTCACCTGACAGATATGCAAATTCCTGATCTTTTTTATCATCTAATATTTCTTTGGTTTTCTGCATTGCTTCAAGTATCTGTTTAAGAGCTCTGAGATCTTTTCCAGATCTTTTGAACTCAAGATCTGCCATTCTTTTCTCAATTTCACCATAAACTGTCAGCGCCGTGGTTGAGGTTTTTGTGGGAGTATCCTGACACTTGAAAGATGATGATTGAGGAGCTTTGTTCCCATGCGATTGCTTCCATGGAGCCGTTTCTATCGGAAATTTCTGGTTTGGAGTTGTCTTTATGACCAAATCAGCATTTTTCATCTGTGGTGAGACGAGATCCTTCTGTGAATTTCGTGGTGATCCAGAAAAATGATCCTGCTTGTTTACCTTCGATGTTCTCGACGATCTTGATAAGGGATTTGTTTTTCAGTTTCTAAGGTATTATGCAGCCTTGTAGAGTCATCAGTGATTGGCATTATTGGGTCTACCAACCCCATCAACTTTGCCACAACACTAGATGCTCGTTTGGAACTTCCTGGCTCTTGCTGCATTTGCAGATCATTTAAGAGATTACTTGATTTTGCTTCAAAGTTAGCACCCCTTATGCAGTCTTGTCTGCTATCAAGCGACAGCCTTGGGAGTTTTTTGAGCTTTATGGTGGATTTGAGTACATCTTGCGACTCCCTTCCATCGTAATAAAACCTTCGTGGATCCATTGGTGCCCAACTGGTCCTCCCATCCTTCTCTTCATTGGAAGTCAAATGCCCTTGGCGAAACTTGGACAAAACTCGAAATGAGTCATTGACAGCAGAGACCTTTGGTTTGGCAGAATTGGGTCGTTCCAAAGGCCTTGGGGAGTCTATGTATTTCAAAGTATGAACCACTGCTTCTTCTTTAGCTGCAGTCTTCACCGATAAGCCACGGGCTTCTCTGTGCATTGAGTCTTTGACCACGTCTCGGAGATCAACCGATTTTCGGCTAAACTGCGTTGAACCGTTTGGGTATTCAAGATGCAGGTGCCGGGATGGTGCTTCTGAAGACATGGTTTGTCTGCATGGGGACGGTTCTAGGTGAGCTGCTTTATTGTAGTCAAGGGATGAGAAGCTAGATGAACAAGAAGAAGAAGAGGAAAATGAATGTCTTGATGATTCCGTGGAGGTTCTTCGTTTTTCTTTGACAACCTTCTTTGAATTCTTTTCCTACAATCATTAATTTACTCGTGTATTATTCTGCTATTGAAAAAAAATGATATAAAAAGAATATAAACTATAAGGAACACAGTTTGGAATTCTCACTGTAGCTTTTTCCAATCTGTTGTTGGCCTCTATTGCTTGGTCTCCATTTTTACCTATGATTTAAAACAGAAAAAACAAAAACATTAAACATTGAAGGGAGTGATTTTACAAGCAAATGCTTTAAAGAAAAAAAGCAAGAAAGTGAATTATGAGTATTCCTGGAAGAAACAATGATGTCATTCTGAAGAACCATAAACATTATAATTAAAAAAAATGTTGATACCAATTACATCAAAATTCGAGTATTTTGTAGCTTAAAGACATTAAGCAGAATGCAAATTCGAACAGAATTGAGTTCGTTTCCGCAGCATCAGAAATCAAACATATAATTCTCAAACTAAAATTTCCTGTAGGGAAATGCAAATCGCTCGAGGTAAAAAAATTCTAAATTCCCGCAAATGGTAAAGAAAAAAAATTCACAGAAACCAAAAATGAATCCTGAGAACGTTATTAAGACAACAAAAACATGTTACTTCTTTTCGAGCCTGAAGCTTTCATTGATCTACATTGCTGAAACTGCATTCATACAACAAAAAACATGTGCGTGCGTGTGTGTGTGTGTGTTTATGTAAGTATGTCTATATGAATGTATATACCTGGCTGATGCAGTCTCCTGTGACCTTGGCTAGCGAGGTAGCGGTGACGGTCGAAGAGCTGAAAGAATCGATTCATGCATCCAATCTGCTTCTGAAGATCTGGGTTCTCATCAGTTAAGGAATATATGAGTTTTGCAGACATCTTCATCACCTAACTGCAAGATCTCTTCAATTCCACTGTCTAAGCTGCCATAAATGATTATCTGCCTTCTTTGATCTTGTAACTTT
Organism: Artocarpus heterophyllus; assembly: GCA_025403435.1. NCBI lineage: Eukaryota > Viridiplantae > Streptophyta > Magnoliopsida > Rosales > Moraceae > Artocarpus > Artocarpus heterophyllus. Next base: position 8,612,619 of record CM046348.1, on the reverse strand, counting down.
TGAAGTTTACATGACTGTTATTTTTTTTTTTTTCTCTTAATGTATACCATATTTTCTCTATAATGAACAAGTTCCAAGTCAGAATTACACACTGCACCAGGACTCTTTCTGGAATAAGTAGTAGTACAAAACACAGTAATGTTTTTCTTCTTGGAGTTTCAGACGCAGAATTTTCTGAGCAAACCAAAAAAAAAGGAGAATTTTCCCAATATACAAGAAATTAATATTTGCTACTTAAAGAACAATTTTTTGTTTCGTTATGTTTTCTGGGTTTCATAGAACAAGGCGGACAATATTATGCTCTGCAAGAACCAGAAGGACAGAGAAAAGAAAAAATGCAAGCGACCCAAAAACACACTACACGCACCAAAAGTACTAGTAATGGAACCAAGAAGAAAAGGGAGGAAAATGCTGCAGCTGAGAAGCTCTGCAGAGCCCAGTTAGAAAAGAGAAGTTAATTTGTTTTGGATTTCCCTCACAGTGGTCACAGAAACAAAAGAGTACTTTGTCTTTTGGCTCTCTCTAGGAAAGGCAGAAAAACAACCATAAGAATATCAGATTGGACATTTTCTTCCTTTTTTTTTTTTAAATATGTTAAGCCAATGTTGGTGAAACTCTAGCTTGGAATGAAGAATGAAACTCTGTGGCATATCCCTTTTCTTTTTCTTTTTTTCCCTTTTTTCAATTGTTATTTGAATTATAATTAAACAGTACTAGTAAGTAGTAGAGGAAAAAAAAATTTATCCCTAAAAGTTATAATTTTATTATTTATAAAATTATAAGCTTTAATTTAATAATGTAGTATAGTTTTTAAAATAAATATAATTATTTTATTAATAATAAAGTTATAATTTTACAGGATCACAGGATCATGGACACGGGAAATATGGGGTCAAATCCGAGTGGGGGTATTGCGAGAGACTGATAATTTGGATAAAATTGTAAAGAAAGAGGGAAGGACAGTGCGGGGAGAGAGAGAGAGAGAGAGAGAGAGAGAGAGAGTATGAATTTGTGGGTCAGATATGCTGTGTTGTCTTTCTCCAAGGTCCATGTGGACAATAAAATGTGGGTGGGTCAGTGGGTCAGTGGGCCTGGACCCATGGACTTCTTCTCTCTGTTCTTATTTCTGAGCACGTGGAGTTTGTCAGATAGTTGAACATTAACAAAAAAAAAAAAAAAAAGATATATCTGAGAAAGTGGACTTATGGACTGGAAAGCCCGCAATTGCTCGTCGTTGAGTGAATCCTCCACAACAATGTCCCTTTGTCCAATTACAACAATACCCTCTTTACACATCTTGATCCTCTTAATTATCTCATCATGTACTGTCCAGTTCATGCCAATGACAACTGATTCCAGTGGGTACTAGTGTTGTTATTTCTATTACTTTTCACATACGTCACTGCTTATTGTCTGTCGTCGTTTGGATATTATAAATAGATTAGATGCTTTGTCTTCTCAATCTCCAGACGGATATTTGTCCAATAATTTCTTTTTAAGTTATTGCTTTATGATTGTTGTACTGTTTTAAGATTATTAGGATGTTTAGGTTGTATTTTTAACAATACAGTTTCAACAAAAAAACAACATAACGCTTTTATATGCTACACTATAAAACAAAATTTGTTACAACTTTTATACGTTAAAATATACGGTTTCAATTACACAGGTTTTAACTCTTTTCTCAAACACCACTTAAATTCTAATATGGTTGGACGGTATACATGTACATATATATATATACACACACCTAATAGATCACAGCCATGATTTTCTATTCGATTTATGAATGATTTTCAGATGACTGACATATATCTTATGCATAATGTGGTTATTTTCTTCAGCTCTAGAAAATGTCATTAGCCAATATAGCTAATCTACATATTGTTTATGTATAACTTTATGGGACGTTTGGAAAAAGAGTTCAAGCTGTACAATAATTTAAACTACATATTGTAGTATATGATAGCTTTTTAATTATAATATATTTTTATTTTATACTATAGTATATAAAACTTTTACACTATTTAATATGGCAAATTTAGAATTGTTCAAGCCATACTCCCAAACACCCTTGAGAAAAATCACTATTAAAACTCTAACTAAAGAGGATTAAAGGTAATAATTTTCAACTTTTGAGAAAGGTGCATAGGACACAGGGGAGAGACGTTGACTTTAATGATATCGTATATGTATATATATAAATAGTTTAATGTTACAGGAAAGAAACAAAAAACAACAACTGTTTCACGAAGCTTCTCTTATCGTGTATAATATGAGACGTCATTGTAATGGACAATGATACCGACATGTCGTTTAGATTTATGACCTCTAAATTTCTTACATGCGCTGTCTACTTCAACTTTTTTGGGTAATCCTTTTCTATTTTCCTATATCAGTTGCACAATATAAGCATGTGTTACCATTACAAAACATATAATAATTAACTTATGCGTATAGTGTACTTGACAATGTAATTAAAATTAAAAGTTGAAACTATTTTACAGTTATATATAAAAACTTTATATTATAGCTTATTTTTGTTTTTACACTATAGCATATAAAAACTTTAAAGTATAACAATTTTAACAACAATTTCAACTATGTAATTATAACTAAGTTGTCAAACGTACTTATTTAGTCTTTTATATTTGTGCATTTAACAAGAAGTTAACGGGTTTAAGTTCAAATGTTATCAAATCAACGACTTCATACTATATGGCATTAATAAACTCAAAATTAAATCGTGAAAAATCAGTTAAAAACCATTTTAAAATTTTTTTGAAGAAAAGATATCCAAAACACCTCATATGTTTTGTAAAAATGCTGCTTTTGACCTTCTTATTATGAAAATGCCTCAAACATCCTTCGTATTTTCAAAATCATACACAAAATATCCATAAAGAGACTAAACTTTTTAAAAAACCAAAATTACCCTTCCTACTCTTTACTAAGTATAATTTAAAACATTATTAAAGAAAAATACTAAGCAAAATCATTCTTAAGATATTAAAAACTCTTACGGGCTGTTTAAAAATGGTTAGAACCATCAGTTACAATATTGAACAATGTAGAGCACTTATATGCTGCAATAAAAAAAAAAAACAAAAATTTGCTACAATATAAGCTCTCACATACTATAGTTTTCAAACTAAAACTGTTGATTTCAACCGTTCTTTCAAACGGCCTATTAAGATAATTGAAGTATTTGCTTAATTGAAATATTTATTTGAATATTTTAAATTACCTTTTCTTAATTTTTAAGTCAAGTTATATCTAAAATAACTAATATAAGATAATGATAATATAGGAATTTTAAAAAAATTAATTACTCCAATGATACTTTGAGTATGATTTTATAAGTATACGATGTGTTTTGGGCATTTCAATAATAAGAATGATAAAAGTAATATTTAAACAAAACACATAGAGTGTTTTGAGTGTTTTTTAATTATCTAACTTAATATCATTTGTTAGACATTATTTAAACACCAAATTAAATAAAACAAAATCCAAATATAGCTTGTATTGCCTAAGTTAACAAAATGAAATTCAGAGAAGCTCAAACTTGAAGCTCATTCTATTAATTAATTTTACAGATGACTACGTCAGCTCTGCATTAATTATTATATCCCACTTACTACTACGGACTACTAAAAATTAATTACAAGAGCCGGTCTATTTCTAATAAAAACTTGTCTATAACCAATAATGCACCTAGCCATACAGTTGCAGAATTGAATAATGCAGAAGTTAAGGTTCCAAGATGGCAAATATAAATAAGTTAGAATTATATACGGAACCTCATTACTCTTCCTCATTGTCCATTGAGACCCTTTTTTGTCTTTTTTTTCCCCTTACGAATTAGTGTTAAATCTGAATAAATAGGTATATAGATGAATTATTGTAAACAACATATATAATTCGATCAATGTCTACCAACTCAAGTCATATTTTGTTTTTGTATTTTTGGGCGGTATAATCTTTTTTTATATTCATTAAAGACACATGAATATGTCTCGCAATATTATTGTGAGCGCTCAGAAATTGTTTATTAATTGACAGATCATGGTAATTAATTAAGTCGTTCTTGATATTTTTGTATGTATTCCTATACAAGCCAACTGTATGTCTACCTCTATCGATCCCCATGCTTGGAAAAGGAAAAAAAAAGAAGGAATTATTGATGAATAAATAAAAGAACAGCTAGAGAGAGAAATAAGCTGGCAATCAATCCTAGATCATGAAGCTGTAGAGATGATAAAATTATGGCATAGGCTCAGCTTAATAATAGTACAATTAAAAGAAAAGAAAAGGGTTTTTTTAAGAAATTATAAAGGATAAATGCATAGCCATTATATCTCCATCTTATATATACACACACACACATGCAGTCAATGATGCCTTACTGGAGGTCTGAAAGTTGCAGGGAATATGGGCGCTTGGTTCTCCAATGGAGAAACAAGTCTTTATTACCATAAAGGGGTATTTGACAATTGTGGTTCAAATTACTTTTTTAGTTATAAACAGTGTAAAGCTCTCACATGTTACAATAACAAAAAAAAATATCTATAGTGTAAAGCTCTCACATGCTACAGTAAAAAAAATTCTAACGAACGATTCTAATCACCTTGCTAAACACCCTATAGAGGTTTTAGGGTCACAATGAATATTTGAGATTGATCATGTGGTCCAGAAATTATAAGATGAGCAGCGAGTATTCATCCATATGTATTATACACACGCAACGTTGGGCGTGGATAGGATAATATTAAGGTACAGGATTAAAGTGTACATGAAATGATAGAATTAATTTTTTGTTTAAACCAATCTCACGTTTGATATTGTGTTATTAGGATAGCATCATTTTGTAAAAAATTTTGAAAAAGTGGAGTCAAAACAGCAATTTTCAAATTGTAAGTGGCAAAAACATAGTTCTAAAATTATTTCACAAAAAAATTGCATTTTAGCCCTTCAATTTTTAGAAAATTTCAATTGGGTCCTAAATTTTATAAATCTTTATAAATAAATCGATAAACTTTTTATAATGTGCCCTAGTTGACATCGTGTTTGTTTAATTCCATGCTTTAACAGAAAATAGAAGGGGATTTAAGCATGGACCGGATAAGAGTTTATCCAGTCCATTCTTCTAAAACTTGTGTGTCTAAAAGAAGGTACAATATTCATTTTCTGGCTTAAGAATCCGCAACTTTGTAATATAAGGATTGTGTTTATTTATACATGGGAGAATTGGTGCACCTGTTCTGTTTCCTTTCTAAGTTTTTCTTTTGCCGTAGCCAGTGAATATTCAAGTAACTAGTGTAAATGTACAGTACTTAAATATATATATATATATATATATATATATATATATATTCAAGTAAATAGTAGTGCTACTACTGATTATATGGTCAGTGGTCCTGGGAAACGTTAATATAGTTGGTGTTTTTCTTCTCTTGTTTGCTTTGTGTTTGTTGGTTACGATGATTCACAATTGAGCCCTTCTCATCCACATCATTTTGATCTAGATGATGCATTCAGCCAAAGAGTGGTCTTTTTCCTTTCCAAGATTTATTTATTTTTTTATTTTTTATTTTTTTTGTGTGAAGGATCTAGCTATGGGAAAATGCTAAGCTATAATTTATGATCATGACGTTGATGTTGTTGTTCTCTTACTATTACTAAAGCCTGTTGGAAAATTTTAAAATCTTTAGTTTAATTTGCATAAATTACTTAAAATTTTAATTAAGTATTACCTATCTTGGCGGTTCTTCAACTCAATAATTAAAACTCGGTGTTAAATCACGTGCTTTGCTTTTACGAAAATATATGACTAAAAGCATGATATAACTATATGTGTGTGTGTATATTATATATATTATATATATTAGCTTCCTTTAAAAAAGGCTTAATTATCTTAGCTGTAGACTCTATTATATTTTGGTGCTTCGAGGAAAAAAAAGGACAAAGATGAGAGTATATAATGCTCAGAAGAGAAACATGGGAATTTTCCTAATTCCTGATTCTTTTATTTAATGAGTAAAAGGTTTGTGAAATTGGTACGAAAATTTTCCTAGCTAGACATTCAATTCGTGTTCGAATAAGAACAACAGTGGCTGCGCCATGAGCTGGACTTCAGGGTGATCACTATCGCACGTCGCCGTTTTTTAATGGGAGGAAAATAGAAATAGACAGATAAAACGGTTTATATAGGTTGAGGATGACTTAATTACTAAAATAAATAAAATAATTAATTATTTCTTTCAAACCTAGCATTGGCAAGTTGGCATTAATAATTAGGACATGAGAGACAAAAAGGCGTGGAGAAAGGCCTATATTGCCTGTTAATTAGTCATCCACCACATTATAACCACATATATTTCTGTATAGAGAGAGTTTTTGGCTCAAATCTGACTGAGAAATCCGACATTTATAACTTTTTTTGTTCACAAATGTAATTTATTCATATGTTTGTATAATATTTAATTTGTTGAAATATAACATTTAACGTTACATGTATTGGACTATATATTTTCATTCGGTATTATGTAAGAATAAACTGAGTGTTACACAATGCACGAACAAAATTATGTTGGTAAAAGAAAGAAGTTAAATACCAGCTGAATTGGTTTGGTGCGGAGTTGAGACCAATTCATATATATTATATTTGAAATAATCATATAAGCATACATGCTCGGTGTGCTTTTTCCCATTTTTCTAACGACGGTTAATTAATTATTGGTGGCTTCTATGCAAAGATCACGAATTAATTATATATTAAAAAGAACGGTGCTGCATGGAAAATATATAATAATCCACTTCTGATATTTACACACCATTAAATGGCGCCATAAAGGTTGGTTTCAGGGGAGTGTTGTAACAGCATGCATTAATTTGCTTGCTTCTCGTGAGCGCATACATATTAATCAAAAGCTACCAAAAAACTGCGACCTTATTGATTGAACTTTAACTCTCTATCGGAGGGCAAACCAATAGTCAAATCATTTGAGAAGATATTAGCCCTAGTTTATAGTACATGCATATTCATGTGTATATATAAAATTATAATACATGTGTGTGTGAAATATGATTTGAGCACCAACACCGGAGCTAAACACTTCAATTAATAAAAAATATGCTCTATTTATAGGTTTTACGTTGTAGACCCTTTATTAATGTATGGTGTTCAATGCTACTTGTGCAATTATAATAGTGTTATGTTTATAAAAATACATACATATACTCTTTTTACATTCAAATTCATAAGAGGTCGCTGATTTTTTTCTCTGTCTAAAATTAGTCCATATATTGAAAATTGTTTCAACTTAACCTTTAACTTCTTTAATATTTAAAATTTAGTCCTTCAGTTATAATCTGTTTAATTTTAGAGGAAAAATGCTAAAATAATGATAGTTAAGTTAAAAACACAAAAAAAAAAAAACCTTTTCTCATCATTTCTTGCAAAAAGGCACAATCAAAGTCTAATTCACTTGATAACAAAGTTCATACTTTTTAATTCATCAATATTGAATAAAATTAAATGAACTTGTCCATAATCTAAGTTTTCTCCCGAACAAAAAAGACAAAAAAATTTGTCTATGATCATGTTTTCCTTCAAACTAAAATAACCCATTTCATTGAGTTTGCTACAAAAATCATCCCATGAGAATTTTTCTTCCACATATATATATATATATATTGAAGTATAGTTCACTAGTTTCAAGCTAAAGTGTTGTTACAATTTTTTTTCTTTCCTATTTTTTTTCTCCTTTGTTTACAGCAAAAGAGGGTTGTTCTAGGGTGTGAATAATAAAAAGGTTAAACTGTATGTTTTGGTTCTTTTCTGTTCTAATTACAAGAGTACTCATCCTTTTAAGATGAAATTATAAGATTATCTACTCTTTTCCCTTAAAAAAATTTAAAAAAATATAACTAAAAAACTAAATTTGAGACATGTAACGAGTTTAGGGATTAAGTTAAAACAATTTTCAATACAAAGATAAATTTTCAAAAGAGAACAAAGTTCAAGAACCTCTAATAAATTTAGCTTTTTTATGAGAATGACGAGAGAATACAACTAGCATCAAAGTTTTTTAATACATCACAATTAGGTTGAGACCCACTAAATTAACAATCCATCATGCACTAAGCTTTCTACTCTAATATTATTAACAAAAGAAAAGAAAAATACAAGTCAATCTATTGCAACCACTTTCCTCAATCTTGTTCGTATATATGCGTGTATATATACACACATCCATCTTGTTTATATATCATATATCAACAATAATATAACTATGTCAAAAGTGGAGCGGTACTAGTGATGGTGATAGAGGATAAATTATTACAGGAGGACCAAGAAAAGGAGGAAGATGAGGCACATGGAAAAAGTGAAGTTTTCACATGAAGGATGCCTTAGCTTCCTTATGTAGAGAGAAACTAGGCCAACAATCTCCATCATCCTAAACAAAGTTCCAAGAAGCACTCTTCCATTAGTTAGCATCATTTTCACATGACATTCCCCACTGCACACTCGCCAATATAATATATATATATATATATATATATATAGATACACACATAGGTATTTATAAGTGTGTAAATTTACATACCCTATATATTTGTCAAAATATATCAAGATTTCCAAGTCAATAAGCGTTATCTATAGATAATTTATGCAGACGACGGAATAAATTATGCATTTTCATATCTGATCATGAGGAGGATTCAAAAGAAAAGGCTGAAAGTTAGGTTCCTTGTTCACATTCTAAGGACTTTCCATAAAGGACTTGATCAAGATCGTGTGACCATTAAACTAGGGATGTTTCCGTGTTGAAGAGCAGCTAGACAGTTTGTTCAATGGGGACTAGGTCAAGATTCCATCTTATCCATTACTTCACATCATCAGAAAATGTTAGTCTTGAGATCTTTAGATCTAAGCTTGGGGTGTAAGAAAACTAATCAATTGAATTTGAAAATACTTTTGATCTTGTAGGATGTTTGAAAAGTAAGTTGAAACTGAGCATATGTTTGGAGTGTTAGTTAAAACTATTAGTTCTAATTACAGTATGAAGCTCTCATATGCTACAATAAAAATAAAAAAAAATAAAAAATTGTTACAGTTTAAAGCTTTCACATGCTTCAATTCTTAAAATTAAAACTTTAGTTAGCATGTGAGAGCTTAACATTATAGCATACTTTTGCTTTACACTATAACATGTGAGAGTTTTACACGAAACTGATAAGTTTGAACTAATATATTCTTCTAGTTTTCATTTCCATGATTTTCATATAAAAAACCCAAGTGTACACCAATTTATAGCTCCCATAAAGTATGTTTTTGCTAATTTAAGGAAGAACATGATGAGATTGGTGTGGAACTATAAAGAAGTCTAAAAATTGAGAGCATGATCAGAGGAGGGTGTTGGTCTTACTACTTAATTCATTGACTTGCATATGCAAAGCTTTGAATTAAAAATAGCTTCATCACGTGTACTAGGAAGCAGTTTCTCTACTAAACAATTGTTCTTTAAGTTATAATGACTTGCTTAAGATACTAATTTCTTCACGAGAATAAGAATGACAAATCTCAGGGAATCAAGATGTACAAATCATGCAATCTATGTGCAAGGTAATTGGGATCCAAAAAGTCACTGCCATCACATGCCAAGTTCCATCCACGTATCATCAATTATACAAAATAGCCAAGTACTTACCGTATCATCATGAAGTGCAACTTCATCAACAATTTTGATTTCTTGGGCCTCTCTGTGGCTCTGAATCTCTAAGAATTATGTACACCAAAGTTAGGTTTCATGGGACCCCTCTAGTTAACAAGTGTGACAAAGCCCCTATCCTTTAACAGTGCAAACCCCACTGGTAAGGTTTTATTTCTGACCGTTGGATTTGATCAAAATCATTAAATCTATAAATTAGACATTTGAAAGACAGATATCTATCAATAAATTATCTTTTCAGTGCTCGCTGTAGAAATCCCCTTGTTAAATATCTATATCTTTCTTACCAGTTCGTATGGGACCCAAATTTTGTTGTGTGTGATTGTAGTACTCACCATAAGCAGTATTTCTGAAAGTGCCTATCAGATTTCAAGATGCAAGGGATATTAGACTCTGCTACATGAGACTTATATGAGTGCACAACTGCCATATGGTACAGTTTTTTTTTTTTTTCTTTTGTAGAAAATACCAGATTTGTATATTGAAGTTTCAACAGGGATGGGCACTGGGCCTCACATTGGTTGAAGAGTCAACACCAAATCCTTTAGCATATCAAAAACACATTATGAGAAAGAGATCATATGATGGTGTGCTAAAGTCAAGCTTGTTGTTACATGTGGTTTTCAGCAGTTTCATCGGATTTATAAGGTAGTGGGTGTGGCACAGAAGAAAATGTTGTCCCAAATTCATTTATGAGATAAATGCATATGCATTGATCATGGCCACACCACACATCACATTCACACAAAAATCTCACCTAATAAATGTGTTTCCTGAATTGGGAATGTAGAGTTAATAGAGTTAATGGATTCAATTCAGTATGACCATTGTTAGTACTTACTATTGTCGTTTATGAAATAAGGAAATGTAGAGGAATATCCCTCATTAGAGTGACATAAAAATTTCTTTTTTTAAAACCGCTTTAGATTTTTCTCCCAGTTCTAAGTGAAGCGTACAAAACTAAAAAGTGAATTGAGGAAGCAAATTCCCTAATTTTCTCCACAAAAAATGGTTCAGAGATGAACTTTAGTCCATCTCAACTATTACGGTGAAAGTGCTGGGTTTAGTTTGTTGCCATATGATTTGGATTTTGGATAGTTAAAATGGACTTGTGTCATATTAGGCTTTTGAGCTTCGGAATAATGGATATCAAAACTTAAAAAGCCATGTGAATTTAGCCCAACCATCAAGAGAATATGAGAATAACAAGCTTATTACTTCTGTGGCATTATTTTTCAATTTTATTACTTTTATAATAAAGTTTAATCATCTTACTCTTAAAAGTATAAAGACATGATTGATTACAAGTAGTTTAGATTAGGGTAAGCAATCTAGTGTTACCTAAGGGTATTTTAGCCTTTTAGTTAGAAGAAGTGGTATGAATCAAAGAAAAAAAAAATAAATAGTAGAACATAATAATAATAGTAAAAAGGTGGTATATCGTCTAATTTACTCTATAATTCTGCTTATCTATGCTTGAAAATTGAAAATTCTGTTGGAGTCGGATTTACCCTCATCCAAGACTATAATGCCATTAGCAGATAGTTACAACTCACAAGTACCATCTGCAGCCCCCCATTTCCTCATATTGGAGGTTCCCAAAAAATTTAATCAAGTTAAAAAAAATAGACTCCTCACAATATTCATTAGAAGTCATATATGCCAAGTGAAAACTTTCGTTCACTGACCAAAAAAATAATGATCACTGTGAGATATTGGCCAAGATGAGAGTGGATCCACCAAAGAAGAAACAAAAAGCGTTACAATTTGTAATCTTCAGTTGCAGTATTCTGTTCGTTGTTTCTCCAATCGGTAACTAATCTGACAAATCGCCAGTTTTTCGTTTAGAAAAAGTATTGATGGGAACATACTCCTTTGTAAACTCCATCCTTGATCCAAAAATAAGGTGAAGAAAAGTTTGCCAAGGTTCCGAACGTTCAATTGAAGAATGAAGACGCTAAATTGAGGTTGGCAAGGCATACATTGCACTAATAACCTTAAGGTAAAAGTCCCAAGAAGCACTGCTTTCACTGATAGGCCTTTGACCAAATGGATTTTTCTCTACAAACTTCTGAACATCTTCAGCTGCAGACAATTCTTCGAGGTAGACCCTAAGATCGCCTCCAGCACCTGTGACACATTGCATTTAGTCATGTACTAATTGCATAGTTGAAGATATAGTGGAGTTAACTACTCGAACTATAACCGTCTCAGCACATAAGATTAAGTTCTCCATCAATAATGGACCCCTCCCTCCAAGTCTACGTCTGATTTATGAGCATGGCTGCACAAAGCCTCAAGCATTAAACAGGCTATCACAACCTCCACCTCCGATGATGATATAAACTTTCTAGCTTACGAAATTCATTTTTCTTTCAATACAGACGCAGATAATTGACTTACCAAGTGAACAGTCCTTGCCATCACCAAACTTGTAAGGATGAGGGAAGACCGAAGTGTATGCCTGTACAGCAGAAGATGGATAAAAAAAAGATTGTATGACAATACAGGTAATGAGGTAAAGAAAGGTAAACCAGAATGAAAATGAACTTACGGGATTAAGCAGGGCTTTGTAAGGGGAATCATCCAACAACAACGTATTTGTTTCATTATATTCTCCCTTCACCCACGGTAGATTGGGGTCATGTTTTGCCCAAAGTCTCCTCAGCTCTTTGAAAACCAAAGTCTTGTGTCTGTTTTCAAGAGTCCTGAACCCAGATTCAGTGCACTGGGACAGGTCCTACAAAAAAACATCATGCCATTCATGCAGTTATCAATGCTAAATAAGCAAACAAGCATATGCACCGTGCCTAGCTGACAAATAACAGTTCTGTCAAACAAGCAACTTTGTGCAGAAAAAAAATATATACATATTCTTTTTGTGTTAAGAGGCAGAAATTTAGAATATTTAAAGCAAACAAATTAAAGGAACTTACCCAACAAAACAGCAATTTGTGCTTCATATCTCCCATTAGAAAATCAATTACCCTTGTCGCGATTCTCCTTCGAGATGTTAGTAAGAATTTGAAATCAATACTTTTGCCAAACATATTTTTCTTCACAAACTACGCATATGAAAAGAATGGAGCAATGGGGGAAAAAAGCACTTCTGAAATATAAAAGAATAGTACCAGCATCAAGATATTAAGATAATAAGAAAGAAAATAATATACAGATTAAAAGTTGAAGATTACTCAGATCTTGATGACCAAACACCTACTTCAAATCGCTCAAAACAGAACTTAAGGAAATCATGGCAATCAGGTCTCCTGAAGACTGAAATTACAAAACAATGTTGTAATCAAAAGTAAAGCATAGTTTCGTAATCAAATCATATATGATAAACAAAAACACACATTGACCCTTACCCGCACGCCTTGCAATTGTTTTGTCTGGTTTGTGCTCCTTTGGAGGAGGAGAAACTATATCTGCTAACAATCCATTTATATCAAGAATAAGAAGCTTTTTCCTCGAACGACTGAAAGGAAATCTTGGTAATGAGGTATTAGAAATCCTCTTATTGTCATTTACTTTGTTTAGAGTCTTAACAGACGCTGACGGAATCGGCACAGACTTTCCGTTTCTTAAATTGCATAGACTTAAATTCGATATGATACTCAAATGGACATCACTAATCTGTTCGTCTGTCTCGGGCTGCTCTTGAACTAAATTATTGTTTTGCACTACTGTTGGCTTCCTCCTGTTTCTCCGCCTTGTTTTCTTCTTCCGCACCAAAGCCAGTTGTTCGGGATTCTTGGTTTTCTCCACATTCAACTCGAGAGACCTAACAAAGGGTGGCTGCATTGTTGAATTCACCTCTAAAGTATTATTTTGAACTTCACCCTTAGTCATTGGGAGGGAATTTGGATTCTTCATAAGATTTCTATTTCCTATTGATTGTTTACCTCTATTCAAGTTAATCTTATTAATATCCACAAATGTTAACGCGCCCTTGATCATTCCTCTTGTCTGTTGGCCCTGCAGTTGTGAAAAAACTAATACTTAAAATAAGCTTGAAGAAGGCCAAAAACCCTACCCATTTTAGAAGATTTATTGGAATAGTTTTCGTATCTTTTCTTACAAAAGGACCGTGAATTTTTTTGAATTCAGAAAAATAAAATAAAGGACAAAACAGTAAGGATAAAGAATCAAAGACTTCAAAATTCTATATTCTGAGAGATTTCTACTGATTGTACCTTGTCCCTTCATATCTAAAACCCAGTTATCCAAAATCATGTATGTTAACAACTTATTATTAAGCTAATCCATGCCCTTCATTCTAGTAATGTAATGCCAAATGTCAATAAGCCTTACCTAGAAAGAGGCAATATTTGACCCCCAAAAAAAAAACTAATTGTGCCCAGAAAAGAAAAAATAAATAAATAAATCACTAAACAAAAAATTGAAACAAAAACACAAATTTCACCAACGAACATTATTGGAGAGCATAAGCTTAGCAAACCCAGATTGATGAATTAGGCTAGAATGGTGAAGTCGTAAACTTTATCGGGTATGAACGAAAAAAGTATTCTAATGCTTAAAATCAAACTTGCATTACAAAAAGAGGGGACGAACAACGAGTGATAAGGAATATAGTAAAGCAAAGAAAACGAACAAAGAATAAATCTCAAACTATGAAATGCAGTCGGGAAACAGACATACATTCCATGGGAGAAGACAAACGAGAAAACTTGCGTTGTCGAATCGCAAACTTTAGAAAAAGGAGAAAGGTTGATTTGTAGAGAGAGAGAGAGAAAGATTTGACCTTTCAGTTTCAGCTGTAGTTGTGTTCCACGAGGGAATGAATGAATGGATTAGACGTTCAACTTTCTTCCAAAAGATTCTTTGGATAGAGAGCCGTACGACGGCGGGGACGAATTTTGTATGGGGGGAAGCTCAGACGTGACGCTAGGGGATATCGAAACCAGCAGCAACAGCTGAGATTTTTCATTCTTTTGGTTGCCGGCCCATGTTGTGGTGAATGCGGTATTGTTGTATGCATCATGCGGCGCCGTTTTGTATATTGGATTGGACACTCTTTTTTTTTTTTTTTTTTTTTGTGGTTTCTTTAGGTTGGGCCTTCGGCCCCAAAAGAGAAGCTTTTATGCTAGGTGAGACCCTTTAGGGGTTGGATCGACTTTTGCCATTAGGTCAAAAGTTATCTCACTCAATGCCACAAGCATTAAATGTTAAAATCTTGTAAATACATATTGGCCCTTTTATTGAATATAATAGGAAGGTGTGATGATGTGGTATGTTTGGTAATTTAAAATATTATATGGTGAATGGTATAGCATCTTCTGTAATTATTTTTTTGTGGTATATATCAATCCAAATCTTAATTTTGTGGCATATGTATAAAGATCACCCCAAAATAGGTGAAGTGCTAAAAAGGAAAGCTAATTAATTGACCATACATCTATATATATTAGTTCAACCCCGTGTTATGCCGTGGAAGTACTTAAAGATTCTATATGTATGTTAAGTTTTTATTACTGTATTATTATTATATTTAATTTATATAAGAATAATGATTTTAATTGTTAGCTAATACGCGACTAACACAAATCTCTTTATAGCTATTACTTTTAAAAGAGCAAGGATTGCATAGTGAAAACTAAATAGAGACACATTTATATATCTACTCCAATTGAAAAACATGCGAGGAAAGAACTATTTAAGAGAAGCACGTTAAAGAATGATCACAATGTAAAGAATCTTTTGGCAAAAACAAAAACAAATAAACAAACAAACAAAAAAATTAAGCATGAGCACATATAAAAAAAAAGTGTTAGTAAGAGTATAGTAAGAAAAAAACGCATTTCAAAGCTCTCCCAATAGCGTTAAATTAAAAAGAATGCATTTATTTAAAAGTAATAGTTAAAGTTAGTGTGAAAAAGCTTTTAAAAAGAGACCTTTTATTTCGGGGGAAAAATTATTGTAGTGGGCTAATTAAAAAGACTCAACATTATTTGAATAGTTGCAAGCAATGGCAAAAAAGTATTTCAAACATGCATATTGAAAATGAAATTGTAAATTTTAAAGTAACATATTTGGAAGAAGTTATTTTAATTTGAAAGAATTTATTTTGATATGGTAAAATGACATAACAAATGAAGAAGCAAAGGGAAAAATACAGTTAAAACTTAAAAAAAAAAAAAAAAGATGTATAGGGTGTTTAGAAAGTGTGATTAGTACTACAATTTTTGAACTAAAAACTATAGCAAATGAGAGCTTTAAATTGTAGCTCATTTTTTCTCACGATAGCATGTGAAAGTTTTATACTATAGCAACTAAAAGTTTGTTTAGAACTGATTTTGCTAAACAACCTAATATATTTTTTAAAAAAATAATTAAGAACTTTTTTAGGGTGTGGGATTTAAAAAAAAAGTCGAAAAAGCAAAAAAAATGTTCAAAAAAATGGGAACGAATCGTTCCACGTTTCTTCCTTAAGCGTCACATGACACTTTTAAAGATTGTATAGATACCATGAAGGTAAACCTGCTATTTACTTCAGTTGTTTTAAGATATGCTATTTTATATTTAACCTTTTAAAAATGCATTATTAGCAATAATTTAAATTAGTGATAAATTTCCTTTCAAAATAAAATGAGGGATAAATTAGGGTTGATAAGGATTGTACCATTTTGATGTCAAAAGTAAGCTTAAATTTCCTAAAAGAAAATGGAAAATGAGGGAAATTGATCAAATTAATTAAAAGAATAAAAATTAATAGGCTAGAATTTAGGAAAAGTCAATAAATTACAAGTTGATTTTAAATCCACAATTAATAAATAATGACTAAACTATTCTAAATTAAAATCCCCATCAGCTAATTCTCTCTCTTTTCCCTTCTTTCTCTTTTTCTTTCTTTCTTTCTTGTGGCTTGCAGCTGTTGCAGCTCGTCTAGAACCTTCTAGACCTTAGCATAGATGCCGTGTAACGCCTCGGAATTTATTTGATGTTATTGTAATATAAATGATGAATTAGTGTGTCATAATTAATGTTTTAACATTAATTTGATTACTTGGTTGGATTTTGAATTTTTGGTTGTTTTGTTAATTTGATGAATTCAAATGATTTCTTATTGTTTTAAAATGATGTTTTGAGTTTTAAAACACAACAATTTGTAAAATGTTAAAAATATTCCGTTTTACAAAATCTTGGGCGGCACATGGTTTTCGCACAGTAAAACTGCCCACTGTTTCTCTCTATTTATTTTCTCTCTGCTCCTCTCTTCTCACTCTCTCCGATCTCACTCTCTCTCCTCTCTCTCTCTCGGCTTCTCTCTTCTCTCTCAAATTTTTTAATCAAAATTCGAATCCAAGCTTCGGGTTAGCAAGGAGGAAGCTTGGGAACGTGATTTGGCAACCGAGAACGCGGATTGAAGCTTCGATTCGAGGTTAGTTTTGAAATTTCTAAACTTTTACAAAATTTTCAATTTTGTGCATTTTTGAAATCTAGGTTTGCTTGGACTTAGAAAACCTTTGATTTGAGTTAAATGAACTTAGAACAACTAGGATCTAAGCTTAGATTTAAGAAAAACGGATTGGATTCAAGATTTTTCATTTTTCTCCCCATTTTCTCATTTTTGGATTTTTAAGATTTTTGAGTTTAAATCTTGTTTAAATGAGTTCAAATGTGTTCTAGTATGTTTTTCTATCAACTATGATTGTTTTCCATGCCTGAGATTTGAGAAAAACAGGTTAAAATCAAGATTTGGATTTTGGGGGAATCGAAAACCCGTGGCTGGATTTCTGGGTTTTCCCAGTTCGGCAGGCCGGATCAAGGGATCGACAGGCCGGTGTTCTTCCGTCCGGCAGGCCGAACCTGGGGAATGACCGGCCGACCGGACTTGGTTTCCGGCAGGCCGAACTGTGCAGTTCGGTCGGCCGAAGCAGGGAGTCCGGTAGGCCGGCCGAGTATGAAGAATTTTGTGATTTTTCACCCGTTTTCACTATTTTGGACCCCGATTTAAATTCCAACCTTATAGAATGATTTTAAAGATACAAATGGCACACTAGGACATCATGAAATGGTTTAGTAACATAGAATGTCTCGAACTAGATATTGATCGACTTAGTCTGTATCTAGGATCGTTCGTGGTTCCGCGAAGCTAACGTATAGCGGACCAAGATTACGGTGTGGGGCACCGACACGAGTATCGAGGTAGGACTTCTATCCCATTTCCTTGGTAGCCTAGTTTCGAAATGATTTGGCTTTGAAAAGGATTTCTATTAAAAATGTTTTCAACAGTTGTTTGAAAATGAATTTATCGGTTATGTTTTAATATACCGTGAACTGAAATGAACTTCATAATTGTGACACCCGTTATTCTCCTAACGGGTATTAAGGTAGTTAAATTAATTTTTAGTATATAAAAAAAATTGCTTCATTTAAATTTATTTTACAATATTTATTTTTATCTATTTTTAAATTTTCTAAAATTCCCCTATATTTATTTAGTATGTTCACTAAAAAGCCTTAAAACTTCTAATAAATCTCAAAAATGTCATATTGGCATTATGTGTGTTAAAGTCTCTAGATGAGACATAAGGATATCTTTTCCAACTACTCTTGACCCTCATTTTCTTTATTTCCTCTATGACATGCTTCAACATGTCTCCTCCATAATTGTTTCTATCACTTCTCTTCAAAGACTTCATCTTTTCTTCCTTTCTCCTCCACGGTTCCCACACTCTTCTTCTCATTTCTTTGCTAAAGCAAAATACTTAGAGAACTTTTTCAAGGCAGCCATAAAAATCAGCCACCATCACCTCCATTTGAGCAAGAATTTCAGTCATACCGAAGTAAAGGAACCTGTTTTGAAGCCATTTCAAGTTTCCAACTAACCATAATCCGAGGTTAGAATCTTATGAACAAATTTAGTTTTTCATTTATAAATTTTCTTTTATACTAAAGGATTATTCAAATTTGCGTTCTTAAACCTAAGTATATGTTTGTTGCTATTTTGGAGCATATGTATAAAGTCTAAGTGTATATGCCCTAGACAGAAAATTTATATTGTTAAACTTTGTAATACCTCTATGGGCAGTGGCTATTTCTTGAAATTCTGGGATTAAATTAAAATGAGTTTTATGAATTGGTTTGCATATTTGAAAAGTAGCATCCTAAGCTTTCTAACGAGCTATCATAAACCTAAATCGGAGTTGTATTTTATTTTCTAAGAATTATTCAATTTTTGGATTAAAAACTAGTAAATCTATCAGTTTGTTATGGTATACCAGCTGCTAACCTGAACCAAGAACCCATATTTACTCACCACATAATTCTTTAATGTCTTGCAACCTTTCCAATATTATCCTAAGTGATTGATGAGTCTTATCAGGGACTAAAACATATATATTACTTGTTCACATTTTATATTGTGTTAAGACAAAAATTGTTTACTGTGGTATTCAAAAGAGATTTAAATAAAAACTTTAATGGCATACTAGTAAGATAGGTTTACACATGATTTATTTATGAATGTAGTTGTATGTTGTGCTTTAGTTTTAATTGTCCTTATGCACGCCTTAGGATCAAGGGAGTATGGAGCTAACGTTAATTGATTCCAGGATTAAAAGATTGTTAATAAGCTTGAAAGGTAGGGATTCTATTACTCATCTTTTGTGAGGTTTTTATAAAATTAAAATTGATTGTTTTGCCGCAATATATATATATTTATGTTGAACTGATATTATATGAGTATTACATATAAAAGTATGACATGGACTCGTCTTGTATTGTACGGCGAGGAACTTAATGAATTGATACATGTTATAAATTAAGAAGCATGATTAGGAAAACTGACTCTATTAATAATGATTTAATAAAGAGAAATGGTGAGACATGAAGAGGGCGGCGGTTACGTCCTTGGGCATGAATACCCTAAAAGGTAAAATAGGGGGAAGGTAATGACGCTTCCTTGGGTTGAAAGTCCCAGAACACACTGTACAGGAATCGACTTAGTGAGGACTCGGGGCTTAATGTCCCCTCACCGGAACACCCTTGGAATGTTTAGAGGGTGATCAAACACGCCCATTTGGGTTTCGATGAGTTAAGTGATACTCTATTGAATGTGGGTACCTAGGAATAATGATAAAATGTAACATTTGTATATATGTATATGTATGAAACTCGGTAATGATTAACTATGGTATCCACAGAATATGATTATAATAAATCTCATAATATGAATAATGATGAGTATTAAATAACCATGCAGGTTTTAATGTGGTAATGATAAAAACCTAAAGGTGAGTAATGGTTTTCTCTACTGAGCATAGTGTCGCTCATTCCCTTATATTTTTATCTTTTCAGGACTCACTAAGTGTGAGGTGGCTACGAGAAAAATAGTTGAGGAAGCGATGTAGCTATATTACATTGGGACTGCTTCAATTGTTGAGAATGTTCTTCATGATAATGTAAGCATCAATTGTTACTTTCTGTGACTGTATTACAATGCGTTGATGGTTAAAATGATGATGACGATAGTTTATATTATTAAATTTAAGGTGCTACATTAAACTGTGGTTTATTTGTCGTTTATATTTTTATTTTTGATTTGAGAGTTTTCATTTAAGCCCCGGGTAACTTTATTTTTAAGGTTTTACTTTTATTTTAAATTTTTATTTTATTTTATTGAAAACTGTTAACCCCCCATATAGGGGCGTTACAATAATGAATGTAAATGACAACACTCGGTAATTGGGTTTTGAATGATGATGATAATAAACATATAGGCATGATGCCATATTAGAGGTCGGGTCGTGTAGCAATCGACCTTGGGGGCAGGTCCCGAAACCCAACTGGGCCACTACGGTGGTGATATTATTATGGTTTGCCTAGGAAAAGAAAATGATATTTTGGGTTGTCAGAGTAAACTGTTTTGGGTAAGGACGGTTTTATTCAAACTTATTTATTTATTTATTCAAGGTTTCTTTCAAGTAATCCTTGAATAGTGAAATGTTTCTTTAAATTAAATTATTTTATAAAATGCAGTCCTACTGAGCCTTTCGCTCACGTTTTATCTGTTTTAAATCTCCCCCCTCTAGGTGGTTTTCCATTTAGGTTTGGAGAAGATTCAACAGACAGGACCCAAGAGCAATAGAGGGACTAGTAGATTAATTTGTATTATTTAAATCAAGGTATGTAAGATTTTAACTTTATTTGTACCTAGACTGTGATTGTATTTATGATATTATCAGTACCATATGTGTGCACAAGTTGTGGGTCTATGGGACCCATACTCGCTCTGTTTATTCTTTAATATTAATTATTCATGAAATGGCTTTCTTTAAATTTTCATATTTTATTACTTAACTCAAACCCTTAAACTCTTGATTTTAATTAAATTTTCCTTAAATTAATTTAAATAATCTGCCACATCGCCTCCCGTACTCCGGGGCGTGACAGAATGGTATCAGAGCTCAAGGTTATGAACCTTGAGAATTGTGCACACATAGGTTTGACAATGAAATACCTCTGACAGTCCAAATTTTGTTTTCAGAAGTGAGAGAATGACACCTAGACGTCGTTCGACCGCTGACGCCAAGTTTGGAAATGATGAGGGCATGACGAGGTCTATGTTTGCGGCTTTCTAGTAAATGACAGCCAGGGCTAGACCGGAAGATTCTGATGTTGGTCGTTGGCATGCGTACTTTAAGAAATTCCAGCGTACGTCTATTCCGAATTTTGATGGTAATGGGGGTCCGCAGTTAGCAGAGTATTGGCTGGATTCGATCTTGAAGCATTTGGATACCTTTGGTGTGCCTGATGAGTATTGTGTGGAGTTTGCTGCGTATAAGCTCGAGGGTGGCGCTAACACCTGGTGGAAACAGGCTAAGCGTTTGGAACGCGGTGGCGATATCAGTTGGGACAGGTTCGAGGAGCTGTTCTATGATCGATATTTCTCGCAGGGGTATAGAGATCAGAAGGCAGCTGAGTTCTACAGGTTGCAGCAGGGTGATCTGTCAGTTCAGGAATATGAGGCAAGGTTTAATGAGTTGGCTAGGTTTACTCCATCAGCGGTGGCATCGGAGCGTGAGAAGTGTATTAAGTTTCAAGAAGGGCTCAAGGCTCCTATTCAGCGACAATTGGTTGCTCCGCGGCTTAGGAGTTTTGGAGAGCTTGTGTCGTCGGCGATATCCGTGGAGAATGATTATGTGCAGTATTGTGAGGACCGAGCTAAGGCTTCAGGAGGACCGCAGAGGAGTGGTAGGAAGAGCACCAGTAGTCGTCCGACTCCAGGGAAGAGTAAGCAAGGTGGCACAAACAGTGGTAGCAGCAGTTCGTCTGGCAGCGGGCGCAACAATCCCTACAGCTTCCATTGTCATTTCTGTCAGCAGCCCAGACACATCAAGAGGAATTGCCCGATCAGGAATGCCCGTCTTGGATCTCAGACTGGGGAGGATGCCAGTCGTCAGTCTCAACCTCAGACCCTACCTCTGCCTCAGCAGTACCCGCAGTTGCAGTATCCCCAGTTCTCTCCTCAGCAGTTCTCATATCCGGCACGGGGGCAGCAACCGCAACATTTCCAGAGTAGCGTCTCTTAGTAGCGAGCGCCGAGTACAGGTAGTGTGCAGTCGTCTCCATCCCAGCAACATCGGCAGAATAATCCAGGACCAGCAATGTTGGTAGAGGAAAAGGAAAGGCTCTAGTGCAGGTTCATGCAATAGCATCTGGAGGTTCAGATTCTCATGTTGGTAACGCGGTTGTCGATGGTATGATTTTGGTTTCTAGATCTTTAGCTCGCGTTTTATTTGATACCGGTGCCTCTCATTCTCTCATTTCGAGTTCTTTTGTACATACTTTAGGATTGGAGATAGAAGAGTTTAATGAACCCCTAGTCATAACTTCTCCCTTGGGGCGGGTGTATGTAAATTGTATGTGTAAATCTTGTAAAATAAAGATTGGGGATGAGATTTTGAAAAGTGATTTGATTATACTCCCCATGAGCTCCTATGATGTAATTCTAATAATGGACTGGTTGTCCAGATATAATGCAGTTATGGACTGCCAACTTAGAAGAGTGACCTTAGTGTCTGATAGGGGACGATGATCACTTACCAGGGTGGTGGTGATTGGTTAATGAGTGAGTGTCTCATGAAGTCGTGTCTAGGAGGGCGAAGGAATCTAGGTTGTTGTGCTTTTCTTGCCAACCTAGATTGCGAGCCCTATGCTTCGAGTGGCAGTGTAGCGATTCTGGTGATTGATGAGTTCGAGGATGTCTTCCCCAACGAGTTGCTAGGATTACCACCGCATCGGGAAATTGAGTTTGGTATCAAGTTATTTCCAGGGACAGCACCAATTTCTATGGCACCTTATCGGATGGCGCTGGCAGAAATGAAGGAATTGAGGAGGCAACTTCAGGAGCTTGCTAATAAAGGGTATATTCAGAATAGCATATCTCCGTGGAGAGAACCGGTTTTGTTTGCTAAGAAGCATGATAGGACTCTCAGGTTGTGTGTGGATTATCGGCAGCTGAATCGTGTTACGGTAAAGAATAAGTATCCATTGCCTAGGATTGATGAGTTGTTTGATCAGTTGGGAGGTTCGCAGTACTTCTCAAAGATTGATTTGCGTTCAGATTATCATCAGCTCAAGATTAAGGAAGAGGATATTCCCAAGACAGCTTTTAGGACTCGGTATGGGCACTTTGAGTTTCTGGTTATGTCGTTTGGGTTGACAAATGCTCCGGCAGCTTTCATGGATTTGATGAACAGGATATTTAGGCCGTTTTTGGATCAGTTCGTGATCGTGTTCATCGATGATATTCTTGTGTATTCTAAGACTTGGGAGGAGCATGAGCAGCATCTCCGGATCGTGCTTCAGACTCTACGGGAGCACCGGTTGTATGCTAAGAGGGAAAAGTGTGGGTTTTGGTTGACTAAGGTCAAGTTTCTGGGTCATGTAATCTCGGAGTATGGTATTTCTGAGGATCCGTCCAAGATTGAAACCATAGTAGAGTGGGAATGACCAAGGAATGTAGCGGAGAATCGCAGCTTTTTAGGTCTTGTAGGTTATTACAGGAAATTTGTAAAGGATTTTTCGATGATTGTAGCTCCATTGATGAGATTGATCAAGAAAAATGTCAGGTTTGAGTGGAACGAAGATTGTGAGCTTGCTTTTCAGGAATTGAAGAACCGGTTGATTTCAGCCCTAGTGTTAGTTATTCCTAGCAGTGATGAGCCGTATGAGGTTTATGCAGATGCTTCAGGGCGCTGACTTGGGTGCGTGTTGATGCAGCATGGACGTGTAGTTGCGTACGGATCGAGACAGCTACGACCTCATGAGCGAAATTATCCTACTCATAATTTAGAGCTCGCAGCGGTGATTCACGCGCTGAAGATTTGGAGGTGTTACTTGTATGGAGCGTCGTTTCAAGTCTTCTCCGATCACAAGAGTTTGAGGTATTTGTTCACTCAGAGGGATCTTAATTTGAGGCAGCATAGATGGATAGAGTATATGGAGGATTATGATTTTGCGTTGCAGTATCATCCCGGGAAAGCTAATGTGGTCGCAGACGCACTTAGCAGGAAGTCTTCAGGGATTCTCGCTTGTTTGGCTTTTGAGGACTGAAATAGGGATGCGACAGTAAGCGAGTATAGGCTACGGTATCATGAAGACTGTGATCGAGTTTCGGTATATCATGTGGAAGCGACCCCAGCTCTTGTTCAGATGGTGAAGCAAAGTTAGTGGCAGGATCAACATTTGTAGGGGATTTGGATGCGGATTCAGAACGGGGAGCAGTTTGAAGAATGGAGCGTTCATGCAGATGGATCGTTGTATTTCCGGGAGCGTCTTGCAGTTCCAGCTATCGCCGAGGTGACGAAAGCCGTTTTGGATGAAGCTCATAGGTCTCAGTTCGCTATTCATCCAGGGAGCACAAAGATGTATCGCGATTTGAAGAGGCAATATTGGTGGAGAGGCATGAAGAAAGATGTTCGAGAGTATGTGGCCAAGTGTTTGACGTGTCTTCAGGTGAAAGCCGAGCATCAGAAGCCTGCAGGTCAGCTTCAGCCGCTTCCTATTCCAGGGTGGAAATGGGAGCATGTGACGATGGATTTTCTCACAGGTTTGCCGAGGACGGAGCAGCGGCATGATGCAGTTTGGGTCGTGGTCGACAGGTTGACGAAATCGGCGCATTTCATTCCGTTTAGGTCGACGTGTTCGAGGAAGATTCTCAAGGATTTGTATCTGTAGAACATTGTGAGGTTGCATGGAGTTCCTTTGTCCATCACCTCTGATTGAGACACCAGGTTTAATGCTAAGTACTGGAGGAGTTTTCAGGAGGCTTTAGGTACGGATTTGAACTTCAGTACGGCGTTTCATCCTCAGACCGATGGGCAGTCTGAGCGGGTTATTCAGATTCTCGAGGATATGTTGCGTGCCTGTGCGTTGGACTTCGGCGGAAATTGGAAGCAATGTTTGCATCTGGCGGAGTTCGCATACAACAATAGCTATCAGGCGAGTATTGGTATGGCACCATTTGAGGCGTTGTATGGGCGACCGTGTCGGTCACCTGTGTGTTGGGCCGAGCCGAAAGATAGGGTTATTCTTGGGCCAGATGAGATCCGTGATAGCAACGAGAAAGTCGCGGTGATTCGAGATCGATTGAGGGCAGCTCAGAGTCGACAAAAGAGTTACGCGGATAGGAGACGTAGACCTCTAGAGTTCGCGGTTGGAGATTTTGTTCTCTTGAAGGTATCGCCTCGTAAGGGAACTATGCGGTTCGGAGTGAGTGGGAAGCTCGCGCCGAGGTATATTGGGCCGTTCGAGATCACTCAGCGTGTTGGTGTGGTTGCTTATCGGCTTGATCTTTCGCCCGGACTTTCTCATGTTCACGATGTGTTTCATGTGTCGATGCTTAGGAAGTGTCCGCCTGAGCAGGGTAAGATAGTTTCATTTCGCGATATGTAGGTTCAAGAGGATACGACGTACGAAGAAGCGCCGATTCAGATCATCGACTAGAAAGTAATTAGTTTGCGTCGTCGTGAGATATCATTGGTAAAGGTCGTGTGGCAGCATCACGGGGTTGATGAAGCCACCTGGAAACTAGAGTAGAGTATGCGGGAATTGTATCCACATTTGTTTTGTTTCTGAAATGAGATGTAAATTTCGAGGGCAAAATTTCTTTTAGGGGTGGAGAGTTGTAACACCCCGAAATTTATTTGATGTTATTGTAATATAAATGATGAATTAGTGTGCCATAATTAATGTTTTAACATTAATTTGATTACTTGGTTGGATTTTGAATTTTTGGTTGTTTTGTTAATTTGATGAATTCAAATGATTTCTTATTGTTTTAAAATGATGTTTTGAGTTTTAAAATACAACAATTTGTAAAATGTTAAAAATATTCTGTTTTACAAAACCTTGGGCGGCACATGGTTTTTGCACAGTAAAACCGCCCACCGTTTCTCTCTATTTATTTTCTCTCTTCCTCCTCTCTTCTCACTCTCGGCTTCTCTCTTCTCTCTCAAATTCTCTCTCAAATTTTTGAATCAAAATTCAAATCCAAGCTTCGGGTTAGCAAGGAGGAAGCTTGGGAACGTGATTTGGCAACCGAGAACGCGGATTGAAGCTTCGATTCGAGGTTAGTTTTGAAATTTCTAAACTTTTACAAAATTTTCAATTTTGTGCATTTTTGAAATCTAGGTTTGCTTGGACTTAGAAAACCTTTGATTTGAGTTAAATGAACTTAGAACAACTAGGATCTAAGCTTAGATTTAAGAAAAACGGATTGGATTCAAGATTTTTTATTTTTCTCCCCACTTTCTCATTTTTGGATTTTTGAGTTTAAATCTTGTTTAAATGAGTTCAAATGTGTTCTAGTATGTTTTTCTATCATCTATGATTGTTTTCCATGCCTGGGATTTGAGAAAAACAGGTTAAAATCAAGATTTGGATTTTGGGGGAATCAAAAACCCGTGGCTGGATTTTTGGGTTTTCCTAGTTCGGCAGGCCGGATCAAGGGATCGACAGGCCGGTGTTCTTCCGTCCGGCAGGCCGAACCTGGGGAATGACCGGCCGACCGGACTTGGTTTCCGGCACAGTTCGGCCGGCCGAAGCAGGGAGTCCGGCAGGCCGGCCGAGTATGAAGAATTTTGTGATTTTTCACCCGTTTTCACTGTTTTGGACCTCGATTTAAATTCCAACCTTATAGAATGATTTTAAAGATACAAATGGCACACTAGGACATCATGAAATGGTTTAGTAACATAGAATGTCTCGAACTAGATATTGATCGACTTAGTCTGTATCTAGGATCGTTCATGGTTTCGCGGAGCTAACGTATAGCGGACCGAGATTACGGTGTGGGGCACCGGTACGAGTATCGAGGTAGGACTTCTACCCTATTCCTTGGTAGCCTAGTTTCGAAATGATTTGGCTTTGAAAAGGATTTCTATTAAAAATGTTTTCAACGGTTGTTTGAAAATGAATTTATCGGTTATGTTTTAATATACCGTGAACTGAAATGAACTTCATAATGAATGTAAATGACAACACTCGGTAATTGGGTTTTGAATGATGATGATAATAAACATATAGGCATGATGCCATATCAGAGATCGGGTCGTGTAGCGATCGACCTTGGGGGCAGGTCCCGAAACCCAGCTGGGCCACTACGGTGGTGATATTATTATGGTTTGCCTAGGAAAAGAAAATGATATTTTGGGTTGTCAGAGTAAACTGTTCTGGGTAATGACAGTTTTATTCAAACTTATTTATTTATTTATTTATTTATTCAAGGTTTCTTTCAAGTAATCCTTGAATAGTGAAATGTTTCTTTAAATTAAATTATTTTATAAAATGCAGTCCTACTGAGCCTTTCGCTCACGTTTTATCTGTTTTAAATCTCCCCCCTCTAGGTGGTTTTCCATTTAGGTTTGGAGAAGATTCAACGGACAGGACCCAAGAGCAATAGAGGGACTAGTAGATTAATTTGTATTATTTAAATCAAGGCATGTAAGATTTTAACTTTATTTGTACCTGGACTATGATTGTATTTATGATATTGTCAGTACCATGTGTGTGCACAAGTTGTGGGTCTGTGGGATCCATACTCGCTCTGTTTATTCTTTAGTATTAATTATTCATGCAATTGCTTTCTTTAAATTTTCATATTTTATTACTTAACTCAAACCCTTAAACTCTTGATTTTAATTAAATTCTCCTTAAATTAATTTAAATAATCTGCCACGTCGCCTCCCGTACTTCGGGGCGTGACATGTCGCCGCATGCCATGATAATTGGCACCATGGCCTTGCATCAACATTTATTATATCAACAACCGACATCGTTCTTGCATCTTGTCGTCTTCCTCTACATCTTCATAGAGTATTGCAACACCACTTCTTGTCCACAACTAGGTCTCGATGATGGCTACTCGCCAAAAGCCCTTCATGATGGCACCTGTGCCTAGCATGGATCTCGACGATAGGTAAGCAACGTCCTCGACAAAGGAGAGAGAAAGATAGAGGAGGGTCAAGTTAGGGTGAGGATAAAAAAAAAGCAAATTAATTTCTGATTGGTCCATTATTTATCTATGTTTGAATACATACTATCTAATTTTAAACGACTCTAATGTTAGCCTATCTATTAAATTTCTGAAAAGAAAAAAAAATGTACATTTCAAAGTCAACTATTTAGAGTGGTTTTTATACCAGAGGCTGCCCAAAAGTTTATAGCCCAATTTGAAAACATTCCAACTAGCTAGTTGATTCTCAACTTTCAAATAGTAAAATGATTTTTTTTGGATTCTTTACATAATTAAAACCTGGATTGGTTTATGCAACTAAAAAAATAATTACAAAAAATATCACACCATATTAGAGAATGTCATGTCATATCATTACACTATATTTAAAAATACTAAATATACTCTTAGGTCTTGTTTGTTATATAGGACTAGGACAAGGATTAGGATAAATTATCCTAGTCCTATGTTTGGTGACAACTTTGGACTGGATAACTAATCCAAAGATTCCAAAATAGTCCCACTTTTGTGGGATTAATAATCCCACTCAAAACCATGGGATTATTAATCCTATGTCCTGGATTACATCCAACTTAGTCCCCCACTAGTACATCGCCCCATCAGACCAAGCGACCTGCCATTGTGGACCTTGCCTCCACTAGATCTCCATCATGTCGGCACCCTTACTAGATCTCCGTCTTTGGCACCTCTATTGGATCTCCATCACACTGCGTCTAACCACCGACTGATATCGTGTCCTAGACATGATCTCCCTACCGGCTTGCTCAGAACGTCGTCGTATTACTGCCTAACTCTCCATGCTTCCCTGTTGAGATTTGAAATTCCTTGCCTTCTTAGATTTTTTATGGCCACAAAATAATGTTTGATCCTTTTTGCTTTGTTGGCTGGTTTTAAAGATGTTGATGTTGATGTTTTTGTTTTGTGGGTGGGTATAGATGGGGATGGGCCACGGTAAGGGGGTGAAGCTCATGCAGCTAAGGCAGATGAGTTGGGATTTTTGGATGATGAAACTATTATTATGTGAAGCTTTTCAGGGGATCTTTTCATACTCTCTTTGCCGGTGAGGGGGTTTTTTTTTCGTTGGGTTTTTTTGTCTTTGACTTACAATAAAAAGAGAAAGGAGATGCAGAGAGTGAGAGAGGAAAAAATTAGAGAATATACATATATTATATATGAAAATAATCCTTTTTATTAACTTTTTATGTTATATGATTTTATTGCTTTTATGTTATTCTATATAATTAATTAAATTGTCATTTTAATTTCATAATTTGGATAATTATTTCAATTATAATTTCATTTAATTGAGTCCAATCCGACAATACACAAAACACAGGACAGGGATTAAACATAATCCAATCCAGTCTTATCCAATCCAATCAAATCCTAACTTTATAATCCAATCCAGTCCAATATACCGGTTCCAGTACCTATTGCGAATACTTTCTAGTATTTGTCATAGTTACTAGTCAGTATCTGCCAAGATCAACAACATCATGATCGTCTCTGTCATTAGAAAATCACAAAAATTCACAAAAACTACACACAAATAAACATATCAAACCTAAAAATAAAAAATGAAAAAAACAAAACAAAAATATGTCGTCAATCTCCTCGCATGGGGAGTTTCTCTTATGCCTCCACAAGGCCATCATGGCAAGTGGGGACATTTGTAGATCTTCTTGCATACGGAGGATATCTCACCTTCGATCTCAGCACGACTACCAAAGTTGAAAGAAGATCTACAAATCACCACAAGTGCAGAGGAGATCATCGATCTCCTCCTTGCGGTCACCGCGACACAAGGCAATGGGAGGTCTCATGCAAGGAAGATCATGCGACTATTGCACCTCCACTAGTGGAGCATTCTCCTTGGGTCGAGGCAGCATCATCAAGGATCAGCAACAATCATATAACACCTAAGAATTTCTAAGTACATTATATATACGATAATTAAGGATTATAATTAAGTAATTTCAGTACAAATTTTGTGAGCTAAATTTTATGATAAAAAAGATGAAAAAAATATACAACTGATGAAAAATGTGTATGAGAGTAAAGACGTTTTCTTCCTTTATATTGTTTGTTAAGACAAGAGATAAGAAAATGATACTCAACTAACTCCCCATTTGTTTCATAGGTTTAAATCGCAATTTAAACTATTTTGCTATAGTATTTTCTCTCATAAAGATTTAAATTTATGTTCAAACTTTTTGTTTAAACTTGTCAACCATATAAGCCACAAAATGACTTACAAATCATTTGTTAATATTTTGGTTTAAAAATAAGTACAAAAAGGTAATTTATATCTATTTATACAAGTATTATAGGCTTCTCTCTCACAAAAAATCTCTCCATTTTTTAAGGGATAATTCTACTTTTATCTTTTGCTCATTCTTTCCTCTTACCAAACAACCTACAGTTCATTTTCTCTTCGAAAATTCCTCACTCCATTCTTTCCTCCCACTTTTTACCTCTACAAAAGGTGTTAAAAACCAGACCTAGCAGGTTGGCATAAACACAAACACTAAAATGTAAGCATGACACAACATGATTCTTAAATGGACCTAATTCTTAAATGGACGATGAGATTTGGATTCTCACTTATAGATCTACGATCTAGACTTTTGACTCTGTAAACATCCAAGATCTACAATCTCTATTGTTTCTCCCATAGGGTCTTTATAAGAATGCCACAAATTCAAGGCTTGGATTGATTTATACCACAAGAGAAAAATATTTGTAGAAAATGCCATAGCCATATCACACAATATAATTAGAATACAAAATAAACTTTTAAGCTCTATAGCTTATATCAATTAAGCTTTATAGCTTTTTTGTTGAAATGTTTGTTGATCAAAAGGGTATAATTTTATAACAAAATAATTTTATTTAAACAATATAGTAGTGAATGCACGACTTTTTTGAGGTGTAGCAAAGTTCAATTTGCTGGATTTTTCCATGGTTTCCCTAAGTACCTCCTCCTCTGCTAGGCCAAAGAGCCCAACCACCGATTGAGAACAAAGTTGTTGACCCCCGATCACAAACGCCCATCGACGCCCAACCCCCACTATGACCTACTCGACAGCGATGACATCCTTTGGTGCCAAAGAGAGCCTGTTGCATACTCTGGTCCACGATGTGGACGTGTCAGAGTCATGATCAAAACCAAAGAATACGACTACATAAGTTATAATTTAGTGTTGAAGATACTACGTAAACTTTAGCTAAGATTGAATATAAACTTTACCAATAGGGTAAAAAATACACTCCATTATAATCGTTTCCTAAAAGCATTTGACTTTTTTAATTAAACAGATTGAAATCTAATTTAAAATAATAATAAAAAACTCTATATTATAGCAAGGCAAGACCAAAAAGAAACAGCAGTTAACTTCTGGGATGTGGTTGTAAAAATTTATTTAGAGAGCACTCAATCATTCTTAGTCAGAATGATTAATGATAGCACCCTATATAGCTCCCAACTCTTCGAAAACTTTTTAGAGCATTTTTCCACTGCTAGCCCACTTACTTTAGAAGCATGGCATACTATGATTTCCAATTGATGCTTGAATATCTATATGTACGAGTTCAGCTTTCTCAAAAACTATGAGGATCTATTTTGAAAAGTTTTTGGACCACATGTCAAATAGCAGAAGCAGAAAAGGAGCATATGGGCTTAGTGAGGCACACGTTCATTAATTAGGATAACATAATTATATAAACAACTGAAACAGATGAGGTCATGTATAGCAGTTACTTTACATCACTGATTATATAAGGATCGGGTGAGCTTTATTTTCACCTTTCTCGGTCAACCAATATGGCAATATATATATATAATATAATATAATACATAAAAGACTTTTACATCCAGCGTTTATAACTTTATTCACTCGAGAATATAATTTTATTTATACGTTTACATGTAACCATCAAGTTATTCACATGTAACACACGCAACATTATAAGTTATATTTTAATAATTTGAGTGTTACAAGACTATATAACCATAGTTAGATTTTCGATTGAAAAAAGTTACAAACTTGGAATGAATTTAGTGTTGGATGTAAACCAAAACATATAATATATATATATATATACATATATGTATATTTGAGTCCAAGTTGAGTGTGTTCAAATCTTGAAAAGCCGAGCATGCCAAAGTTCCTTGCAACATGTTGCTTTGCAGAAGGATCACTGGGATCATGTGCTGATCATGCATGACATGATTAAACTCTCACATGCTTTTTGCACAAACACTCGTGTCATTGAACTAGTCTGTATATGTTGTGCCCTGAAGCATCCCACGTATGCTTTGATATGGTGTGGTTAAGAACCAACAACCAGTCGTCCCACTTGAAATTTTTTCTCGTAATTGTATGTAAATTTGATAAAATTTATTATTCGTTGTTTTTGAAAATTTAAAATTATATGTTTGCTCCATTCTCACTTGATTTATACATAAAAAAAAAAACTTTTTAATTTACATCTCCACTCTTTCCGACTTATTCTTTTAGGCAATATCCTTGTACCAACTAAAGTTTTTCTTTGTTCATTAACTTAGCCAATAAGTCCATATCAAGAAACACTTGCAAATGCAGGCATCAAACATGAAAGAAATATAGGGTAAAAGAAAGAGAACGGGGAATTTATTATATAAAATGCACCATTGGGAAGTGTCGTGGGTAGGCATTAAAAGTAAGAAGCTTCTAACTTATAGCTTTCCACCATCCCACGCCATATTTGGGGAAAAAAGTCTTAGAAATGAAAGAGATGTAGAATTGAATCCAATAATCAGCTTTACAGGGTCTTGACCAGAACTAAGGGTCCTAACAACCAAGCAGTCGTGCGTCTGCTCATCTACCTATCCACGTTATTACAAAATAGGGAAAACTACGTACATTTTATATTTATAGTGTTTTTTTCTTTTGTTTGAGATGTATACAAAGATGAGAGTTTATTGGAGCATTTAATTATGTCAAATTTCTATGTGAATCCAGAATTTGACATTTAGATTAAAAAATTTTATCTCCGATGCAACGTGTTAAATCTAACAAATGCTTCCCTTCAAAAAAATAAAAAATAAAATCTAACAAATGCTATACTTGTCAAATTAAACTCCAAGCCTAGCATGTGAAAAATTTTATTGGTGTGTTAACTTTGTTCACATATTAATAGCAAGCCTTATTATTTTCAACTATTTAAAAATACAAATTTTCCATGTACAGTTCCAAAGTAGGTACAACAACTTTATTAATAATATTAAATGTGGCATTTTTTTGTTCTCTATAACAAAATGTTCAATACATATTGCTTTGTTATGCCGTTTTATCGTTTGGACAATGTGAAAAGGTTTTTAACATAAGTCAAGACTAACCGGCTGTGGGTGCTTTTTGTAGCTCTATTCCAATTACATAGTTAGATCTGCTATAGCGTAAAACTCTCATATGTTACTATATAAAAAAATAATAAGCAATATTGTAAAGCTCTTAATGCTACAGTAAAATCGTTCAAATTTTTAGTTCTAATTATTTTGCCAAACATACTTTATACTGCATATCTTCTAATGTTGGCCAGCCTTAAATCTATTTCAAAAGCAATATTTGTAGAGCTACAACAAGAGGCCTTCAACAAAGAGATGGTGTCAGACCAAGAATTGGGCAGACGGTGGACGGAGGACACACCCAAATGTGGTGCGAAGGGAATGAGGATCCTCCCAGATCTAGGTGCGAAGGGAATGTGGCATCATGCACACATCTGAGCATGATTGTTGAGGGTGAGCTCGGCGCCATCGCTGATGAGACAAACTTCGATAGTCGACTAAACAGCTCAGCAGAGCCACCAAGGAGCAAATTACTGACCCCGACGACAGCGTGCGCTTCGTCCAAGGTGCTACTCAGGGCCCCCATGGCTGCACCCCTGGCAGGTTGCCACCTTGGACTATGCACTAGCTCGGTTCGGGTCATTCTCATTCACAAAGTGGGCTGCTACTCGCCACCACAGGCCAACAAACGGCAAATAACTCACCATCCGATGGGAGTCGATTCATCGACAGGGGACATGACACTTGTCACCTATTGCCTGACACGCCTTGATGTGACATCGAGGTTGTGGGTAAAACCCACCTAGCACCCGGTCCAAATGGTAGCCTATAAATAGGATGCATTTATTGCATTCTAGAGAAAGACTCATTCCCACCTAACAAGCTCCCGTCCTTTGCCGAGCAACCCTGCCTTGAGCATCAGAGAGCCCTTATCTATCGATTGACTTTTTTTCTCTCTCACCTCCGAAGTGTCCTTCCTCTTATTGCAGGTACGCCTGATCGGGCAGAGGCGAGCTGGGAAAAGCCGGACACCGTGCGCAGCCGCATGTGGTGTTGATTCAACGCCGGACCAAGGTAACATCAACAATGACCATGATAATTTTTTATTTAGTTAAATACTTTTACCGTTAGTTGTCGTTTGACCGTTTCAAAAACCTAACTTTAGCCTTGCTCTTGGAGCATTAGTTGACGTTAAATCCTATGTTGTAAGGATTTTATGTGAAAAATATAATATTGATATATATATATGTAAGTATTAGAGATGGTCTTGCTATGCCTAGAGAAACCCCTTGTATCATGAATGCTAGCAAAAGAAAGTACTCAGACTCAGCTGGGTATCAGAAACCGTCCTTGGCTCTTAAAACTTGTGGCTATGCATGCATATAATGATACTTGGCCTAGAAAGCTTTTATATTAATAGAAGGTAATCTTGCCACCTAATTCCTTTCATGCTTCTCATGAAATTTATGACTTAAGTCCACGACAGCTGAGAAAGTATAAAAAAAGTTATGTTATCATGTAGTACATCCCACCTGCCCCTCATATCTGCCTTTTTTCTTTTTTTCTTTTTTCCACTTTTCCTTCACGAAGTCACTAAGAACACGTATAATCTTCAACAAAAAGATTAGTCTGCAGATTTACGTTAGAGACTTGGTGAAAATGTATACTCAATAAATTAATAACTCGCGTTATATTTTTGGTGAAAAAAGTGTTGTTAAACTTTGACTTGGTTAGCTGGAGAATATATTCCCATTTCTCTAAGAAGGTTACTCGGCAGCCTTAATCTTGCCAGAAGACATCCACTACGGTAAAAATTTGCCTTCTTTCACTTGTGGGCGAAAAAAGTTTCAAAAAAAAAAAAAAAAAAAAAGAAAGAAAGAAAGAGAAGAAGGGGTGTGGTCCCCTTGCTCTTGGGGACAAACCAATTAACAATTAATTTACTTGGGTAAAAAAAAACCAATATATTGATTGAGGAATATAGATGTGGACCACAAATTTTTAACTTTTCCAATTAATATCCCACACCTGCAAATACTTAAATAATTGGATAGAAAAAAAAAATAATTAATACGATGATGGCTAAAATTATTAGTTAAAATTGTAAATATTATATGTAATAATTTTTTTTATTTTTATTTTAATATATAAAAATTTTATATTATTTTTAATTTAAAAATTAACTAGACCAATTAATGTCAAGCTAAAAACTAACAACCTCCTGACCAAAAGCAAAAGCAAACTGATATAAATGCTCACCAAAACGTTAAAATTCGTCTTTTGTCGTTGGACTTTTTATTGCTGTGATCAAAATGTGGTACAACTCACCGACATGATTTTCTGTTAGTTTTAAGCGGAGTTGAAATTCCCATCCTATTCAGAACCACAGGTAATGATACGAGAGTCAAAGCGGGCGGTGAGACAAGACACAAAAATGGAGCTTTAGGACCTTTTGTGGGGTCGAAGGACCAAAATAAGCAATAAATAATCTTCTTCATTTCTCATTTCTAAATATAATATAATGGTAATAATAAATTTTCGTTATAAATAAAAGTTTTCTTATGTAATGTTAATATATAGTTAATCAACGTCAGTTCATTCCATGCCAGATTATAATGGTTAATCACCGAAAGAGAAAAATAATCAATTATAATGCTTAAGGGGTAGATAACTAATTATCTTAATAATGTATAGGGTGTTTGACATAATGATTATAACTATTAGTTAAAATTGTAAACATTTAACATGTAAGAGTTTTATATTGTAATAATTTTTTTATTTTTACAATAATATATAAAAATTTTATACTGTTTTTAATTAAAAATTGGTTAGAACCAAATGCTAAACATGCTGTAAAAAGACGCAAAGGAAAAGTTGTCAACTATATATCTGATTAATAGTATGTTGACTTCTAATTTTCCATCAATCCACGCAATGATTGAAGCGATTATTACTATCTTATTGTATTATCTCTTGCTCACGATATAGTACCTTCATTGGCCCTTATTGTTTCTTATGAGTTATGTTATCCATCCGCTAAATAGTTACAATTGGTATTTATATTTTCCCAAGTAATCACATTATCTTATGTTCCGTAATAGATAAATAAATAAAATCCTATTTTCATTTTGTATGATCTTTTTTCTCAAACACGTGTAAAATTTTCAAATTACAATCGGAGAATTTTGTTATATAAAATAACAACGTACTTTGATAAAACATAGTTTATTATATAATATTTTATTTTTTATTTTTTTTACAAAATATGACAAAAATCTCGTGGTTAAAAACTATGTAATAGAATATTTTTATACCCTGCCAAAAAGTTCTACTACAAATTTCAGAAAAATAAAAAAAGTTCAACTACATGCACGCATGTTGATATAAGTTTCAAGTTATATTTCTTCAAAAGATGATCTCTAAGATAGTATTTTCCTAATTTTGGAATCAAACAATAGAATGTAACAGGATCATTGAAATATTTTAATGCATGACACTGATTCATTAAAAGACGAAAGATTTTGTGGTTGCTTATATATATTAATAGTAATCCACCACTTCACCAAAAAATGAATAGTTCCATTCTTCACCATCAAGTTAAAAAAAAAAAAAATCAAAGATTTTTTTAGTAGTAAAAAGAAAATCACATGACAGTAACAAACATAGTCTTAGGAAATTTCGCACTTGCATCCATCACAACATATAGAGTTTAAATCTCTCACCCTAAATTAAAAAAAAATCACATATTCATTCCACATAAATAAGCAATATATATCATAACAAGTTGAGTGAAAATATATGTTTGTATCCAAACAACAAGTATAAGGTATTTGGGAGAGCAGTTGGAATTGAATATGGTTTAAAAATGTAGCATGTGAGATCTTTGTAGAGTGTTTGACAATTTAAGTTAGAACTAAAATATTTGATTGCTACATTATAAAATTTTTATATGCTACAGTATAAAAAAATACTATAATATAAAATTATTATATATTATGATATTTTTAACTAAAATTGATTTTAATTAATGTTTCAAGACATGTTATTACACTACAAGGATTTTTTGCTTTTGCTGTTTGTTGGCTGGATCAAATGGAGCATCATTTTATGTTTTATTTTATTTAAGAGGTTACGGTTGAGAATTTCTTTTCATTTTTGTTATTACTTTGGAAGAGAAGTTAAGTTGGCACTTGGCAGTTAGCTTTCTGTAAAGGGAAATAAATACCACATTCACTTCCCATTTTCAACACCATCTCTCATACGTTGGAAAGAACGCGCATATAAATAACCCCTCCTTCAAAGCCCCTCTCTTTCCCCTGTGAATTCATCCCCCGTCTTCCTCCACAGCGTCACCTCAGACCTCTCTCTCTCTCTCCCCTCCTTGGTCATCTCTTTCTCTCTCTACATGCGCAGCCATAGAATATGGGCAACCTCTGCGCCTGCCTTGAGCCCAAATCAGTGAAGAAGAAGCCGCAGACTAAGCGCCTCTCGAACCCGCCACCGCTCTCGAACTCCAGCAACCGCTGGTCTCGGATCCGATCCTCCCGGAAGGAGAAGCTCGACGACGCTCTCCTCCACGAGCAAGCCCTCGCGGCAGCCATTCTCTTCCAGCAGAACGGCTCTCT
Organism: Artocarpus heterophyllus; assembly: GCA_025403435.1. Classification (NCBI taxonomy): domain Eukaryota; kingdom Viridiplantae; phylum Streptophyta; class Magnoliopsida; order Rosales; family Moraceae; genus Artocarpus; species Artocarpus heterophyllus. The sequence goes on along the minus strand of CM046348.1, from coordinate 8,574,429 downwards.
CCCCTTCGATCGCTCCTCCTCCCTCCGCTACCCTCCCAATTCCGCCTCCAAGAAGTCCGCCGCCGCCAACGCCCTGCCCCGCAGCTCCAGCTCCCGCGCTCGTTCCCTCACCGATCCTCTCCTTCACCCTCACCAGCTCGTCAATCAGGTTCGCCTCCATTATTATCAATTACTGTTTGGAGTTTTTGTGTTTATTGCAGTTGAGTTGTTTAAAATTCGAAGCTTGATTCTTTTGAGTTTTTTTGGCGTTTTGTGTAAATTCACGTCATACTGGCTGGCAGGTTTGGTGTCTTCTGTATTATTGTATTTATTCTGGCTTAATTGTAAAAATGTGAGTTTGGATAGGGCTAATTCAAATTTGGTAATTTATTGGACAAAAAAGGTATTTGGTCGTTGGTGAAGATCATTTCACAATTGATCAATTGGTGGGTTCCTTCCTTCCTAGGTTCCAAGTATTAATGAACTCTCAGGTCCCCCTGCCCTCTTAGGGGAAACCAACGAAAAAGTCCTAGTTGAAAGAGTACTACTAGCTTCATCATTTATAGACATTATTCTTGAGAGGTGCAACAGTGCAAGGGTAGGGAAATTTCCTTTGTACTAGGCATTTATCATTTGGTACAAATTAGTAGGAAGGTAACAAACCTTCTAATTTGGCCTATAACAGTGGCATTGGACGGATATAAATAACCTTAAAGCAAGAAGACAAGAACGCTTCTCGGTTTTCTTTAGAGATAACATTTCATGAAGTTTAATTAAAACTTTAAAAGTTCGGTGCTTTAATTGGTAATGTCGTTGTGCTAAATGGTAGTGGAAATCAACAAGACTGCGTTGAAAAGTGAGAGCCTTTTTTTTAAGTACAAATTTTGTGTACGACATGGGCCAAATTTAGTTGAGAGAATTCAATAATGTACATTAGTACGGATTGATCTTAAGTCAGATTATGGGTACTATGATCAAATTACAGAAAACAAATTTGCCTCCTTAATTTGATCTCATTCAGATTTTTAAAAGGTACATGCTAAAGGATGCCAGTCTAAAATTAATGTATATTTTGTCTTGATACTAGTTTGTAGGTTTTATCAGGGATAAAATATTACCTTCTGGTTCGTAATTGTTGAAGAGGCCTCGGAAAGAAAATTTACTTCTGAATTGGGTGAAACATTTTTCTCCAACTACTATCTATGTTTATTCTATAGGGTCCTTAGTGACTTAAGCTTTTCTTTTGACAGGATGTGAAGCTTGATGATCTAGAAACCAGCCATTTTGTTCTTGTTCACGGAGGTGGATTTGGTGCGTGGTGTTGGTATAAAACTATAGCACTTTTAGAAGAAGGCGGTTTCAAAGTTACTGCCATAGACTTGACTGGTTCTGGAATTCATTCATCTGATTCAAATAGCATTACAAACCTAGAACAATATGTGAAGCCGCTTACTGATTTTCTTGAAAATCTTGCTGGGGGAGAGAAGGTATTTTTTTATTAGCTCCATTTTGTTCCCCCGATACCTTACATTGTCTCTATATGTGGTGTCGTTGCAGCTTGTTTTTTACCATATGTATTTGACCAATGGTTATTTAACTACCAAACTTCCATTCCTTTGGTTGAAACAAGATGCTTTGCTGCTCGATGCTTGATTACGAGGGTTGTTTCTAGGACTTTTTATGACAGATATTGTGCTCTAGGAAACCTGGTTATGAGGAACAAGAATAGCTTATACGGAAGATCAATATAATAAAAATAGATCGTTGTTTTAGTTTAGTTTCCTAATATTTGGTTTAGAGTAGTTTAGTTTCCTAATTTTTGGTTAAGAGTTTGAAATGATGTAAAAGCTAATGCAATTCGGATATTGGCTACATTACTTGTCTCGCTGTTTGTACCTTCCCTTTTTATATTGTGCAGGTGATCTTGGTGGGGCATGATTTTGGTGGATCATGTATATCATACGCAATGGAGCGATTTCCTCTCAAGATCTCAAAGGCAGTTTTCCTTGCGGCCGCAATGTTAAAAAATGGACAGAGTACACTAGACATGTTCTCCCAACAGGTTACCTTGTTTTCCAACACTGAGTTTTATACTTTTTCCAAGTAATACCTTTTATGAGCTTTTGTAATCATGTGGTATTTTGATCCTGCTCCTGTTCACAAGGATTTTAAGTCGGTTTTGTATATGTGAGCTTATATGAGTGATTTATTTGTAATTTTTGCATATGTAGAAAAAGTTAAAACATAATGAAAAGCTTTACTCGAGCAGAGTCCGAATATAGAGTTTATTGGCGGCAATCTCCGGTTTATGTAAAGGCTTGTGTCCGTTGAGAGAATGACTCAAACATGCTTATGCAAATCAAAGCAAAAAAATTAGTTATGAGCAAAATCGTTTTTGCTTACAAAACCTGGTTTATAGAGTCTCACAATCAATAGAATTAATTCAAACTCCGATGATTTCTAAATTGGAAATTCCTAAACCAAAATATGAATTAATATATTGTTACTAAAAATTAAGCTAATTGCAGGCTGGTTCAGATGATCTAATGCGACAGGCTCAGATATTTTTATATGCCAATGGAAATGATCGTCCTCCAACTGCTATTGATCTAGACAAGTCATTGCTGAAGGATTTGCTGTTTAACCAAAGCCCTTCCAAGGTATGATCTTGCTTTTTCCCATGTTATAAATCTCTTTGACATATACACGGAAAATGTATTGTCTGTATCTTCTCTCCTTTTTTTCTTTGGTACTGCTCTGGCTGACTGCTTTCTGCTTCCTCCTGTAAGGACATCGCGTTAGCGTCTGTTTCGATGAGGCCAATACCATTTGCACCGGTCTTGGAGAAGCTTTCTTTTTCAGACATGAAATATGGGTCAGTGAGGCGCTTTTACATAGAAACTTCAGAAGACAATGCCGTACCCATAACACTCCAAGAGAGCATGACAAACGCAAACCCGCCTGAACGAGTGTTCCGCATAAAAGGTGCTGATCACTCGCCATTTTTCTCGAAGCCCCAAGCTCTACACAAGATTTTGGTAGAGATCTCAAAGATTCCGGCCGCTTGTAAAACAGACTACACGGTTCGGTCCCTTTTGTTGGAGGGTCTTTCCTCCTCCTAGATCGCCGTACTGACATAGATGGACTGACATAGATAGGAACACTACAGCAATCAGTAATTCATGCAGGTGCCTTGGGACAAGGAAGGACCGCAAGCAAACATTGTAAATGCGCATAGCATTCGAGGTTGTCATGTAGTGCTTTGTGTCGGATTACAAATTATGTTAGTATTTTTTTTTTTTGGGGGGGGGGGGGGTTTTGTTTTTTCTTTAACCGGAAGCGATTCGTATTTATGCTACGTATAAATTCCCATTTCGTAAAGCGCACAAAATTTTGAAACTGAAGAAGTTGTGCAATGGCAACAAAATCAAAATGACCACTAGGAGGACCGCAATTTCACACCCGAAAATTGAGTTATACGGATAAGACAAATTTTGAATGGACAGAAAATAAATGGGAGTTGTTAATGTAGTACATGTATTTTAATATTTTCACTAGGTCTTATCGTTTTTAACAGTAAAATGTGCGAGTATTTATGTTAAAAGTTTGTTTTATATGATGTAGAAAAGTTAATTCAATTGTTAAAATGACATAGTCGTCGTACGAGACAGATATAATAGGATTAAAGTGTGTGCCTTATTATAAGTTTTTATCTAAACAATAACCATATCAACAATTTCAGTGTAATGCTACACAACTTGATGGAGATTAGAATTCTAATTTTCAACAGAGTCAGAATATATTAAAAAAAAGAAAGAAAGAAAGAAAGAGAAAGAGAAAAGCAATTTTAAAAAGCGAGCATTGGAGTTGTATACGCCAAAGCTTTACGTACAAGACCAAGATAAAAGGTTGGCATAGACGTTCTATCGGACGGTAACAGCTCAGTGGAAAGCTTCCCCAATTATATCATTCCTTAAAAAAGTTTGCTTGTAGACAAAAAAAAAAAAAAAAGGAAATATATAGAGTTCTCTGTGAAGTAAGTTATACTCATCACTCACTTTCCAATTTCCCAACCAGCCAATCTCAACGTCCAAGCAAAGTGCTGTTAACGTTATGGGACTCTCTGTCTCTCCACTATCTTTTATAAGATTCTAACCCTCCATAGGTCTAAGTTGCTTTCTTTCTTTATTTGGATCCTTGGAACCAAAAAAAAAAAAAAGAGAGAAAAAAACAAGAAAGGATTATTTTCCATTTTGATGCTGATTTTGGAACGTAAGTTTGGTTGATCAAACCTCAGAGATTAAGGGTGTGTTTATTTGGGTTTTTAAATTACGGTTTGAATCATTTTGCTATAATAATTTTTCTCATAAAAATTTAAATCTTCATTCAAATATTTTATTTAAATACTCGTACCAAACACACCTTAAGTGTTTTTGGCGCCACTCCATAGTGTAGGCTCGCAACACCTAATCATCACAACCAAAACCACGTGCGTCCCATAACTATTTTGTTTTCAAGTTTTCGTCAACCGCACAAAAAAAATACACAAAAAGAAATAGCCAGCTCAGACTAGACCACTTCAATCCGGCCTAAAACGAATTTGGCCACTTTCTCTCTCCCTCACTATCACATTTCTTTTTCCCTTCGTTATTTAAGAAAAGAAAAAAATTATTTATTTGTTATATAAAATGTAAAAAAAAAAAAAAAACTTGTTTATTAGCTGTACAAGTATTCGCTGCTTAACGGCAACGCGCTTTGGAACTCCGCTCCAAATCTGGTCTCAAGGAGAGCAGAAGAGTGAAATCAAAAAGGAGGTAAGTACTTATTTTAAACAGATCATATATCTCATTCTCAATTCTCTTTAGGCTTCAGATTTCAGATCCATTTTTCATTTAGCACATTGCGTATTTCTTTTTTAATTAGACAGGTATTTTGATCCGACTACTTTCTGTATCCGCCTTTTCCAATGTTACATTATTTCAGTGCATGTAACTTTTTTGCATCTCAAGTTGAAGAAGAAACTAGTTACTTAACACAAAGATCTGTTTGTTATATGTGGTAAATCTATGTGATAATTCCATGTTTTAGACAAACTACCTTAAGAATTTCTCAAATCTGAATGATAAAATTTTCCGGATTAGACATCAGATCAGAAACATTATTCTGCCCTGCAATGTTGGTTTTATATGCAGGTTGAGAAATGGGCCGTGGAGTAAGCGCTGGTGGGGGACAGAGCTCACTGGGCTATTTGTTTGGAAATGGAGAGACTCCCAACAAACCCAAACCCCAAACCCAAGCCGCAGCTCCTGCTCAGGACCCAGTGGAGGCTACTTCAAATGTTAATGCTCCTCCTCAGAAACCTGCTGTTGCTTCAAAGCCATCAATTGACAAGCAGATTCCAGCAGGAATTCATGGGAACCCTACAAACAACTACTTGAGGGCTGATGGCCAGAACTGTGGAAATTTCATAACGGTAGATATATATATATATATTTTACTTTTTTGGCTTAGACTTCTTTGTTGTTTTATCCGATGTGATTGACGATTCTTTCTAACATCGGCATAACGCAAGAATTTACGTGGGTAGTTGCACAAAATTAGAATTGGAAGTGTCGTTGGTGTTATTCCAAGCTCGTGATTTTTCTTCTCACTTGATTATGTTATTTATAACAAAGATCTCTTGGGCATTAATATTGTTAGTGTTGTTGGTGCAGGATCGGCCATCAACTAAGGTTCACTCAGCTCCTGGCGGGGGATCATCTCTGGGTTACCTGTTCGGTGGGGGTGGTGGGAACTAACATCTCCACAGTAGGAACGCCGCAACAAGTACTTGTTCCTAGCTCATATATATCCATATATAATTCTAGAAAACTTATAAAAATTAAGGATCTGATCATAAATTTGAAAAGCGTGGACGTCATATTTATGCAATGTCCTTATGCATTTTATTTGTATTGTTGTGCTTGAACATGGTTAATGTAAGATGTGGGATAATCAATATTGCTAAATATCGTCCTTGTCATGTACTTCCTGCCTGTGCATCTTCCACAAAAACTTGCATTCGCGTCTAACTATAATTGAAAACACTAAGGGGAAAGAGAGTTGTAATGTTTATAGATTATATTAGCTTTGACACGTCGTATGAAGCAAACTCCATTGGTAGGGCGTTTCTAGAGGAGTCCTGGCCTTAGAGAGAGAAAAGAGAGTAGTGAAGGGAAGAGGATGGCCAGAGTTTCAGGGCCACCTCTGGGTGTATCGTCCGGCTCTCAATTCTAAACTTTGGTTTCCAAGCTTGTAGGACGGTGGGGCTTTCTAGCGGAGTGGGGATGATCCACGACTTGGAGCTTCCATTGGGACGGATAACAGGGGAGATAGAAGTTGGTGGCCGTTGGTCTGGGGCGTCATTATTAGGGCATCTAACGCCTGGCAGTCAAAAAACTTCAAAAGTTTGATTTGTGTAACAGTGGGATTCTTTTGGTTGTGGAGGGGCGGTTTTTGGGCAATGATGAGGGTGGTGCAAGGGACCTACGCACCGCAACTTGGCAATACTTTGACTACATCGTGCATCTCTCGGGTTCTGCTTTCTATGATGGCTTTTTTGTTGGTCTCGTCTTATTGCCGCTTGGGGTTTTTTTTTTGTTTTTGTTTTTTGTTTTTGGGTTGTGATTCGTGATAATGGTTTTTTTTTTTTTTTAATTCTGATTTAGTTTCGTTTTTGTTGTTTCTAGTATTATATTATATTTTTAATTCGCTAGATTTATCTTTTAGCAGAGTTTTATGTGGTCTTGGTGTTATGGGTCTCTCAATTGGATTTTTTCGTTGATTTTAGAGGTTTTTTTTTTTTAAGAATCATATGTTCGATTATTTGTGTACCTTTTTGAATATCCGTTTTAGAGCTCTAAACATGTCTGTTTTTCTTAAATATCATTTGAGTTAGAATTGATGGTCTATTGTGGTCATTGTTTCATGTAGCTTGAACCCATACCAATCATTATTGGTGTTTATAGCAAACTTTAAATCCAGTATTTTGTATTAATTTTGACCCACACGCAAACCATAAAACATTGAGAGTCGTTTAGAAGGAGATATGTACATTTTGGGGAGTGCTTTTGAGGCCTTGCAATGAAGCAGAGAAGCAGCCGCAAGCAGTAATAGTTAAATATTTGAGACTCGATAAAACAAAGATAGCAATTTGCATTGCAATAAAAAGATCTTTGACGTTTCTTGGTTGAGAGTTGGTTGCATGTTATATTTGATGATTCTCTCTTCCAACCATATTTTCTAGCAACGCTTCGCCCCCACTAAACTTGGCGTGTTTTGTATACCACCCTTTGAGTAAATTTATATCGGATCAAATAAATACAAATTACCGGTAAACAAAAAAGGAGAAAGATAAATGCTGTAGCACAAAAATAAAATAAAGAGAATAATTCCATTTACTCTTTACAACAATTCTACCACTACCCCGAGCGGATATTCTATTCGTACTTCAGCCTCTTAATATATATAAAATTGTTTTTTTCACTAATTTTTCTTCCCAATGTTTTCTAACTATAATATTTACATAGAATTCTTATAAAAATTTCAACAATTCCCTAAATTTGTATATTTCAAACTTAAAACATAAATAAACCAATAATTAGCTTAATATATAAATTCATAATTTTTAGGACTCTCAACTTGTAAAAAAAAATTAAATTCTATAATATGATTAATCGATTTATATTAAAAACAAAAGATACAATATATAGATGGAGGTGAAAGAGAGAGACAAAGAGTTTTAGGAATATGGCTGTACTTTAATTGGCTTTATCGTTGTCCTAACTCCCAAAACATTGTCTATTACATTTTTAAAAGTTTAATATACTACAATTTAATTTGAGAGTTGGGGATAAATATGTAATTTTGAAGCATTTTAAATATTATTAATCTTTAAAAGTAATTATTAGAATAATCATAACAATTTATTTTAATGCCTTAGATTTTGAAAAAAATTGTTGTTATCCTGTTGAAACAGAAAACTCTTTAGTTGCAAAAAAAATAATTTCATATAATTTCAAAATAGGTAATTTATGCAACAGAAAAATATCTTTTATTTTCCTTTTCTTATCATGTTTCAGCATTCTCAAAAAAAAAAAAAAAGAAGCATGTTTCAAATTAATAACCCTTTCAAAATATTTCCCAAATAATTTTTTTGAAGGAAGCCAAAAAATTAATGAAAATTTAATCCAACCGAAAAATAATTTTTTTATTATTACTTCATGTTGCAGAATTCTCAAAATAAAAAAGCATGTTTCAAATTCGTAACCCTTTCAAAATATTCCCCTAAAAAATTGGAAAAAAAATTCCTCAAAAAATAAAATAAAATAATGAATTATTTGAGCAAAAGGAAATTATAGACGGTGCTAGGCGTCTAGTCTAGTGAAAAATGAGTGCATCGAACACCGTCTAGATCTGACTTGTTAGGGTTTTCCTTCTCTTCTCTTTGCCTTTTTCTCGCAACTCTCTGCTCTTTTCTCCTCGTTCGACAACACGAGATAAGACCCAGTTTCAGCTGCAATTGCAGAGAGAAACAGCGAGAGAGCTCCGACAATGGCGACCGTAATTCCTACCTCCGAAGAAGATTCCGCTCTCGCCGTCCTCCGATTCGCTTCCGAGCTCGCCTGGGCCGACGCTGGTCCTGAGGTACTCTTTGTTTTTCGCTTTACGATTTGCTCCTTCCTTCCTATGCGTCTATATATATATATATATAGGTGTATATAATCAATGTCTCAAATTTTAAGCTGAATATCGTTTCTTCTTTTCGTGGACAAAGTTTTGTTTTTGGCTAGAATTTTGTAGACGATTTGCTGATTTCGATATTAAAGATTTGCTTTTTCGAGTAATAGGCGTGTTTTGGTTCGAATTCTCCTTTGTAATAACCTTAATAATGCATATCTATGTATCTGTTTGTGGATGGTTTAATAATTTGGCCCAATTTTTGTGGATGGGTAGCTGAACGTAGTGATTATGAATGGGATTGTGCTCTTAATGCGTCTATTTTATGGAATAAAGGAGGAAAAGCCGGGTTCACTGTTCTTTTTGCTGCTTTGTGCTGAAAATTAGGTTCCCCAAACTTGGATGCGGGTTTTTTTTTTTTTTAGTTTGTAATCTTAAATTACGTTTGCCTGGCCTGAATTAGGTTGCTGAGCCGCATGTTTCCAGACTATGTGTTGAAGCCTCGGAGTGTGTGGTAGCGCACAGGTGGTTCGATTTGGTGTCACTGATGCTCACTTCTGCTGAAGTGATATTTTCGAAAGTCTCTGATAAAGGTATGGTTTTCTTTTACGAAAAATCATATAAACACTCGAGATTTAGAAAAAAAAGAAATTAGAAGTGGTAATGAAACATGAAGCTTTCTTCCATAGGGTATTCATACAGGTAGTGTCTGAATGTTAGAATTAGATCAAAATCACATTCAAATAAAAGAGTATGCAAATTTGATAGAATGTGATACAAATCTGATGGTTCAAAACAGGGCCTTACTATTTTTTCATACAAAATTCTCATTTTTGTAAGTAACTAGCAATTCTGTGTCACTCATTGAAATTGCTGTTTGTTGTATCTGCCTCAGATCTTGAATGCATCTTGACTATCATCTGCAATGTTGTTACGAAGACTGAAAGTCCAGATGAAGCGCTTGAGATTTCAAAGCTCATATCTGCAAAGATTACTCAACAACCTAATGACAAGCCTGCATTGCGTTTAAAAATGTAATTTCACTATTTGATTGTAATTTTAACTTTAAGGTTTTACAAGTACTTTCTCAGATTTGTCCTCTTTTTACAGTTTGTTCAATCTGTACAATCTACTGGAGAACCCATACAGCCGATTCTATGTTTACATGAAGGTTCTAAGTCTGGCAATTGATGGCAAGGTCACTGAAAGTGTTATATCCTCGTTTAAAAATATAGATAGTTTCTTAAAAGAGTGGAACGTTGGGATTGTGGATCAGAGGAAACTGTTTCTCGCCATGGCCAATGTTTTAAAGGAAAATAAAAGGTATGGTGGGTTTTCTAGTTATGGAATTGCTAGCTTTTTGAGTTATGTTCATTTATTGTGTAGATCTTTTCTGCATTAGCCGGGAGTATTTTATTAATGAGATTCATGTGTTTTTTTGTAATTGCAGCCCAGCAAAGGAATCTTTTAAATTTCTTACCAAGTACCTAGAAACCTTTTCTGGTGAAGATGCGTATTCTTTGGGTGAAGCCAAAGAGGAAGCTGTTCGCACCATTGTAGAATTTGTGAAGGCACCAGACATGTTTCAGGTATATTGGTTTCCTCTAGGATTTGGGATTTTACATGCCACAATCTGTCCATAATTATACTGGTGCTTTTGCTTATTTGTGTTGCTGTTAAGCTTTCAGATAACTTCCTGTTATGTCCTTTTAATTACATGTCTTAAAAAAGAAAAAATAAGGTCTGGAATATTTAGGTGTTGAAAATATGGGGTTGGGAGAATCTCACTTGATCAGTCGTGTATCACAGTTCAATCACCATCATCACCTTCATTGTTTAAAGAGTTTAAGGGATTTGAGAAACATAACATATAATTTCACGCAATTGAAACCTATTTCAAGAACCATCGTTCATTGTTTCATAATTTCAGGGGACTTGGGGAAATATAGCATATGAATTCACACATTTTCAATTTATATGATTTGAGGAAGCATTTGAAATGTATTTGTGTTGTGATTTATTACCGAAGTAATGGTGGTTTAAGTCTTTAAGATAATTGATTTGTTTTGTCACCTTGCAGTGTGATTTACTAGACATGCCTCCCGTTGGTCTGTTGGAGAAAGATGCTAAATATGCTTTAGTATATCAGCTTCTAAAGATCTTTCTTACTCAGAGGCTGGATGCTTACTTGGAATTTCATGCTGCAAATTCTACATTGCTGAAAAGCTATGGTAAATTTTTACTCCGGGAGTCGACCTTTTTCCTATGTGAAATGAATTTCTAATTTGTTCGTTTGAATATACTTTTTGAAATTTGGTAGGTCTTGTCCATGAAGACTGTATAGCCAAAATGAGATTGATGTCACTGGTCGATCTTGGTTCCAATGAATCTGGCCAAATTTCATATAGTCTTATTCGAGACACACTTCGGGTTTGTTTGCTGTATTTTTCTATTCTTTCTGTTGTACATTTATATATTGTTAATTTATAACAGAAGTTATCTATTTGCAGATTAATGATGATGAGGTAGAATTATGGGTGGTCAAGGCAATAACAGCTAAGTTAATTGACTGTAAAATGGACCAGATGAATCAAGTAGTAATTGTAAGGTAGCTTCAGTTCCCTCGGTGTAGTTGCATGGGAGCATAAATGTGTATTCTTATCAATGTAAATGCCATTGTTGTTTTTCTACCAAAAAAAAAATTATGTTATTATTTCTCATTTACAAATACAACAATTGTCAACTGAAATGCGCTCTTCCTGAAACTTTCGTTGAGGCAGTGTATGATTCCACTTTTTACGGCTCTTTAACATGGGCTTAGTTGTTAAAAAGTTGTTGAAATATTTGTTTTTTTCTAATTAATTAGTGTTTGATGTGCAGCCGTTGTACTGATCGCGTGTTTGGTCAACAGCAGTGGCAAACGCTCAGAGCAAAGCTAGCGACTTGGAGGGTAAACAGCTGCTCACGTTTGAATCTTTTTGTACAGTCGTTTTTCTGCCATTAATATGCATTTAGAGATTTGTTGAGGTGTTGAGATCCTTGGCTGGAGCCTGGCGGCACCTCGAACGTATTGCCGAGAGGGCCCCTGCTCGGGGAGAGATCCAGCTCGGATTTGCCTCCCGCGGGGGGAGCGCGTCCCTTGGGAGTTGAACCCGTATCTTAGGGTGTCCCCACAAGCAGGAGAGACCCAGCTCGGATTTGCCTCCTGCGGGGGAGCGCATCCTCCCGGAGTTGAACCCATATCCTCTTGAATAAGAGGGTCTTATTCAAGAGGATATGGGTTCAACTCTCAGGGGACGCGCTCTCCCCGCGGGAGGCAAATCCGAGCCTCTTATTCAAGAGGATACGGGTTCAACTCCCAGGGGACGCGCTCCTCCCGTGGGAGGCAAATCCGAGCTGGGTCTCTCCCCGAGCAAGGGCCCTCTCGGCAATACTTTCGAGGTGCCTATCAGGCTCCGGCCAGAGATCTCAACAAGATTCATTTATCTGTTTCTTTCTTTTTCTACTATGTATCCTCTCTAACTTGTTATAGAAAAGTTGCTAGTTCATTAACGAGTTCCGGCATTCTACTACAGTTGATTTGGGATTGTTATTTATGGCACAAGTCCATTGACTAAGTTGTCATTTCCAGGGTAATGTTGCGAATGTTATCAGCACCATTCAAGCCAGCAAGATGGCCCAAGATGGCATGCAGGCCATGCAAGGCTTGACGATTCATTAGATTTTTCCCCCATTATTTTTGTTTATTTTAGGGAACCATGGTTTGTCAAGATATAGTGTGACTGATGGGAAGCTGAGCTGCTACTTATTCATCCCAAAATGTTTCAGCTTGGACCCAACTCAAATGTATTAGCAATTTTGACAGGATTTTCATCTTTTGATTTGTATTTGTTTCATCCTTCAAAACTTGCCATAGATTTATGGATGCTGTTTTCATTAACAACCTTCCTCGTCCGTTAGAAAATTTTCAAGTTTATATGTAATTAACAACTGAAAGATTGGGCAATACAGTTCAGGCATGAAAATTACTTTATGTTGAATAGGTATTCCATAGACGAACATACCATCGACAATTAAGGTTACGACTTGTGTTTTTGAAAATACCAAGATACTAACATTATTACTAAAGAAATATATGGTATTTCAAAATAATTATGCAAGCGCACTAGTACATTGGTGCGTGCAAAGTCTAGTCGAGTTTAGTTTAGTTTTGTATTTTTTGTGTACTTTCAATGCCTCTATTATGCATAATTACTAACGACACTGCAAGCTTCTGAGGACTCAAAACTAATACCAAAATGGCACTAAGGATTCGTGTTTTTTAAAGTTCTTATGACAACAAAAGTTTTTATTAATCAGTTTACACCTTATATTAGCTGACAGATTTGAGACATCGAGAATTTTTTGATGTGTATTCCAATTTAAAATTTTCGGATTAAGATTTTTTTAATATGATTAATCCAAAACTCTTCTCAATCCAAAACTCTTCTCAATCTAATCTGAAAATTTTTAGATTGAATTGGATTGCACGGATTTTATAGATTGATGGATTTTATGAACAACCTTAATTAGTATTTGCCTATTAGATTGCTACAAGTTGCTTAGGTCCTGGCAATAGACTGTAGTCCTAGAATGTAGTTCATTTTGTTGCCTCTAATAGTGAAAAGTTGTAGCTGGTTAAGATTCTTTTATTTTCAAATCAGCATGTAATGCTTCGAGGATTCAAACAGGAGGGAACCATTCGCTATCAATTTGGTCCACGATTATATACATGAATATATTTTTTAATAACCGACAGTTTTCCAAACTAGGTGGTTCAAGATCCCTGTAACTGCCTCCTAACAAGTGCAGTGTAAATGCCGTCTCTGCCAAGTAGCTCGTCATGGGTGCCACTTTCAGCAATCTGACCGTCGGAAATGACAGCGACACTGTCTGCACTTTTTACGGTGGAAAGTCTGTGTGCTATTACGAGAACAGTCCGTCCCCTCATTAAAGAATCCATGGCATCCTGTACAATGCATGAACATTTGTCAATAGAATGGCTATAAATATGTTTAGAAGACAAAATAGAATTAGGTGTATTTCAGTTTTGTGGCATGTCTAAAACGCCCGAAAACAGAAGTTAGAAGTGCTGTTTATAGTGCTTTTGATCGAGAATTTGAAGCAAAAATGCCGATTTTACCTGAACAAGGAATTCACTCTCGGCATCAAGAGCACTCGTGGCTTCATCAAGTAGCAAAACTCTCGGGTCCATTAATAGAGCCCTCGCAATTGCTATTCTCTGTTTTTGGCCTCCTGACAACCTGATCCCGCGTTCTCCAACCACGGTTTGATATTTGTCAGCAAATTTGTCAATAAAGTCATGTGCATTGGCCATTTTCTGTGGTATCACTCATCTTCATCAGCAAGCAAACCAGATGAAAATAGATTCATTTAAAGACTTGTTACAAGGAGAAAAGATAAACAAAAACAAAACTTACAGCTACATTTTCTATGTCAGACAAGCTAGCTTTTCCGTTATATCCGTATGCTATGTTCTCTTCCACCGAACAATTGAAAAGAACAGGTTCCTGACTCACTATACTAACCTGTAGTTTCAAAATCATGGAAACATATAAGACTCTTCGAAAACCAGTATAACTTGATATGAAGAAATATCAAAGCCTAAATGACCTTTCTATGTAGATACTCATGGGATATCTCCACTAATAGAACACCATTTAGTAAAATCTTCCCCTTGAGAGGGTCATAAAACCTCTCGCTCAAATTTGCAATTGTTGTCTGCAATTAACAGAGAAGAACACATCAATCTTCAATCAAACTCGAAATTCTATGGTTCACTAGGAGATGATATTGGAGCAACAAGCAACTCTAACAGGAATTATTCAGAAGTGAAGATGACGATGCTATTACTTTTCCGCCGCCACTGGGACCAACAAGAGCAACCTTTGAACCGGGGCTCAATTTCAATGTTATACCCTGCACTTTACTAGATACGTGTTAGAAATTTGAGCCAAAAAGAAAAAAGAATGCAAACACACAATTGTGAGATTCCAAAATACACATTGTATTCTCCTGCTTGGTGAGATACAAACCAGGTCAATTGTTATATCCACTCTACACATGCTCCAATTTCCTTGTGGCTTAATTTTATCATACAGTATGTTGGAACTCTGACATTAAACCGTATTTATACACGTCCAAGCAAATTATTACCTTGAGAACCATATGACTCGGGCGAAAAGGATAAGCAAACCAGACATCATCTAATTCCACATCTCCATCTGGGTTTCTGCCATTAAAACTGCAAACATTGCTAACAAGACCCTTAACTAAAATCTCAAATGATGGGTCTGCTTAAAAGTTGCAAACTATGTTCTGCCTATCTTTTTTCTGCCCTCCTTATGTTTAATGGATAAGAAATATGCTAGCTTGGTAGTGTAGATTTAGATGATTAGAGGATAAAATTTTGAGTAGCTTTGCAAAACAAGGAACATAGCATGTAATGAGAAGGAAGATATAGTGGGACTGACCCTGCAGGGCACTTATCTCCTGCTTGTGGCATGGCTGAGACACGATCAAGAAGCTGAAAAACTCGCCTACTTGCTCCTGCAGCTTTCATCGCAGTCGTGTACAACCCCGATAAAGAAGATACCGAGGATCCAACTGTTTGACATAGAGATTTACCGAGTTTAATTTGTTAGTATAGTATCCTTTCATTCTTTCAAAAGAACAAAACTAAGGTAGAAAGTGAAATCCAAAATGTTGTTGTTTTTTTTTTTTTTTTTTTTAAATTTATTATTTATTTTTTTTTTGTTTTCCTTTACAAATAAGTACACGTTGGAGCACCTGTAAGGCTGTAAAGAATGAATGAGGTAAGAGCTCCCGCAGTCAAGGAGCCTGTAATCGTCAAGTATGCTCCATAAATAACTACTATGATAACAGATAACATGGATGCTGCATTTAGCCCTCCGAAAAATAGACCTACTACTCTCTGAGGCAGGAAAAAAAATGTAAATTTGAAGCTCAGATACCACGTTAATTGTGCACAGGGAATCTTCAAAGTTCTAGACAGCGATTAATAAAAAAACTCACAGCTTGTCTAAGTCCAAGCTTCAGCGTCTCATCAACTTTTTCTGAGTAATTGGATATTGTGTGGCCTTCTTGAGCAAATGATCGAACAGTTCGGATAGCCCCAAAAGATTCCTAAACATCATTATCTTTTAGAAAACATAAATCATTGGAATCCTCATGAAATCAAGGTAGCATAACTTTTGACGCAATTAGATCATAAAAAATTAGAGTTGGAGTGACTTAGGAAAAAAGGGGACTTCCCAAGCGCAAAAACACCCTTTCTGATATTGTGAAAGCATGATTCAGGGTAAGCAAGACCGAGACTTATGAAGAAACCCACAAAACTACAAATCCAAATGTTGCCTACAAACCTCAGCAATTGAAGCAGCTACTGCAGCAGCAGCTTGAGTTGCATGTGAAAGTTCTCGGAGATAGCGTCCGAACTTCTTTACAGCAATCGAAATAACTGGTACAACCGCCAAAGCCAATACTAGGGGAACGGGGAAAAAAAACTGCAATGAGAATGATTCTCCACAGCAACTTTACAAGAATTTGGCTCAAAATGAAAACAACTTACATGTTAATTTCCAAGATGATGTGAACATAAAGCCAATACCAATAAAGGCAGTTGTAATATTTCTGAGTGCCTCAGAAAGATTGGTAGTTGCAGCATTTTTTATTATCTGTGTCTTCAGATAGCCTGCTTAGAAGCTCCCCAGACCGAGTAACATCATAGAAAGCTATTTCCTATTAAAAATTTTGGTATCAACCGCGCCAAATTCATACAGATCCTTATTAAACAATATAAATATATGGCAATAAAGTCATCGTCATCTACTGCTAAATCAGTGTAGTGGATTAGGAATTCAAAATTTTAGGTTTAATGGTTCTTACCTGATGAATAAGGTGACTAAATAAGTCTTTTCTTAAACGAGCAACGACTCTTTCACTAGCAGAAGAAAACAACCATGCTCGGAGTGCTGTGCACAATGAGCTTCAGATAAAAGACAAAGCAGTCAATACAGCAGACAAGCTTAAAACAAGCTTAAAGATTAAAAAAAAAAACATAAAAATAAAAGAGTTGCAGATGGCAGCATAAAGACAACAACTTCACTAAAACAACAATTTAATGGGGAGGAACAATGCATGCCAAAATCAAAGAAACAAAATGGAATAACAAATCATACCCAACTACAACTATTAGAAGTATTTCCAATATGGTGTTTTTGACAGCCTCCATAGCTTCAGCTTGCTGTTCAGAAGTTCTTATTTCAACTGGTAATAGAGGAAGGCCGTAGTAGTAAGAGGAAGTCATGGGGTTGATGTGAATCCAGTAATTGAAGCCACATAGAAAAATAAGGTTTTGTAGTAATTTAATGAAATGTAAAAGCAATCTTGGAAAAAAAAAAAAAAAAATACAAGAGCAACAAAGCTCACAATCTGATCAACATTTGAGCAATTAAGAAGACGGTAATTGCTTAACTCAAACCACACCTAACACCATCTTGAGGTGTATAGTTCAAATCTCTCTAACCCGAAAGCGGAAAAAAAATATTCAAATGGGGTAGAGAAAAAGATCAGAGTGAACATGATAATCAATAAAGCAAGCAACATACTATCAGAAGGCTTGTTGTGGATGCAATTAGCAGTGCAATAGTGGCAATAACTATTTTGCCAGCGTCAGGTTTAGCCTGCAAAAGGACGATTTTTTTTAACCAATCAAAACATAATCAAATTAATCTCATCACGACCTTATTCTCAAGATAAATTAAAAAAAAGTGGAGAAAAACTGTCCACTTACAAGTGACAATATTCGACAATATCCAACATTTGCTGCCTGAATTTTCAATTAAAAAAAAAAAGATAAAATCAATAAACAAACAGCTTTGTAATTGTATGTAAACAAGGAAATGAAGCATTAGAGATCACCTGTAGCGCATCACCATTCTCAAGGTCCGTCACGGGACCATCAGCGTTTGCCTATATATAAAAAAAAAAACTACAATCAATTATAAAATGATAAAATGATCAAGAATAATGATATGGGCAACACAAGAATTCAAAAACAGAAAAAGAAAAAAAAAAAAGAATTAACCTCCTTGTTATTCAGAAGAGGGACTCTGTTACTGCCGGAGGAAGCAAAATCCAAGCGCTGCTTCTTGCCCATCACGAAAACGAAAGGAAAACGAAAAGGAAAAGAAACAGTCGAAACTGTTGTCGACTAACTCAGATTGAATTAGCGCGGGAAATGGGATCTGCTAAGAAAGGTACTCATGGAAACGGGAAGATGATACCAATACTGATGGCGTTTGGGCCTTCCCTTTAAGGAAGGCTTCTGACTTAAATTCCCCACTAGAAGACTTCCCCACCCAAATTGTTGTAACCAGGATTCTTCCTTCCTCCCCTGCTAACTTCCAAAAGCTCTTTACCTACCATATAAATACATGCATATAAGGAGCTACTCACTTTACCTACCATATAAATACGTTATAGCTACTCACGGATGGGGTAGTTTTATATAAATTATTTTTTAATTGTATTTTTGCTCCCGTGACTTTCTTCGAGGAAAGATAGGATTGAGCAATTCTGCCGATTCTAGAGCTTGCCTCATGATTGTGAAGAACTTTGACAAGTGTTTTACACGATAAATAAAATTATTGATTAGAATTATAAATATTATAATATATAAAGATTTTATATTGTGGTATTTTTTTTTATTATAGTATTTGAGAGTTTTATATTATTTCTAATTGAAAAATTAGTTATAACAAACTTTGTCAAACAATTATAAATAAGAGATTTTCTTTTTCAGCAAATAGAGTTACCTCAACCAATTATCGATACCTCTGTCCTTTCTTTTGTTAGCTATCTCAACTCTTCGAGTCGAGTTCTAGTTGCTATAAGGAAATTCTCCCAAATGACCAAATATGATAGAATTTTGATTCATAAGAATCATAATTTTGTCTTGGTCCTGGTTCAATATATTGTACATTTTAATGTTTTTATTCAATAATCATGAATATTACTACGATGTAGATAAAATCATTTCATTAATTTAAAAAAAGAAAATATCAATCTTTATCAAGATAAAGTGCACAACGTTATTTATTGGTTGTGAACCCATATTTTATACCAAGTCAAACATAATCATTTTTTTTTTTGCTAAACAAAAGAGCACAAAGCGGGATCACGTTGGTAAGTCTCTTCCCACAAGCACCTTCATTCTGTTTGACTCACAAGGGTGAGAGAAAGTCTTTTAGGTCGAGCTCTGTGTCACCCCAACCACACCCTCAGGTGCAACTGAATTTCGCTTTTTAAAATTGTATTTTGTTTTTTCTAAAATTTTATTGCCCCTCCTAAAATCTTAATAAACTTTTTAGTTGCCCCACTTTATTTTTTCCTCCGACTGAGGATCAAAATTTCGAAACGACGATTCCAACCTATTATTTTCTTAGCCGTGGATTTTGATCCCACAACAATCACAAGGACTTTGCTACGTACAAACAACAAATATATATACACGTCACACTTGGACTTTTATAATCCCTCGGTGCACTGTTCAGGGAGCCGTCCCATATGAAATCTGAAGCAATTATGGAAAAGGAGATCGAAGGGCTATTGTGCTTTGGGGTTTGAAATCTTATGCAAGCGGCATGCTATGTCAAGGGAAATAAAAATTGTCATTCTAGGAGGTTGATTACAGAACAAGTCTTAAAAAGTGGTGATTTTGATAAACGTCACCAAACTCTTTGACCTTTTGATTTATGCAATTTAACGTGTTTGAAAGAATGGTTGAAATCGTAAACAATATAAAACTTTTGGTGTATATTCCAATTACTCTTAATTTAAAACTCAAAATTTGTGGCTTATAATAGACTAGACAAACGTTAATAATATATGTTTTCCTGTAACAACGAAGCTAGAAATTTTTGTCAGATGGTTAATTATAACTACAACAAAATTTAGGAATTTTTTATAATAGAAAAGACAAATTAGCTTCATCGGTGAAATATGGTGTTTTAACCATTGGATTAGGATTTTAATAGTTTGATTGTAAATTTCATATTAAAAATTTGCAGCGTGCAATACATGATTGTTTCCAATGTGGATTTTAATATCTTGAAAATACCTTTTAAGAACCTCATTGTTAAGGCTATTAGGGGTTGTCTTTCTCAATATACACAAGAAAAATATCGTTTATCAACATTCTATTGTATAGGCGATTTTTCGTCCACAACAAAAAATATTGATAATATTAATAACAACAACTATAATTAACATTTTTATCAGAAGCTGATAAATTAATTGATATATATTAATTTTTTGAATGAACCTTTTTTTTTCAACATTACCAATCATTATAATTCCAAGAACTTATCAGTAAAACAAACATCATAAATGTAAGTCTGAAGTTGGCATTATCTAGCTCTTGCAATTGCATTTTGATGATAACATAAAATAAATTCAAGTAAAGAAGAGGAGGTTAAGTTAGGTTATATGTTTTTTTTTTTTTAATTTTTATTTCCTTTCTTGTCAAGTTAAAATACTTTTGGCATCAGAGGCCATCAAATATATTGGGTGTTGAAATTTGTTATCCATTATATGTTCCTATAAAGCATGACTAGAAGAGAGATTCTTATGTTTTAGGCCGGGCCTAATATCCAATATATATATATATATATATATATATATATATATATATGTATGTATATTATGTATACACATATAACTTGAAAAAGCCTGGGCCTTAGCCAGCTTTGTCATCGTTTTCTTTAAGAAAATTACATATTATGCTACACTTTAGAAAACTGTATTTATTTATGTCATATTTAAAAAAGTTATAACATATTACTATTCATAATACTTATTTAAGTTGTATCATATTGTCACGCCTCGGAGTACGGGAGATGACGTTGCGGATTAATTAAGTTAATTAAATAAAATTTTAATTAAAACACAAGTTAAAGAATTTAATTAATTATGAGAAATGTGACAATTTAAAACCTTTTTAAGCAAACATTTATAATTATTAAACAAGTAAGATAAAACAAAATGAAATAAAATAAAATGATAAAATAATAAAGAGAGAGGAATGAGCGTTGGGTCCCACCAGGCCCACAACTTGTGCACACATATAATAGCGACATAATTTAAATTACAACCACATACCAACATAGAAAAGAAGTTAAAATGATACATGCCCTGTTGGATTAATACAAATAACCTGCTAAGGGTCTTCTACTGCTCGTGAGTCCGGTCGGTGGACACTCCGTCAATCCTAAACTGAATTCTACTTAGAGGGGGGAAAGGGTTGAAAACAAATAAAAAGTAAACGAAAGGCTCAATAGGACTATGCTTTTAAAACAAATAAATAATAATAAATGTAAAAATTCATCATTTGAGGAAAACAATTAGAAATTAGAATTCAATAGATAAATTCATTTAAATTAATCTTATAAAAAATCAGTTCATTCAAAAAGTACCTTTTTATCTTTCTTAGGCAAACCATAATTATCACCATCGAAGTGGCCCAGTTGGGTTTCAGGACCTGCCTCCAAGATCGCACACTACACGATTTGATCTCTGAATATGGCATCATGCCCGTCTATATATTTCTATAGTTATTAAAATCTCATTTTACCAAGTATATTCATTTATATTCATTATGCGGTTCATTATGAAAATCACTTTATTCT
The DNA here is from genome assembly GCA_025403435.1 of Artocarpus heterophyllus. Lineage (NCBI taxonomy): Eukaryota > Viridiplantae > Streptophyta > Magnoliopsida > Rosales > Moraceae > Artocarpus > Artocarpus heterophyllus. The sequence continues at coordinate 8,552,962 of CM046348.1, read as the reverse complement.
ACTGTTCATGAAAACAATTGATGAAAATCTTTCTAAACCCTTCATTGAAAACATTTTGAAAGAAATCATTTTTTTCGAGGCCAAAATCTTTTTAAAACAGGGTTACCAAAGAAGGGGTAGAAGTCCTACCTCAATGTCTTTGCCGATGTCTAATACCGCAGTCCTGATCCGCTATACGTTAGCTTCATGGAACCACGAACAATCTAAATGTACACTAAATCTATCAATATCAAGCTTAGGGTGTTTCTAAACTACTAAGCCATCTCATGGTATCCTAGTGTTCGATTGAAGTCCATAAAATCATTCCATAAAGTAAAAATCTTTATTTAGGCCTAGAATAGTGAAATTAGGGGTAAAATGGTCATTTTACACTAGTTTCGGTCGGCCTGCTGAATTGTCCTTATCGGCTTGCCAAATTGCATAGTTTAGCCTACCAGCCGTATAGGACCGGCTTGTCGAAATTCTCCAGGTTCGGCCTACTGGACGTAGCTGGACTAATGAATTAAGCCTATCGAACTAGAAAATTCTAGAATTTTCTAGAATCTAGTCTCGGCCTCCCCGAGGCCAATTCTCATTTTCAACATATTTTCTCAGTTATTAGGCATAGAAAACATTCATAAATGATAAAAAAGCATAATAGAACACTTCTAGACTAATCTAAACAAGATTTACATAGAAAAATTCAAGAAAATCTAAAAATAGAAAAATAGAGGAAAAATAGAAAACCTAATTCAAATCTTTTTTTTTTAAAATCAAACCGAGCCTAGATTCTAGATGTTTTGGGTTCCACTAACTTAAATTCAAGGTTTCCTAAGCTCAAAGAAGCTAGGATTTTAAAATACAAAATAAATAAAAAAATTGGAAAAATTTTTAAAATTTTAAAAATAACCTCAAATCCAAGCTTTAAATCACGCTTATGTTTGTTCAAACGCATTCTCGAGCTTCCAATTCGTTGAAAAACCGAAGCTTGAATTCAAATTTTGAATTTGAGAGAGAGATGAGAGAGGGACAACGAGTGAGAGGGAGAGAAAGAGTTGAGGAAGAGAGAGAGTGTGTGTGAGTGAAGGGAAGAGGGAGAAAAGAAATAAATAAAGGAAAAGGTGGGTGGTTTTACTGTGTAGAAACCATGTGTCACCCATGGTTTTGCAAAAAAAGGTATATTTGGCATTTGACAAATTGTTTTGTTCCAAAATTCAAAGTAACAAATAAAAATAAAAATAATCAAAAGTAATTAAAATTATTAAAATAATTAGAAATAACATTAATTTAGAAATATAACAAAATGGTCAAATTAAGTTTAAAATACATCATGGCATACTAATCCACTATCTTATACACTAACAACCACTTAATTAATTTCAGGGTGTTATAGCTCTCCACCCTTAAAAGAAATTTCGCCCTTGAAATTAGAAATCAATTTAGAAACAAAATAAATACGGATATAACTCCCGCATAGTGGATTCTAACTCCCAGGTGGCTTCATCAACCCCGTGATGTTGCCACACGATCTTTGCTAATGGTATGTCGCGAGGACGTAAGTGGATCACTTTTCGATCGATAATATGGATCGACACCTCCTCATTGGTCGTCTCCTCCTAAATCTGTGTATCCAGGAACGAAATAATCTTGCTTTGCTCTAGTGGACGTTTCTGAAGCATCGATACATGGAACACGTCATGAACATGAGAAAGTTCAGGAGGAAGATTGAGCCGATAAGCAGTTAAACCAACATGTTGAGTAATCTCGAACAGCCCAACGTACCTTGGCGCGAGTTTACTACTTACACCGAATTGCGATATACCCTTGCATGACGAAACTTTCAAGAGAATGAAATCTCCTACGTTAAACTCCAAGGGTCGGCGTCTTCTATCTACGTAGCTCTTTTGCCTACTCTGAGCTACTCTCAATCGATCTTGTATCACAACGACCTTCTTATTTCTTTCACGGCTCTCATCTGGCCCAAGAATAATCCTGTCTTTCGAATCTGCCCAACATACTGGTGACCGACATGGTCGTCCATACAGTGCTTCAAACGGTGCCATGCTAATACTCGCTTGGTAGCTATTGTTGTACACAACTCTACTAGATGCAAGTACTTCTTCCAGTTCCCGCCGAAGTCTAACACACATGCACGTAACATGTCCTCGAGGATTTGAATGACCCACTCAGATTGCCTGTCGGTTTAAGGATGGAATGCCATGCTAAAGTTCAAATCCATTCCCGAGGCCTCCTAAAAGCTCCTCGAGTACTTGACGTTGAACTGGGTGTCTTTATCGAATGTGATGGATAAGGGAACTTCATGCAACTGCACTATATTTTGTAGGTATAGCTCCCCGAGAACTCTCCTCGAGCATGTCGACTTGAAAGGGATGAAATACGCTGATTTTATTAACCTGTCGACCATGACCTAAATTGCATTGTGCCTTTGCTCTGTCCTCAGCAAACCGGTAAGAAAATCCATCGTGATGTGCTCTCATTTCCACTCTAGAATAAGAAGCGGCTGAAGCTGATCTGTTGGCTTTTGATGCTCGGCCTTAACCTGGAGACAAGTTGCACACTTGACCACGTATTCTTGGATGTCCTTCTTCATACCTCTCCACTAGTATTGCCTCTTTAAATCATGATACATCTTCATGCTCCCTGGATGAATGGTGAACTAGAACTTATGGGCTTCATCCATCACGGCTTCGTCACTTCTGCAATTGCTGGAACTGCCAAACGCTCCTTGAAGTACAACGATCCATCTACATGTATCCTCCATTCCTTAAATTGCTCTCCGTTCTGAATTCATGTCCAAACTCCCTATAGGTGTTGGTCTTTCCATTGATTCTATTTCACCATCTGAATAAGAGTTGGGGTCGTCTCCAATGATACACAAAAACTTGGTCGTAGTTTTCATAGTACTGTAGCCCGTACTCACTCGCTGTTGCATCTCTTTTTCAATCCTCGAGAGCCAAGTAAGCAAGAATCGTTGAAGACTTCCTGCTAAGCGCATCAACGACTACGTTAGCTTTCCTAGGATGGTACTACAGTGCAGAATCATAATCTTCCATGTATTCCATCCACCTTCGCTGCCTCAAGTTCAGATCCCTCTAAGTGAACAGATACTTCAAACTCTTGTGGTCGGAGAAAACTTAGAATGTCATCCTGTACAAATAACATCTCCATATCTTCAATGCATGAATCACTACTGCAAGCTCTAAGTCATGAGTAGGATAGTTTCGCTCGTGAGGTCGTAACTGTCTCGATCCATACGCCACCACACGTCCGTGTTGCATCAACATGCATCCGAGTGTGCGTCTTGAAGCATCTGTATAAACTTCATACAGCTCATCACTATTTGGAATAATCAACACCGGAGCTGTAGTCAACCGATTCTTTAACTCTTGGAAGGTAAACTCATATTCTTTATCCCACTCAAACTTGACATTCTTCCTAATCAGTCTTGTCAACGGAGCTGCTATATTTAAGAAGTCCTTTACAAATTTCCTGTAGTATTCCGAGAGTCCCAAGAAACCATGGATCTCGGTTATATTCCTCAGTTGTTCTCACTCCACTATGGCTTCTACCTTGGATGGATCCACTAAGATGCCTTGCTTAGAGATGACATGTCCCAGAAACTTAACTTCTGTCAACCAAAACTCATACTTTTCTCTCTTGGTGTATAACTGGTGCTCCTGCAGAGTCTAAAGCACGATCCTGAGGTGTTGCTCATGCCCATCCCAAGTTTTAGAGTAGACCACGATATCGTCGATGAACATGATCACAAACTAATCAAGGTAAGGCTTGAAAATCCTATTCATCAGGTTCGTGAAAGCTGTGGAGCATTTGTCAACTCAAATGGTATCATCAGAACTCAAAGTATCCATACCAAGTCCTAAAGGCTGTTTTGGGAATGTCTTCTTCTTTAATCCTGAGTTGTGGTATCCTGAATGCAAATTTATCTTCGGAAAGTATCGCGAGCCTCCTAATTGATTGAATAACTCATCGATCCTGGGCAATGGATATTTGTTCTTCCTAGTGACTTGATTTAGCCGCTGATAGTCAATCCATAGCCTGAGGGTCCCATCATGCTTCTTAGTGGATATACCCCTTATCAGCAAGCTTCTAAAGTTGCTTTCTCAACTCTCTCATTTCTACCGACGCCGTCTGATAATGTGCTATAGAAATCAGAGCTGTTCCTGGAAGCAACTCAATGCCAAACTTAATTTTTCGATGCAATGGTAATCCCGATAATTCGTCAGAGAAAATGTCTTCAAACTCATCAACCATTGGCATTGCTGCATTCCTTATCTATACTGGAACTTCTAGGTTCATGAGGAAGGCATAGCAGCTAGATTCTTCCGCCTTCCAAGGCATGTCTTCATGAGATGCTCACTCATTGTTCGATCATTGCCACCCTTGTAAGTGATCATCGTTCCCCTATTAGACACTAAAGTCACTCTCCTAAGTTGGCAATCTACAGCTGCATTATACTTGGACAACCAGTCCATCCTTAGGATTACATCATATGAGCTCATGGGGATTACAATCAAATCACTCTTTAGAATCTCACCCTCAATCTTTATTTTACAAGATTTACGTATGCAGTTCACACACACCCGCCTCAAGGGTGAAGCAATAACTAAGGACTCATCAAACTCTTCTATCTCTAACCCCAAAGCATGTACAACAGAGCTTGAAATGAGAGAATGAGTGGCAGCAGTATCGAATAAAATATAGGCTAAGGATTGAGAAACTAGAACCATACTATCGACAACCGCATTACTAGTTTGGGCATCCGAACTCCCTGATGTCGTGGTGTAAACCTATACTGGAGCTTTCCTTTTTCCTCTACGAACATTGCTAGGTCCTGGGTTAGTCAGCTGATATTGCTGCGATAAGGGTGACTACACACTAGCTATACTCGGCGCTCGATATCGAGGGATATTGCGCTGGAAGTTTTGCAGCTGGTATCCTTATGCTGGGTATGGTAGTTGTTGGGGAGAAAACTGATGGAAATACAACTGAGGGAATTGTTGAGGAAGAGGTAGAGTCTGAGGCTAAGGCTAAGGCTGAGGCTGACGAGTGGCTCCTTCTCCGACCTGAAGTTCTAAACGAGCACTCTTGATTGGACAGTTCCTCTTGATATGTCCCGGCTGCTGGCAATAGTGGCAATGGAAGCTATAGGGATTGCTGCACCCGCTGCTGGATGAACTACTGCTCCTACTATTCACGTTACCCTGTTGGTTCTTCCTTGAGTTGGATGGCTGCTGGTGCTCATCCTGCTGCTCCTTTGTGGTCCTCCTAGTGTCCTTGCTCGATCCTCACAGTATTGCATGTAATCATTTTCCACGGATATAGCTGATGACACAAGCTCACCAAAATTCCAAAGTCACAGGGCAACCATCTGCCATCGAATAGAAGACTTAAGCCCTTCTTGGAATAATACACTTCTCATGCTCTGATGCCACTGCAGATGGAGCAAACCTAGCCAGCTCATTAAACTTTGCCTCATACACCCGAACCGACATATCACCCTGTAACGCCCCTATATGGGGGTTAACAGTTTTTTAATGAGATAAAATAAAAATAAAAAATAAAAATAAAACCTTAAAAATAAAGTTACCCAGGGCTTAAATAAAAACTCTCAATATCAAAAATAAAAATATAATCGACAAATAATCCACAGATTAATGTAGCACCTTAAATTTAATATTATAAACTATCGTCATCATCATTTTAACCCTCAACGCATTGTAATACAGTCACAAAACATTATCATGAAGAACATTCTCAACAATTGAAGCAGTCCCAATGTAATATAGCTACATCACTTCCTCAACTATTTTTCTCGTAGCCACCTCACACTTAATGAATCCTGAAAAGATAAAAATATAAGGGAATGAGCGACACTATGCTCAGTAGAGAAAACCATTACTCACCTTTAGGTTTTTATCATTACCACATTAAAACCTGCATGGTTAGTAGGTTACATCATATTCCAGATTATGAGGTTTATTATGATCACATCTTGTGGATACCATAGTTAATCATTACCAAGTTTCATAATTACACAATTATACAAATATTACCAATCATCATTGTTCTTAGGTATAATAGAGTATCACTCAATTCATCGAAAACCTAAATGGCGTGCTTGATCACCCTCTAAAAATTCCAAGGGTGTTCCGGTGAGGGGACATCAAGCCCCGAGTCCTCACCAAGTCGATTCCTGTACAGTGTATTCTGGGACTTTCAACCCAAGGAAGCGTCATCACCTTCCCCCTATTTTACCTTTTAGGGTATTCGTACCCAAGGACGTAACCGCCGCCCTCTTCATGTCTCACAATTTCTCTATATTAAATCATTATTAATAGAGTCAGTTTTCCTAACCATGCTTCTCAATTTATAACATGTGTCAATTCATTATGTTCCTCGCCGTACAATACAAGACGAGTCCATGTCATAGTTTTATATGTGATACTCATATAATGTCAGTTCAACATAGATATATATATATATATATATTGTGGCAAAACAATCAATTTTAATTCTATAAAAACCTCACAAAAGATGAGTAATAGAATCCCTACCTTTCAAGCTTATCAACAATCTTTTAATCCTAGAATCAATTAACGTTAGCTCCATACTCCCTTGATCCTAAGGCGTGCATAAGGACAATTAAAACTAAAGCACAACATATAACTACATTCATAAATAAATCATGTGTAAACCTATCTTATTAGTATGTCATTAAAGCTTTTATGTAAATCTCTTTTGAATACCACAGTAAACAATTTTTGTCTTAACACAATATAAAATGTGAACAAGTAATCTATATGTTTTAGTCCCTAATAAGATTCATCAATCACTTAGGATAATATTGGAAAGGTTGCAAGACATTAAAGAATTAGGTGGTGAGCAAAGATGGGTTCTTGGTTCAGGTTAGCAGCTGGTATACCATAACAAACTGGCAGGTTTACTAGTTTTCAATCCGAAAATTGAATAATTTCTTAGAAAATAAAATACAACTCCGATTTAGGTTTATGATAGCTCGTTAGAAAGCTTAGGATGCTACTTTTCAAATATGCAAACCAATTCATAAAATTCATTTTAATTTAATCCCAGAATTTCAAGAAATAGCCACTGCCCATAGAGGTATTACAAAGTTTACACTATAAATTTTCTGTCTAGGGCATATACACTTAGACTTTATACATATGCTCTAAAATAGCAACAAACATATACTTAGGTTTAAGAACGCAAATTTGAATAATCCTTTAGTATAAAAGAAAATTTATAAATGAAAGACTAAATTTGTTCATAAGATTCTAACCTCGGATTATGGTTAGTTGGAAGCTTGAAATGGCTTCAAAACAGGTTCCTTTACTTCGGTATGACTGAAATTCTTGCTCAAATAGAGGTGATGGTGGCTGATTTTTATGGCTGCCTTGAAGAAGTTCTCTAAGTATTTTGCTTCAACAAAGAAATGAGAAGAAGAGTGTGGGAACCGTGGAAGAGAAAGGAAGAAAAGATGAAGTCTTTGAAGAGAAGTGATAGAAACAATTATGGAGGAGACATGTTGAAGCATGTCACGGAGGAAATAAATAAAATGAGGGTCAAGAGTAGTTGGAAAAGATATCCTTATGTCTCATCTAGAGACTTTAACACACATAATGCCAATATGACATTTTTGAGATTTATTAGAAGTTCTAAGGCTTTTTAATAAACATACTAAATAAATATAGAAGAATTTTAGAAAATTTAAAAATAGACAAAAATAAATATTATAAAATAAATTTAAATGAAGCAATTTTTTTATACACTAAAAATTAATTTAATTACCTTAATACCCGTTAGGAGAATAACGGGTGTCACACACCCTATTGCAGTCTATAAAATTCAGCAGCCTTCTGATCTTTATATCCTTGCGAAAAGTAACGGTCATAAAACAGCTCCTCGAACCTATCCCAGCTAATGTTCCCATTGTTCTCCAGGCATTTAGCTTGCTTCCACCAAGTATTAGCACCACCTTCAAACTTATAAGCTACAAAGTTGACACGATACTCTACTGACACGCCAAGGGTATCTAGGTGTTTCACTACTGAATCTAACCAATATTCGGCCACTTGTGGGTCCCTAAGGTTGGAACCAATGCACGCCAGAACTCCTTAAAATATGCGTGTCGACGACTAGCCTCGGAACCTTCGGTCTTGTCCTTGCTACCATCTGTCGAAAAGCAGTAAGCATTGCTCCCATCATACCTTCCTCATTCCCTGGGTTCGCGTCAGCATCAAATGAATGACGCCTTGGTGCCATTATCTCACTTTTGAAAACAAAATTGGACAGTCAGTAGTATTTCATTGTCGTACTTATGTGTGCATAATTCCCAAGGTTCATAACCTAAGCCTCTGATACCATTCTGTCATGCCCTGGAATACAGAAGGTGACGTGACAGATTAATTAAGTTAATTAAATAAAATTTTAATTAAAACACAAGTTAAAGAATTTAATTAATTATGAAAATTGACAATTTAAAACTTTGTTAAGCAAACATTTATAATAATTAAACAAGTAAGATAAAACAAAATGAAATAAAATAAAATGATAAAATAATAAAGAAAGAGGAATGCACGTTGGATCCCACCGAGCCCACAACTTGTGCACACACATAGTAGTGACATAATTTAAATTATAATCACAGACCAACATAGAAAAGAAGTTAAAATGATACATGCCGTGTTTGATTAATACAAATAACCTACTCAGGGTCTTATACTGCTTGTAAGTCTGGTTCGTGGACTCTCCATCAATCCTAAGCTGAATTCCACCTAGAGTGGGGAAAATGGTTGAAAAAAAAAAAGAACAAAAGGCTCAGTAGGACTATGTTTTAAAATAGATAAATAATAATAAATATAAAAATTCATCATTCGAGGAAAACAATTAGAAATCAGAATTAAATAGATAAATTCATTTAAATTAATCTTATCAAAAATCAGTTCGTCCAGAAAGTACCTTTTTTATCTTTCTTGGGCAAACCATAATTATCACCACTGAAATGGCCTAGTTGGGTTTCGAGACTTGCCTCAAGGTCGCACGCTACACGACCTGATCTCTGAATACGGCATCATGCCCATCTATATATTTCTATAATTATTAAAATATAATTTTACCAAGTATATTCATTTATATTTATTATGTGGTTCATTATGAAAACCACTTTATTCTACTGTTCATGAAAACAATTGATGAAAATCTTTCTAAACCCTTCATTGAAAACATTTTGAAAGAAATCATTTTTTTCGAGGCCAAAATCTTTTTAAAATAGGGTTACCAAAGAATGGGTAAAAGTCCTACCTCAATATCCTTGCTGAAGTCCAACACTGCAGTCCTGATTCACTATACGTTAGCTCCACGAAACCACAAACAACCTAAATGTAGATTAAATCCATCAATATCTAGGTTAGGGTGTTTCTACACTACTAAGCCATCTCATGGTATCCTAGTGTGTCATTGAAGTCCATAAAATCATTCCATAAATTTAAAATCTTTATTTAGGCATAGAACAGTGAAAAACAGGGGAAAAAATGGTCATTTTACACAAGTCCTAGTCGGCCTGCCGAACTATTCGTACGTGCTTACTGAACTGCACAGTTTGGCTTACCAGCCGTACAGGGCCGACCTACTAAAATTCTCCAAGTTCGGCCTGCCAGACTCATGAATCTGGCTTGCAGAACTTCAAGTTCGGCCTGTCGAATTGAAAAATTTTAAAATTTTTGTAGAATCGGGTCTCGGCCTCCCCGAGCCTAATTCCCATTTTTAACTTGTTTGCTTAGTTCTCAGGCATAGAAAACATTCATAAATGATAGAAAAACATAATAAAACACCTTTAAACTAGTTTAAACAAGATTTGCATAGAAAAATTTAAGAAAATCCGAAAATAAAAAAATAGAGAAAAAATAAAAAAAACTTGATTCAAATCCTTTTTTTTTTTTTTTTATCAAACCAAGCCGAGATTCTAGACGTTTTGGGTTCCACTAACTTAGATTTAGGGTTTCCTAAGCTCAAAGAAGCTTGGATTTCAAAATAAAAAGTAAATAGAAAAATTAGAAAAAGTTTTGAAATTTTAAAAACTAACCTTAAATCAAAGCTTTGAATCACGTTCATGGTTGTTCAAACGCATTTTCGAGCTTCCAATTCATTGAAAAACTGAAGCTTGAATTCAAATTTTGAATTTGAGAGAGAGAGGAGAGAGGGATAACAAGTGAGAGGGAGAGAAAGAGAGAGAAAAAGCTGAGGAAGAAAGAGAGAGAGAGAGCGTGGGAGAAAGGGAGAAGGAGAGAAGAAATAAATAAAAGAAAAAGATGGGTAGTTTTATTGTGTAGAAACCGTGTACCACCTACGGTTTTGCAAAAAGAGTTATATTTGGCATTTAACAAATTTTTTTTGTTCTAAAATTCAAAATAACAAATAAAAATAAAAATAATCAAAAGTAATTAAAAATGGTTAAAATAATTAGAAATAATATTAATTTAGAAATATGACAAAATAGTTAAATTAAGTTTAAAATACATTATGGCACACTAATCCACTATCTTATATACTAAAAACTACTTAATTAATTTTAGGGCGTTACACATACTTAAACATTTATGACATCTATAAAATGTAAATTTCAACATATAGTATTTGTGACAATTCCTCGTTTTCCTGAATTTGTCTATGCTGGGCAAGAAAGCTAATCTACTGGGCAAGAAAGATAATCTACAATATTACCACCGGTAATCTACTTGATTCTGTTGCAAAGCAATCTCTAGTCAACTCTGCCCGAAGGAAAAAAAAAAAAAAAACTTTGATTACCAGCACGGCTCATCGGTAGTTTTAAGGTTAGTTTCCAAATTAAAAAAAAATTCAAAACTTGGCCCACGTCCTACAACTTAAGTCATCCAAGTCCATTTAAAATATTCAAATTAAAACAAAAACATTTTTTTGGGCGTTACAATCTCAAATCGTTTATATACTCTCAATCCCTTTTGCCTAGTTATTAACTAAAGACCAAATGGCACTAAAATAACAATTCTTTTTTTTTTTTAAGGTGTACCATCAAATTAATGCAAATAATATGATCTCTTACAACTTAATTGAATAATTAATCCCCTTTCAAATCCTTTAAAAAAAAAAAACCCTCTTTATATAGGGAACACCACATAAATTTTTTTGGGCTTTTGAATTTCTTGAAGTTTTGATCAAGAAGAGTGTACAAGTTAAGCAGAAAATCTACACATTTTTAGGTAAATTTACAAATATTACTTTTAGAGATTTGGTATTCGAATGCATGAGGTATGTGAAAGACATAAGTTTAATTCATACATAGAATATTTGGACTTCAAGATGGTACCCAATGTGTTACAACATTTGTCGCTTGGCGTCTATATCGCCTTCATCTCGAAGTATGTAAATCACAGGTCTTCTCTAAGCCCTCCCAAATATAAGGATTGAATCAAGCTCGTGCTTTCTTATTAGATTAGTTGTAACGAACTTATTTATCAATCATGGCGATAAGATCCAGTTGATTGGATTTGAATCGGGACAAGTCTTTGAAAAAAAATTTACATATTATGCCACATATTTGTAAAATTATGTTTATTTATGTCACATTTAAAAAATATTGGTCATATTGCCACTTATTTTATATGTTTAGTGTGTTTGGGGAAAAACTTTGCAATTTTTTCCAAGTACTTTTGTAGTCGCTTGTGCTTGTGATGTAGGAATAATTTTTGTTCCATTTAACTTTTGAAGTAGGTTAATTATATAAAAACCTAAAAACCTTTGTGAAGTAAAAAAGTTGCCCAGGAAAAATCTGTCACTAATTTCAATTATCTAATACTACCCAAAAAAATATAAAAATGTTAAGGATCTAATAATTGGTCCGCGTTCTACCTTTGACCATTGCACCTCCCTCTTTAAAGCAACATGCATTATAAGCTTGGCTTATGTCTAACAACCCAAACAAACCGATTAGTATTTAATTTTAATAATTATTTTTTTAAGAAAAGAACAGGACTTCTTTACTGATTAATGAAATTATTGTCCTTGGCTTAGGAATAAAGCAAAAAGGTGGAAAAAGAAAAAGTGGAAAAGATAAAGAACTGTCACTGGAAAATGAGAGATGCAGCCAAATTCATTGATATCTCATGGTCCTCGTTAAAAAGCCAAGTGGAAAAAGTTGTGTAATTCACACCCAAAAATAGAGCACCGTGAATCATGTAGACATGTGAAGCCAGAATCATTCTTTAACCACCCGGGAAGATAGATCAAGTTCATTATAAATGCAATTCTACAGTATATATTACATCTTTAGAAGAAAGTGTTTCACTAAAAAAAAAAAGAGCTTTATCCAACCATATAAATACGCCGTTTAAAAAATAAGTTTGAACCAAAAATTTGGTTCAAACTTATTTTCCTACAATATTTTTCTAAAAAGATTTAAATTGTTATGCATGTAGTACAAACTCAAACTATTTTTTGTTCAAATTTATTTCCCAATCTACCTATAAATTTCTGTTTTCTCTTCTTCCTTTTATTTTCTTATATAATTTATAATACTTTTTCACTTGATACAAGTAACAATCAATTAACTTAATACTGTCTATATCCCAATTGAACACCTAACTACTACATTATATAGATACAAAGGAGCAAATAATATTAATAATTTAGCGATACCCTTGATATACAACATACCGTTGTATAAATGTTATGATCATCACGTCTAGTATGAAACATCTTAATTAATTATCTTAATCTACCAATTTAATTCGGAGTTATATATTGGTGGCTCACCAAGTTCATGGAGGAGTAAGAAAGAAGCTATATTGTCTCACGAGATCGCTTGCTTTTTTTTTTTTGTTGCTGGCTTTCTCAGCATTAATTTCCTTTTCTCCTCTAAAATATGGACGATACATCAACTTTTTTCAGAACAACATGCATAAAAGAGAACGAAGTAGCACTGGCTAATGCGGCATATTTTGCAGAAAGATGAGACAACAACGATGATATGTTTAATTTGTTTTTGAATTATTTTGCTAATATTCCTTTTTGTATTCATCAGTAGTACAACTCTTTCCCTTTCACTATAATAATTATAACTTGTTTGCTCTATCATGAGTTACCAAGAAGGCACTAGGAGGAGGGTAATAAAACCCAAAAGCTCCAGCTAGAGAATTAATTGAGCACTAATTTAGTTGGGAGCTTGAACAGTAGTGCTCTAGACTTTGGATTCTGTCACCAAGTCCAGTAAGAAAGGAGTATAGTGGCTTTTGTGCTGGCTTCTCGCCATTGGCTTCTTTTCTCCCTTAAAGAGACAACGTCATTTTTTATTTTTATTGTTTTTAAAAAAGAAAACAAGAAAAATTACATGCTTGTAGGACAACAAAGGAGTACCGGGGGGGCCATATTTCGCAAAAGACGAATAACTGTGATAAACCTAATCAATAAATTATTACGTGATGAGTTATGAATTGTTTATAATTTAACTTGGTCTTGTAATTCTAAGTGCGCTTTTCCTAATCATCACTCTTTATTCCCTCTCATTACAAGTAGGCTTTAGCTCTCTGAGTTGCCAAAATTACGTATTGCCAAAATAACTTATAGCTAGCTAGAATTGATGGCAGTTTACGAAAGCAAGCGAGGATCATCATCTTGTCATCCTCCGGCATCGATGGCTGTCATGATGATGATCGTGGCGGCGGTAATCCTAGTAAACGCAAATGGCGGTGGAGCGGCGGTTGTTGTGAAGAGCAACGTCACGTATGGATGCATTGGTTAGAGCATGAAGTGGCCACCGATAATATTTTCCAAGACACGAAATTAAAAATGCGACTGTTGCACCTCTCTTTTAAAGTTAACATGCATAATAAGCTTCTCTTACACCTAATGAAACCCCAAATAAACTGTTTAATTAGTATTTAATGATTAATAATTAATTTGATTTTTCCTTCTTTTTTTTTTAAGAAAGGATAAGACTTCTTCACCCATTAATAAAATTATTGTCCTTCAGCTTTAAAATATAAAGCAAAAGCAAAAAAGGTGGAAAAAGAAAAGAGGAAAAGACAAAGAAGAGTTGGAAAATGAAAGGTGCGTCGCACTAATGCGACAAAAACCAATTGTTTTCTCCTTGACCACGTCAAAAGAAAGAAGTGGGGAGAGGAAATCGTATTAATAGTAAAAGGCAGAGCAGCGTGAATCATGTGCAACTGTCGAGCCAGATTACCATTTTAACCCCCTCGGCTAAACATATATGATTAAGAGTTGAGATAGATCAATATCTTAATATATAATTGCGACTCTAAATTATATATGATATTTGGAAGGAAGTACTTAATTTTAAATATATACACTTATAAAGGTACATCAATTTTCATTTCGTTATAAATTAAACCTCTCGATTGACATGATTGGGAGAGTATATAAAAGTAATTATGATCATATTTTTCACTTGATAATTAACAATCAATAAATTACTGCAATTCTATATCCCAACTGAGCACTAATTTAGTTGGGAGCTTGCACAGTAGTGCCCTAAACTTTGGATTCCGTCGCCAAGTCCAGTAAGAAAGAAGTATAGTGGCTTTTGTGCTGGCTTCTCGCCATTGGCTTCTTTTCTCCCTTAAAGAGACAACGTCGTTTTTTATTTTTATTGTTTTTAAACAAGAAAAATAAAATGCTTATAGGAGAACAAAGTGAAGAGCAAAGTGGTGCCAGGGGCTATATTTCGCAAAAGACGAATAACTGTGTGATGCACCTAATCAATAAATTATTACGTGATGAGCTATGAATTGTTTATTATTTAACTTGGTCTTGCAATTCTAAGTGCGCTTTTTCTAATCATCACTTTGTATTCCCTCTCGTTATATGTAGGCTTTAGCTCTATGAGTTGCCAATAGAGTTTTTTTTTTTGGGAGAAAAAATAACCTATAGCTAGCTAGAATTGATGGCAGTTTACGAAAGCCTGCGAGGATCATCATCTTGTCGTCCTCCGGCGTCGATGGCTGTCATGATGATGATCGTGGCGGCGGTAATCCTGATAAACGCAAACGGAGGTGGAGCGGCGGTTGTTGTGAAGAGCAACGTCACGTATGGATGCATTAGTGGGAGAGAGGAGGGGTGTCTCATTGCGGAGGACTTGGAGGTGGAGTGGTTGATGGAGTACAGCTCCCACGTTGCCCGAGTGCTGGCTGATAAAGGAAAACCAAAACCTATTACTCCAGGTACCGGAAGCCCTACTAAAACACCTTGCAATTCCGGTCCTGGTAAACCATATGCTAAAAACTGCAGCCCCACTCCAAAACCAAAGCCAGGTGCAGAATGTAAAGATAAACATTATCGAGGTCCTAATTGCAACTAGGAGAAAGAACATGACAGAAGACCCATTTGGATATCTATTCTCAATATCCAAGCCCTCGTATCATGGTTTTTTCTTCTTCTTCTTCTTCTTCTTTTTTTTTTTCAAGAATGTGAAAGAAAGATTCAAAGAATAAAAATGTTATCCTAGAATAGTACTGTTATTGAGATTTCTAGTTTGTGTGGTAATTTGATGTCGTTTGTAATATTAGTATGATTTTCCCTTAAAAATATTACTCCTCT
This sequence comes from Artocarpus heterophyllus, assembly GCA_025403435.1. Classification (NCBI taxonomy): domain Eukaryota; kingdom Viridiplantae; phylum Streptophyta; class Magnoliopsida; order Rosales; family Moraceae; genus Artocarpus; species Artocarpus heterophyllus. Next base: position 8,537,335 of record CM046348.1, on the reverse strand, counting down.
CAACAACTACGCCTTTTAGCATATTATCTCCATTCATTGGAAAAAAAAGCAATAATTGACATTACAGTTATTAGAAAGATATGCATGCAATGAAAATAACTGCTTCATCTTGTTTTATTTTTTTTAAAAAGATTAGTTTTTCAATCGAAACTCCAAACGTTAAAAATGCTGATCCGAAATTATTATTTGGCCGTAATTGGAAATCCAACCAAATTCATAACAATAAAGAAGTGTGTTCAGAGCTGATCCGAACTTTTATTAAAGCTTGCGTTTTTTAATGTTGTAGGGAAAATTTAGTTCCCTTTAACCTGAGAAGGGTATAAAAAAAAAAAAAAAAAAAAAAAAAAGGATCACCCCCATGAGGTGATATTAATTTCTATTCTATTGCCTAATCATTCAATACTAAAATAATAATAATAATAATAATAAATAAAAAACCCTTTAAAAAAGATATATAGGGTTAAAACGGCCAGCTATCTATATTTCCAAGAAATGTGACCTATATATGAATGCGGTGATTTGACCTCCCTTTTAAAGTACAATGCGTATGCATTCATTTTTTTAAGAGGAAAAAGCACAAAATTCGAATCATTCCTCTAACTTATTAAAAATGTCATGTAATAAATTACTTATTAAAACTATCTTTTAATTAAAAATTAATAATTTATTAAAGTCCAATTAACATTTTTTTAATTAAAAAATGATTCATTAAAAATCAATTACCTTCTCTCCTCATTCCCTCATATAGTAGATTACTATAGTCGCAGTGCAGGTTGCCGGATTGTAACCTGGTATGTTCTAAAATGGAACTTCAAAGACTTTAACATATTTTTTTTGAAAAAAAAAAGCATCGACTTCCTTCAGTTGCCGACGTGGGGTGTTGGATTGTATTTTGGTAGGTGAAACCTAACAGATTTTAACATATTTTCTTTAAAATAAAGATGCATCAACCGCCTCCTGTCGTCGGCGCTGGATGCCTGATTAGAATCTAGTAGGTTTCAAAGTAGAACCTATCAGATTCCAACATATTTTTTTTTGAAACAAAGAAGCATCAACTGTCTTTGATTGACGGTGCCTGATTCTAATCAGGTTGTCTTTCATCAACTGTCTTTGATTCTAATCAGGCTGGATGCCTGATTAGAATCTAGTAGGTTTCAAAATAGAACCTATCAGATTCCAACATATTTTTTTTTTGAAACAAAGAAGCATCAACTGTCTTTGATCGACAGTGCGGGGTGTCGGATTGTAACCTGATAAGTTTCAAAGTAGAACCTACTAGATTTCAACATATAGCACCAACTGCTTCTGATCTCCAGCACGAAGTGCCAGATTGTAGCCTACTAGATTCCGTCCTAAAACCCATTAGATTCCACAAAAAGCAAATCAAGCAAAAAAAATACAACCAGATTACAATTTATTACACAAAACAACAACTCAGATGAAAAAAAAAATTAATCAATAATTGAAATTTGGAAACCATAGCATTGTTAGTCCTTTAAAATGAAACTGCAAAAACTAGATTTTCAACATTTATTGAATACTTGGTTATATCTACCATCACAAATAAGAATGTCCCTTTTAGTCAAAATCGATTTCTCTTGTTTAATGTGAGACAGCAGAATAGAACACATATAGTATTAATCGTCTAATATAAAATATTTTCATGAATTGTACATTAGTTCTCCAAAATTGCTTCCTAATTTACTAGTGTTAAAAAACACTCTAGTTTCAGTTTGAGGTGGGAAATCAACATTCCAATGTGAAGTCTCCTAATTTATAGCTAATAGTTATAAGTGTTGCGAAAAATCTGCAAGTGTACAGAATCGTAGACAAGTAATAAAGAGTGAGTAGAGTATCGTTCCTACGAGGATTGCGTTAATCTAACTAAGTACCGAAATTGGTTAACTCTAAAATTATTTGAACAATCAAATATAAAATAGAAAAATAACAAAACAAAAAAATATAAATGAAAATCTAAATAAATAAAAGACTAGTGCATCCAATTTCATCAAAATTAATCATATTTAAATTATCTAATTTAATCAATTGATGTTTACTCCTATGTCGATAACGAATTTCTCTTAAGTAGTCATTAATCTTTCTCAAGCATTAATAATTTATCCTAGTTAGCAAATTTTCTACATCTCTGTGGAAACTCTAAACTTACCAAGATTCATTAAGAACAAGAAATTCATAGTGTTACACAAGGCTCATAGATATCTCTATCCTATGATGATCTCATGGCATTCAATCATAGTCTAATTTAATCATCGCTTCTCAGCCTTAAATTAAATCACAAATCGTGCAAAAGGTGCACAAACTTTTACAAGCATTATGATTAGATTAAATACTCAGCATAGATAATGGATAAACATCAAATTGAATTAAATTAAACAAAAGTGAACATTCATAATCCGGCTATATCGTAGCCCTAGAATAGAGAAAATTAGTTCCTAATGAAACTAAAAACAATCCTAAATAATCTCTTAAACATGATGAGTGAAAGAAAAGAACTCTATTTGGATGCGAAGATGGTTTCCGTCTCCGGTTTGCACCGTTCTTTTTCTCCAAAGAAGTGAGTTCTCCCCTCTTGTTTGTAGTTTTTCTTTTTTAGAATTCGTGCTCCAACCCTTCATAATGTTCTATTTATAGGCTAGGGTTTAAAAGGGCAATTTTGGAATGAAATTACACTAGAATTTGAATTAGGATCGCAATGGCACCTAGGCTTCATTACGGCGCCTAAGCACCATGATTGTAGCCCCTAGGCGCTATACTTGCCCGTAGATGCTTTTTTGAACTGGCGCCTTGTCATAACCCGTCTTTTCAGGCTGTGATTAAACTCTTTCTTAATTACTTTAGGGCAAAAATTTAGGAATTTTTTTTTTCCAAACGGGAATAAATAATTGCCTTACAAATACTGTACATATACTATTTAATAACCTTTGAGATACATACATATACTTGTGTTTACATAACCATCCTTTTCTTACAATTAGCTTATCAAACATTACTTTCAAAATATTTTAAAATATCATACAGCGAAAAACATACTGTAACGCCCCTATATGGGGGTTAACAGTTTTTAATGAGATAAAATAAAAATAAATAATAAAAGTAAAACCTTAAAAATAAAATTTACCCGGGACTTAAATGAAAACTCTCAACTCAAAAATAAAAATATAAACGACAAATAAACCACAGTTTTAATGTAGCACCTTAAATTTAATAATATAAACTGTTGTCATCATCATTTTAACCCTCAACACATTGTAATACAGTCACAGAAAGTAACAATTGATGCTTACATTATCATGAAGAACATTCTTTACAATTGAGCAGTCCCAATGTAATATAGTTACATCGCTTCCTCAACTATATTTCTCGTAGCCACCTCACACTTAGTGAGTCCTGAAAAGATATAAACATAAGGGTATGAGCAACACTATGCTCAGTAGAGAAAACCATTACTCACCTTTATCATTACCACATTAAAATCTGCATGGTTAGTAAGTCACATCATATTTCAGATTATGAGGTTTATTATGATCACATCTTATGGATACCGTAGTTAATCATTACCAAGTGTCATAATTACACATTTATACAAATATTACCAATCATCATTGTTCCTAGGTATCCATGTTAAATTGAGTATCACTCAACTCATCGAAACCCAAATGGGCGCACTTGATCACCCTATAAACATTCCAAGGGTGTTCCGGTGAGGGGACATCAAGCCCCGAGTCCTCACCAAATCGATTCCTGTACAGTGTGTTCTGGGACTTTCAACCCAAGGAAGCGTCATCGCCTTCCCCCTACTTTACCTTTTAGGGTATTCATGCCCAAGGACGTAACCGTCGCCCTTTTCATGTCTCACAATTTCTCTATATTAAATCATTATTAATAGAGTTAATTTTCCTAACCATGCTTCTCAATTTATAACATGTGTCAATTCATTATGTTCCTCGCCGTACAATACAAGACGAGTCCATGTCATAGTTTCATATGTGATACACATATAATATCAGTTCAACATAAATATATATATATTGCGGCAAAACAATCAATTTTAATTCTATAAAAACCTCACAAAAGATGAGTAATAGAATCCCTACCTTTCAAGCTTATCAACAATCTTTTAATCCTGGAATCAGTTAACGTTAGCTCCATACTCCCTTGATCCTAAGGCGTGCATAAGGACAATTAAAACTAAAGCACAACATACAACTACATTCATAAATAAATCATGTGTAAACCTATCTTACTAGTATGCCATTAAAGCTTTTATATAAATCTCTTTTGAATACCACAGTAAACAATTTTTGTCTTAACACAATATAAAATGTGAACAAGTAATCTATATGTTTTAGTCCCTAATAAGATTCATCAATCACTTAGGATAATATTGGAAAGGTTGCAAGACATTAAAGAATTAGGTGGTTAGCAAAGATGGGTTCTTGGTTCAGGTTAGCAGCTGGTATACCATAACAAACTGGCAGATTTACTAGTTTCCAATACAAAAATTGAATAATTCTTAGAAAATAAAATACAACTCCGATTTAGGTTTATGATAGCTCGTTAGAAAGCCTAGGATGCTACTTTTCAAATATGCAAACCAATTCATAAAATTCATTTTAATTTAATCTTAGAATTTCAAGAAATAACCACTGCCCATAGAGGTATTACAAAGTTTAACAATATAAATTTTCTGTCTAGGGCATATACACTTAGACTTCATACATATGCTCCAAAATAGCAACAAACATATACTTAGGTTTAAGAACGCAAATTTGAATAATCCTTTAGTATAAAAGAAAATTTATAAATGAAAGACTAAATTTGTTCATAAGATTCTAACCTCGAATTATGGTTAGTTGGAAGCTTGAAATGGCTTCAAAACAGGTTCCTTTACTTCGGTATGACTGAAATTCTTGCTCAAATGGAGGTGATGGTGGCTGATTTTTATGGCTGCCTTGAAGAAGTTCTCTAAGTATTTTGCTTCAGCAAAGAAATATGAAGAAGAGTGTGGGAACCGTGGAAGAGAAAGGAAGAAAAGATGAAGTCTTTGAAGAGAAGTGATGGAAACAATTATAGAGGAGACATGTTGAAGCATGTCACGGAGGAAATAAAGAAAATGAGGGTCAAGAGTAGTTGGAAAAGATATCCTTATGTCTCATCTAAAGACTTTAACACACATAATGCCAATATGACATTTTTGAGATTTATTAGAAGTTCTAAGGCTTTTTAGTAATCATACTAAATAAATATAGGAGAATTTTAGAAAATTTAAAAATAGATAAAAATAAATATTATAAAATAAATTTAAATGAAGCAATTTTTTTTTATACATTAAAAATTAATTTAATTACCTCAATACCCGTTAGGAGAATAACGGGTGTCACAGCTCTACCCCCCTTAAAGAAATTTCGTCCTCGAAATTTCAATTCTAACAATACTAGTAAAAATTTTAATTCCATTATGATTCCAATTCCGAGTCTAAACCGTTAATGTTGTTTGTCCTCCAAATTTAAGTTATCGTATTTCCACTTATTTACTTGCATAATAAATCTTACTCCTAAATCCCTCAATAAGAGTATTTCTGACAAGTTTCAACTTATAACACCGTATAATAGTCTAAGAATCTGATCAGGCATACATATTGACCATATCATGATTCCGGTCCTTCATTGTCCATGGACTGTGATTTACAATCACATTTAAGGAGATTGCCAGAGAAATTTTATATACTTCATCTTTAGGTTCCTTTTCCTTTTTGAGTAAGGAAAAGTCAAATATATTTGATTTCATACCTCAACTAATAAACTAAAACATAATCATAAAACATATATCACAAACACTTTTATTCAAAACTATACATTAAACTTACTCATAGAGATATTAAACGGAATCTCAGAGTTGCAAACATACCCGACATATTTTTCATTAAACAGCTATTCTCATGACACAAACATTCAATCCAAATAATATACTCATATTTCATATGGAATATCCCCATAACTGACTCTGGTACTTCCACATAATATTAACAGAATATTACACATTACAAACATAATACGGATACGTTTCGAGAGTACAAGGCACTCCGTATACCAGCTATCCATATCATGCATGCTTATAGAATACAAAAACATCGATAAACAAAAGATCGGACCTTAAAAAGGATGCGTTTCGAGAGCATAAAGTACTCCGTATCCAGTCATCCCGGCATTAGGCTCAATGAATCTAAAAGATTGAACAACAACGTACCACAAGAAACACAGAATACAAGGCAAACGGTTATTCGTAACACACGAAATACGGACACACATGCCTACATGCCAAAGATAAAACAAAAAGATTACAGATGGAGATTCAAATCAATTGGCCGCTCCCGGCTTTCCCTTTCCCATTCAAGCTTGGATGTTGCAGTGTCGGATTCTGGATGTATGATTTGCATTTTATCTATCAATTCCTCAGCTGTTGAAGCAGTGACAAAGATTTGTCTCTCCGATTCTGTAGTGATGTTTTCTTCCACAGCGTAATCTAGAAATTTCAAAAGACCGTCATAAAAACCATTTACATTCAGCAGTCCCAAAGGTTTGGAATAAAAGCCCAACAATTGCCCACAAGCAACTATAAATATTTCCTCAAGAGTACCTAGACCACCAGGTAATGCTATAAAAGCATCGGAATTATAGATTATGTCTTTAAAATTTTTAGGGATACTCCTGACTCCTTCTCCCTTACCTATGGCTTCCTTACAAAGGTTTCCTTCAACTGGAATATGAGGCCAAATTCTTACATCAGTAGCGTCGCTAGACCTAGCTGCTAGTGCCATATTTACCATCATTTTTATACTACCACCCCCATAGATTATGTTAATCTTCTTGCGTGCTAGGACTTGCCCTAAGTGATTTGCAGCTTCTAAATAGGCTTTATCTTTTCCAAGGCTGGAACCACAAAAGACACAGACATTCTTTATTTTCTTCGTGGACTGGGAGGTAGACATATTTGGTTTATAGAAGTGGTTGCTTAATGTCTGCTCCACTTAGACTTCGGGTTCTATATGAGATTTTAAAGATGAGAAATATACAAAAAGGGCTAAAGAGATAGACGAGTAGGTAATGAAAAAGTAATCCAAAGATTTAAACAAAATCTTGTGCGGATAAGAAAGTAAGATAAGGTGATTGATAGTTTACAGAAAATCTGATTCACTTTTTGAAAAAGATTAGACTCTAATTGTATAACTTTTGACAATTGAGAACAATTTGACAGAAGACCCTCATGACACAACTGTAGACTTTTTGACAAATATACACCAAGTCTAGAAATTTAATATAAACGACAAATACTGTAGAACTTTTGAAATTTGAGACACAAATCTTGAAATATCTGGATAAGCTTTTCAAAATTCAAACATATTACTGTACCGTATGTAACGTGTCTGATAAGATAATATATTTTATTATATATATATATTTAAGAAAATCATAAATTAAATAAGATATTAACACTTACTGTATCAATCTAATAATCACAATTATTTCAAACACAAAAGCAAATATTCTGAGTAAAAGAAAAACACAAACTGTTGAACATCAGCTAAAACTGCTTCAAATAAGTAAAGACTAAATAACCTTTATAGAGCGATGACTTATTTCCCATCCAGTTTTCTTATGGCTTGACAAACAGGATCTAGAAATACCATATTCCTGAGGCGTTGTCTTTCTGTATAAAATTTAGGCCAGAGTTTAAAAATAGCTCCTTGAACATATCCACTAGGGTGACCGTGAAGAGGAGGATGGATGCTATCCAAGTTATCCTTTGAAAGTCCATTCCTACAAAACCTTATTTTATCCTCTCTATTCGTAGACATATAACCAGGTGAAGTACATTTACCGTTACAATTTTGTCTTCCACATTTGTTACAAGTGACCACGATGGCACGAGCTCTTCTTTTCATTGCACTACGACTGGTACCTGTTCCTGGTAAACCGACATCTTGACTAAAGTCACTCGGACGGATTTTCCCCTCTATTAACATTCTCACATCACAAGGGATACCAAAACGCATAAGAATCCACAACCGAGTAATTCTAGCCTTGTATTTCTTTCTGAGAATCTTTTGGGAGAGTGATGGGAAATACTTTCTCAGGTGTTGGTACTTTGGGTCCATGATGAGATGAAAGAAGAGTAAATAGAAAGGAAAAATTAAGATAGTAAATTGCAGAATCCTAGAATTCCTTCTTCTTTTAGAGGAAAAGAAGAATTTTTAATGAAAAAGAAGAGGATTTGCGATTTAGAGAGAAAATAACAAATTAAGAGAGAAAAAGTGAACTCGGAGAAATAAGCTCCTATGCACAGTAAACGTATATGTAAACAATGATTAAACCACTGTATATGACACGTATAGAAACCACGTGGGAGAGACAGTGTGAATCAAACTGATTTAAGATTTAAACTAGGCCCAAATGTTCTAAGTTGAAAATGGTCAGGTTGTTTCGGGCCTTAACACATTTGGAACGAGTTAATAACAAACATAAAATTGAAAACCAATTTGTATAAATCTTAAACCCAATTTAAAGCCCACTATAGATAAAGTTAATTATGAACAACAAATCTAATTTAACGACAACAAGGATCTTCCTGAATGATCCAGCAACTCAAATAATTTTGTTTTAATCAAAACCTTATTGAACAATGCATACACCCATATGTTATTCCTAATACTCAACATCTATCAATGGATTCATCATCATTACTACCAAGGGTTTAGAATGCGACTAACCTTGAAATCAATACGATTTACGTCTTTCAACGTAGACCATATCAATGAACAAAGACACTTGATGTTACTACTTAAGAACATCTACAATCCCCACAATTCTACTTATACCATATCGAATTTCCTCATATAACAAAACCGTAGGTAACCAAAAGATTCACTGATACACTTAAATACAATGTACGTAACAAAATATTCCAATTTTGAGATTCATGCATTCTAGACTTTACACAGTCTCAACAGACCAAAAGTCTAACATTTATCTCTCTCAAGATTCAATACCATGATTTTCAACTTATATCATATTCCTCAAATATATAGAACTTTTAAGAAAAGACATTGACACTTATGTGCTCCATCGAATCCACACATAATCATTACTTAGGTTTGAATCAATTGCGAAAAATTTGGCATATCTATGTCAAACTTTAAAATCAATAAATCAAGCCTTATATTTCTTATTGTTTTTCACGAGACAAAAGGCTTTTAAATCCTCGTATCTATACGAATTTCTCATCGTTTATACGAATTAGATATGCTTATAGATCCAAATATTATACGAATCTCTCATAAGCATTCTACTTATAAACTCATTCCATATAATTATCATTCCCTTATAACTATTAATACTTTCCTTCTATATAATTATTGTACTCATATAACTATTGATATTTTCATTCTATGGCCTTTCCATGTTACATCCTTCTAGACTGTATAAATCAATGTGAAGGTTCATTTTGATGATGACAATAAAAATTCAGCTTCAAAACCATCTCAAAAATATATTTTTTTTAAAGTGGTGCTACACTCCCTAGGTTAACCGAACCTAGGCTCTGATACCAAAAATTCTGTAACGCCCCTATATGGGGGTTAACAGTTTTTAATGAGATAAAATAAAAATAAATAATAAAAGTAAAACCTTAAAAATAAAATTTACCCGGGACTTAAATGAAAACTCTCAACTCAAAAATAAAAATATAAACGACAAATAAACCACAGTTTTAATGTAGCACCTTAAATTTAATAATATAAACTGTTGTCATCATCATTTTAACCCTCAACACATTGTAATACAGTCACAGAAAGTAACAATTGATGCTTACATTATCATGAAGAACATTCTTTACAATTGAGCAGTCCCAATGTAATATAGTTACATCGCTTCCTCAACTATATTTCTCGTAGCCACCTCACACTTAGTGAGTCCTGAAAAGATATAAACATAAGGGTATGAGCAACACTATGCTCAGTAGAGAAAACCATTACTCACCTTTATCATTACCACATTAAAATCTGCATGGTTAGTAAGTCACATCATATTTCAGATTATGAGGTTTATTATGATCACATCTTATGGATACCGTAGTTAATCATTACCAAGTGTCATAATTACACATTTATACAAATATTACCAATCATCATTGTTCCTAGGTATCCATGTTAAATTGAGTATCACTCAACTCATCGAAACCCAAATGGGCGCACTTGATCACCCTATAAACATTCCAAGGGTGTTCCGGTGAGGGGACATCAAGCCCCGAGTCCTCACCAAATCGATTCCTGTACAGTGTGTTCTGGGACTTTCAACCCAAGGAAGCGTCATCGCCTTCCCCCTACTTTACCTTTTAGGGTATTCATGCCCAAGGACGTAACCGTCGCCCTTTTCATGTCTCACAATTTCTCTATATTAAATCATTATTAATAGAGTTAATTTTCCTAACCATGCTTCTCAATTTATAACATGTGTCAATTCATTATGTTCCTCGCCGTACAATACAAGACGAGTCCATGTCATAGTTTCATATGTGATACACATATAATATCAGTTCAACATAAATATATATATATTGCGGCAAAACAATCAATTTTAATTCTATAAAAACCTCACAAAAGATGAGTAATAGAATCCCTACCTTTCAAGCTTATCAACAATCTTTTAATCCTGGAATCAGTTAACGTTAGCTCCATACTCCCTTGATCCTAAGGCGTGCATAAGGACAATTAAAACTAAAGCACAACATACAACTACATTCATAAATAAATCATGTGTAAACCTATCTTACTAGTATGCCATTAAAGCTTTTATATAAATCTCTTTTGAATACCACAGTAAACAATTTTTGTCTTAACACAATATAAAATGTGAACAAGTAATCTATATGTTTTAGTCCCTAATAAGATTCATCAATCACTTAGGATAATATTGGAAAGGTTGCAAGACATTAAAGAATTAGGTGGTTAGCAAAGATGGGTTCTTGGTTCAGGTTAGCAGCTGGTATACCATAACAAACTGGCAGATTTACTAGTTTCCAATACAAAAATTGAATAATTCTTAGAAAATAAAATACAACTCCGATTTAGGTTTATGATAGCTCGTTAGAAAGCCTAGGATGCTACTTTTCAAATATGCAAACCAATTCATAAAATTCATTTTAATTTAATCTTAGAATTTCAAGAAATAACCACTGCCCATAGAGGTATTACAAAGTTTAACAATATAAATTTTCTGTCTAGGGCATATACACTTAGACTTCATACATATGCTCCAAAATAGCAACAAACATATACTTAGGTTTAAGAACGCAAATTTGAATAATCCTTTAGTATAAAAGAAAATTTATAAATGAAAGACTAAATTTGTTCATAAGATTCTAACCTCGAATTATGGTTAGTTGGAAGCTTGAAATGGCTTCAAAACAGGTTCCTTTACTTCGGTATGACTGAAATTCTTGCTCAAATGGAGGTGATGGTGGCTGATTTTTATGGCTGCCTTGAAGAAGTTCTCTAAGTATTTTGCTTCAGCAAAGAAATATGAAGAAGAGTGTGGGAACCGTGGAAGAGAAAGGAAGAAAAGATGAAGTCTTTGAAGAGAAGTGATGGAAACAATTATAGAGGAGACATGTTGAAGCATGTCACGGAGGAAATAAAGAAAATGAGGGTCAAGAGTAGTTGGAAAAGATATCCTTATGTCTCATCTAAAGACTTTAACACACATAATGCCAATATGACATTTTTGAGATTTATTAGAAGTTCTAAGGCTTTTTAGTAATCATACTAAATAAATATAGGAGAATTTTAGAAAATTTAAAAATAGATAAAAATAAATATTATAAAATAAATTTAAATGAAGCAATTTTTTTTTATACATTAAAAATTAATTTAATTACCTCAATACCCGTTAGGAGAATAACGGGTGTCACACATACTGTGGCGGAAACCATACCCAGTCTGCACACATCATCCGTCCGCCAGCTCATCATTATGATTTATTCTGACCTTTTTGTCGGAATACCTACAACATGAAAAACTTAATGAGCTAATGCCCAGTAAGTCCCATATAAACCCACATGCACATTCAATAAAATGCATGATCATATTATGCTTTCTTATAATCCTTCATTATCCTTATCATTTCTTATCTTTATTAGGGCCCAAGTGTTCGTACCATTGCGCAATTTCATTTAGGTCTACGTAACACCGTGACCGTAACATATCCTTTAAACTCCCCTTGAGTTAGGAGCCGGTACGATACTTTTCTTAATTTCTGGTGATACATTTACCAGTCCATTTATTATAGTTGACATACCATACATGAAGTGATAATCACATATTATCCATGAAACATAAATTCTCTTACATAGCATAGTACACACAGGTACTTACTTTTTATACACACTGGTACACATTAATATACGCACAGGTATATAGCATAATGTACTCACAGGTACTTAACATAAAATATACACACAGATACCTACTTTATACATACTCAAGTATTTATCATTGTACACACAGGTACGAAATCATGGTACACATGCTCATTTTCATTATTGTACACACAGGTACACAATATATTATACACACACGTACAAAATCATGGTACACATGCTCATTTTCATTATTGTACATACAAGTACATAACAGCTTGTACACACTGGTACACATTAATATGCTCACACTTATTCACACATGACTACACCCCTAGGTAGTCATATCATCGCAAACATACAAGTTTACACTTAATTATACACACAGGTATACATATACATACATTTCATACTGTAGGTGGGAATGGTACTTACTTGATGCGAATGTCGGGCAACTTAACCTTGATTTCCCTTCTCCTAGACTCCTAGGATCCTGTTGGCCAATTACAAACCCATTAGCCAAATTTCACTATGTTTCGATACGAAACATCCGTTAGTTAATAAATTGAGTTGCATTACTATGTACAACTCTAAAAACCACTGGTTTTTTTTTTTATTTCTATCTAACTTTACCCTATCGTTTCTAACGAAGGGCGGGAACCTTTCTAGTTGTTTTCTTATTCAATTGGAAACATTTTAAAACGGTTCGGGTTATTTGGACAAAAATGACGATTTTGCCCTTTGTGGGTTTACTAACCTACCCGAGCTCGTTTTCGTTATTCTTACGAAAATAACCATATACTAATTTCAAAATAACACCCTAGTGGGTAAAATCTCTTCATTTCTCAATTATGCCCCATTTTCATAAAACTTTGCGGTTTAGTCCCTGAACTGAAAATTTTGACGATTTTACCCCTGGGACTAAAATTTACTTCTTTGCATCAAAATTTCCTATTTTTCTCAAGGATCATTTTTACTTCAGGTACCATTCCTTAAATCATTTGCAAAAATAACATTTGTGCCATTTAACACTTTTTTCACTTTTAATATATTCTTGAAAAATCAAAAACTCACAAACGATTGAGTTTTTAGACAAACCGTCCCTGTGACCTAACAGTTTCATCGAGATCTACAACTTTCATGTTTTAACTTTTCCCAAAATCTCACTGTACAGGGGCGTTTTTGATTATTTTTCAAATCTGCCGAGAAGGAACTTTTTCTTTCAATTTAGTCCCTTTGGCATTTTTACAAAAATCCATTTCAAACTTGCAATTATACCCCTGCAGAAACCATTCCATGCCTTCATCCACACATTCTCATGCTCAAACATCACTTTACAAAGTTAAACATCAAAATTACAAAAATAACATTTTTTGCAAAAATTGTCATTTTGCACTATAAACAGAAGTTTCACAACTCAAACTTACCAATCATCACATATACATAAAATTCCAGCAAATACATGTTCAAAACCCCTCATGGGTTTGAAAGAATAAGAATCACAACAAAATCTATAAAATTTCAAACTTTAAAACTTAAAACTTACCAAAATAACACCCTTTTGGTTTGAAACCTTCAAAATCCTTTTAGACTCCCTCCTAAGCTTCCTTTCCATACAAAAATACCCTGGACTAATCTCTTGTCCTTTGCCCATGAAAAATCCCTTGAAAACCCATTAAAAGTTTAGGATTTTACCTTAAACTTGTGGGAAAATCCTTGTCCTTGCTTGTAAAATTTGTTTGGGGCTATTTTTGCAAGATTTGGGGGCTGAGAAAATTTTTTGGAGAGCTGGAAATGGCTGCCGAAGCTTGGATGGAAAGAAAAGAAAAGAAAATTGTGATAAACTTGCCATAAATGCATGTTTATCACATTTGGTGACTCATGGTAACCCATGAGTATACCACTAGGTGTCCTCATCTTATTGGGCCACATTGCATGGCTTGTTGGCCCAATAGAATTCAAGCAAATGTCCACTTTGTGGAGTTAAAAATTTATACTGTGTAATTTTTCACCACACAGTATTTTTCCTATACTGCCGTGGCCAATTCAGTGTACTTTCTATCCTTAGACTGTATAAAAATATTTAACTTACTTTTCGTTTACTTTTTGAGGCCAATCATAACATTTTTCATATCTGCATTTTCATTTAGCAGTATTCTTATACTGCTCTGGCCTCCTTCTACCACCGGTTAGGGTTAGGACAACCTCTATGTCCTATTTACATTCTAATCATTCATTCGTTTATATCACAATTTCAAAATTAATTGTGACATGAAATTCATTTTATGGATATTATGCACAAATCTCTGAGTCATCAAACTCATAAAATTTGTATTTTATAATATCCACCATTGCATTACATATGCCATAAAATTTGCAATCAATACCGCTCATTCATATTTTATTGTAATTTTCACATAAATTACAATTTTTACAAAATTTTACATTTTTAAGAATAAATTCATTAATTAAACCTAATTAAATATTAGGTTTTATTGATGACGTTTTCTCGGTCATTACATGCCTAGGCACCATGAATACGGTGCCTAGGCTTCGAAGTAGCGCCTAGGCGCTATACTAGCCTCCTAAATGGCGCATAGGCGCACAAATTGTGGCGCCTAGGCGTTATGCTCTCGGGTTTTTTGTGTGAAACTTCATCTGTAGCAGCGCCTAGGTGCCCAATAATTGGAGTCTAGGCTCCATTTCATCCCAAGTCCACTTTTGTTCAATTTTCGGTCTGCTTTGCCTTGCGATTTGCCATTATGCATCGTTTTCCTTCAAAACCTATAAAAGAACATAAAACACTATTAAATTCTTATAAATCGCTCAAAAATAACAAAAATATTAAGTGAGAATCATCTAATTATTTTGGCTTAAAACTAACTTATCAAATACCCCCAAACTTAAGATTTTGCTAGTCCTCGAGCAAAAGACACAAAAAAAAAAAGAACAAAGAACAAGACAAAAGGACGGGACTGACACTAACGCACGACATAGTTCGAGCATCAGTTTAATTTTTCATCATACTTGGCCTCAAAGATTGCATAAAGTTTATGACTCAAAGGAAACTCTAACCATTGTGATCATGTAAAAAAAAAAAAAAATTTAAATCCTAGGTTTACCATACTCATAATTCCTTGAGTGTGTGTGTGTGATGCCTGTAGCACTTATGTACCTACACTCAGATTAGTTTATGTCAACAAGCTTATTTTGAAAGATCTCTAGATTAGTGAAATGTATGAACTCCATAGGTCTATTTTTCAAAGCCACTCTCCACTAATGTAAACTATCACATCATCAAAGATCATTAGGACTTTATTCGGCTTGTAATCTGTGGCTAAGGTAAAAAAGTGATATAAAGAATATAATGTAGCTCAAAATTCACCCATAAACACACAATTTGTCTCAGGACCTTATGAGAACATCATTTTTTCTTTCTTTCTAAGTACACCCCCAAACTTATGTTGTACTCCTTTTGTTATTCACATTTATTTGACGTGTGTATTATTTTTTTCTTTTTCTTTTTTCTTCTTTTTTTTTGTTTTGCTTTTCTTCTTCTTTTTTTTTTGTTTTCTTTTTTTTTTGGACAATGAATAAATATAAATATATAATCCCTTGATAACAATACTCAAAACTTCACCCATTAATGAATGATAGGAAAACATATTTTCTCGATAAATTTTTCAAAACTCCACCCATCCTCCCATAATGCCAATTACCTTTAAATAATTTTCTGAACAAACTAGTCACATTTATGGGTGAGGGACTAAGTAGGATAAGTTATTCACAGGCTAGGCTAATTATGTAGGTAATAAAAAAATGGATAATAAGGTTCAACGGGGTAACTAATGATTAAATGATATCAATGGTAGGCTTGAAAGGTTCAAACGGTTAAAAAATGGCCTAAATCATATCCTTAATGTTGTGTAGCCTAGGATTTCACCTCGAGTAGTTATCAAATAGGTTCTAGCGTTCATTTGAGATAAAAAATATCACTTAATCAACATAAAATTCCTCTAAGTGTAGAATACTTAGGTGATCAAGGCGTGAGTGCTCAAAGTACTCAAAGAATCACAGCATGATAAACAAATCACAAGAAAAACAAGGATAGACCAACAACAATTATTATTCCCTAAAAGCCATGTTCAATTTCAACCATTGTCTTATCATTAGCCTCCTATGATTCAAGTTAAACAGTGCTCAAACGACACAACTTTACTATCTTAATTACTATCAAATGCAAAGAAAAAAAAAACCTAAACTAAAACCTAATCAAACCATAATGACTGATTGACACAAAAAAAAAACATAAAGCAACACACCACCCCCAAACTTAAACAATATATTGTCCTTAATTTAAAAGAAAACAAAATTGAGAAAGAAAAGAACACTCCCTAAACTGAAGGTTGCAGCAGCCTATTCCTCATCCTCCTCGTCCTTATGCTCTTCATTATCTTCATTGAGAGTAGAGACTGTGGGAGAGTTGTCCCAAGTTTATGTTCAGATGCATGGCCATGTGGTTCATCATCTGTGCCAGGTTGTAGATATGGTTTCAGTTTTTTTGATTTTTTTTTTAGCAAGCTATGCACCCTGATGTCCCCCGAAAACCTGGAATCACCACAAACGAGACTTACATCATGATTAAGTAGCAAAAAAGACTAAAACTAAAAGAAACAACTAATAAACTAAATAATAGTATGAAAACTGAAATTGAAAAGGATAGAGAGCTTAGGTTGCCTCCCAAGAAGCGCTTGTTTTATAATCATCAGCCTGACTCTCAGAGAAGCGCTTGTCAAAGAGCGGCTTTCGCCCATAATAAGTGTCAAACAACACCACATATAGGTCTTGGTTATCGATGCCCTCAAGCTTAGCGAGATTTAGAAGTGATTCGCACGTTGCACTAACAACACATGTTTTTAAATAATGTGCTTTTGATGGGAACTTCATTATTGACTCGAGCTTGAACATGGTGAAATGCGATGGTTGTGATGTTCGTGGCCAACACGAATCAGTTGGTGATCTATATATTGGAACCATTGACGAGCTCAAATCAACAGTCTTATACGCTTCTATATCCTCCAACGACCCTCGTGGCCTCTTCTCATATAAAAATTCCTCTAATAACCCTTCTATTTGCTCTTCCCTTTCCTTTTGGCTATCCATTAGCATGCTCGTGATTTGTTCTTCATAAAAGTCATAGTTTTGGATAGACTCCTCTTGATTTAGCAAGTGTAAATCATTGTTGATCGAACAAGATCCGAACTCAACAAATGGCTGAGCTAACACAACATCAAAGGGTTCTTGTTCACCATCTTGAGGCTCTATTTCCTCTAGAGGCTCAAATTCCTGAGGTTTCACATAATCATCATCAAACAAAATCACATCCTTTATCATTTCATGGTCACTACAAGGATTTAATGTTGCAACTTCCTCCTCTAGATGACTATCTAAAATTATGCTCTTTAAACGGATTTGTTCATCAAGAGATCGCCTAGAGTTGGAGACTTCATGACTTCCTTCAAGAGTGGCCTTTAGACTATCTAAAGCAACTTCCAAATGTGTCTTCTCTTCTTGATATTGTCTACAGGATTGTTCCATCATGTTGGGGTGGATATTCCATGAAAGATTTTGGTGCCTCTCCCAACAGAAATTATGCATTGAAGAATTCAAATGCCAATGATGATTAATGGCTGCCATATCCTCCAATAAGTAGTAAGCTTCATCAATAGTTCTTGAAAAGAAAGAATGACCATCAGAAACTACGCTTTTTTCCACCCAATCTCTAGCTTCAAAATGCAATCCTTCAATAAAAATTTAGAGAAGTGCCCACTTTGACAAGTTGTGATGTAGATACCACTCAAGCATATCTTTAAATCGCTCCCAAGCCGCATAAAATGGTTCCATATGTTGTTGGGCAAAACTTATAAGGATATTCTGATGAAACATCATGAAGTTTCTTGGAAAGCAAATGACTTAAAGAAAAATTAGAACAAATAAAAACGAAATAAAATGAATAAAAAAATCTTCAAAGTAATCTTAGAGCTAATTAGTATCGATATTAACTAAATTAAACAACAATCTCCGGCAACGGGGTCAAAAACTTGTTGCGAAAAATCTGCAAGTGTACATAATCGTAGACAAGTAATAAAGAGTGAGTAGAGTATCGTTCCCACGAGGATTGCGTTAATCTAGCTAAGTACCGAAATTAGTTAACTCTAAAATTATTTGAACAATCAAATATAAAATAGAAAAATAACAAAACAAAAAAATATAAATGAAAATCTAAATAAATAAAAGACTAGGGCATCCGATTTCACCTAAATTAATCATATTCAAATTATCTAATTTAATCAATTGATGTTTACTTCTATGCCGATAACGAATTTCTCTTAGGTAGTCATTAATCTTTCTCAAGCGTTAATAATGTATCCTAGTTAGCAAATTTCTTACATCTCTGTAGAAACTCTAAACTTACCAAGATTCATTAAGAACAAGAAATTCATAGTGTTACACAAGGCTCATAGATATCTCTATCCTATGATGATCTCATGGCATTCAATCATAGTCTAATTTAATTATCGCTTCTCAGCCTCAATTTAAATCACAAATCATGCAAAAGGTGCGCAAACTTTTACAAGCATTAAAATTAGATTAATACTCAGCATAAAGAATGAATAAACATGGAATTGAATTAAATTAAACAAAGTGAACATTCATAATCCGGCTACATCGTAGCCCTAGAATAGAGAAAATTAGTTCCTAATGAAACTAAAAACAATCCTAAATAATCTCTTAAACATGATGAGTGAAAGAAAAGAACTCTATTTGGATGCGAAGATGGTTTCCGTCTCCGGTTTGCACCGTTCTTTTCCTCCAAAGCAGTGAGTTCTCCCCTCTTGTTTGTAGTTTTTCTTTTTTAGAATTCGTGCTCTAACCTTTCATAATGTTCTATTTATAGGCTAGGGTTTAAAATGACAATTTTAGAACAAAATTACACTAGAATTTGAATTGGGATCGCAATGGCGCCTAGGCTTTATTACGGCGCCTAGGCGCCATGATTGTAGCGCTTAGGCGCTATACTTGCCCGTAGATGCTTTTCTGAACTGATGCCTAGGCGCCAGGATTATAGCGCCTAGGCGCTATACTGGCCTCCTAAATGGAGCCTAGGCTCCCAAATTGTGGCACCTAAGCGCTATGCTCTCGGGTTTTTTGTGTAAAACTTCATCTGTAGCAGCGCCTAGGTGCCCAATAATTGGCGTCTAGACTCCATTTCATCCCGAGTCTACTTTTGCTTAATTTTTGGTCTGCTTTATCTTGCGATTTGTCATTATACATCGTTTTCCTTCAAAACTTATAAAAGAACATAAAACACTATTAAATTTTTATAAATCGCTCAAAACTAACAAAAATATTAAGTAAAAATCATCTAATTAATTAGCCTAAAACTAACTTATCAATAAGCTTATAAAGTACCAATATACAACTGAAAAGCATTTACCAACAGAACAAAAACTATGTGAATCAGCAAATATTCAACACAACGCTACGGATTCACCTCAACTAAGCCAAAGAAATTACGCGACTAATATATGCTCATCCTATAACAAAGATCAATAGTCAATTTCAATTATAGTGTACATATCCAAGGATAGTAGTTAAGCAGCTCCAACCACAACATCTATCACATCAATCCGAAAAATGTGAAACATCAGTCGAAGAGAAATTATATTCCAAAGATGCTCCCAAATCCACTGACATGAGTTACCATACATCCGAAGGATAGCTCACACTAAAGAACTTTATCCTCTTAACACAAGGTCAATAATGTCATGATTGCAAGGATGCATACTCCATTTTCAGGTTTAGAGTTAAAGTCTTCAATCTGAAAAGTTTTTTTTCCTAAGGAAAAATAAATCATATCCGTGAATAACGCAATTAGGCTATAATCTCATGATTCGAAAACTTGTATTAAGAAACAATCCATGGGTATTAACTACATATGCATGTTTTCTCAGCAAAAAAAAGGTACATATACATGCTTTTATTAGCAAAAAAAGTATATATACATATACTTGGCCCAAAAAAAGTGTATATGTATATGTTTTTTGGTTTCCTCCAACTAAAGGGAATAGCATATAAAATATAAGTTATGCTTCCTGGTGGGCCTAATATAAATACTACTTTAGCTTTAATCGTGGAATTCTTAGCCAGCTTTACTTTTACAAAAGTGGTACCGAATTGACAACCATGCCTTCTTTTCGGCGAGCGAAGAGAGAGAGAGAGAGAGAGAGAGAGAGAGAGAGTCGGTGCACTGTTGCCCACCTGTTGGAACCTGGAAGTTGCATCCCATGCTCTTGTAGTTTATTGCTATTGTAATTTATAAGTTACAAAAGTATGCAATTAGTATGCTTTGTTTCTTTCTTGTAATTTTCTTTTCCTTTTTTTTTGTAAATAAATTTGCATGGGGCACTTGGCATTGGATGAGTTTATTAGCAGGTGTCAATTAATTAAAACGTGTGTTAATAAGCTATAATCAATTATATCCTCGTATTATTTACAATTTTCTTAAAAAAAAAAAGATTGTTAGTATATATGCTATAAAAATCTGAAATATAATGCGAATCAACGGATTAAAGTAAAAGAATTAATTACATGCAATATTATATAATCATAATCAACATAATTTTGAACATCGAGAGAAAATAATGTTGTTTGTAATCCATAACATAGTATTTGAGATTTCCTCCATTTATACAATATTATGAGGAAAAAAACAAGGGCCTCTGAGTTGGAACAAAATATTTGTTTATGAACACTAACTAGCATGAGGGACGTGCCTTAGGCATGTCCCCGTTAGTAACTTTTTTTTTTTTTTGGTACTTTGCATTTTTTTAAACCTCATATACAATTATAAATCTTAATTAATAATGTTTTCATTCAAATAGTTTATTTTCTATTTTTTTCCTCTTTGAAAATATATAAATAAATATGCTAATAATTCCATAAACTAATTTCAATTGAGCTTGAACATGCATACCATTTGCATATTTAAATATAAAAATGTAAACATGTATCGTTAAACATAACCAATCTGCAACCGTTTTTAAATTTAGAAAATAAGATGAACTTATTAAAATAATTTTTTTCTAAAAAACAATAGAAATACAAGATTAAAAAAAAGAACAAGCAAGCATGTATCTTTACTTACATAATGGGTTTTTTAATCAATCTAATGGTTCAAAATTATTTCATTTTTAACTTAGTTTAATTTACTGGCTTAGTTTGATGCGTATGACTTTTATCTTTTTTGACACCTTATATTTAATTTTACATCTCTACCTTAATTATTTCATGTAGCCTTCTAACCATTAAGATCTCATCATTACTTACATTGTCATTTCCTAAATGATAGAATACAACCCCTCAGGAGTTAGAAATGATTTTCTGAGACTTTTGATGTTAATCCCACTTGTTGTATGTGTGTTTTTGTTTCTTTCAAGATTGCTGAGAAACTTAAATGAACAATATCAACTTTTTAATTAATTTAATGGTTTAGAATTACTTCTTTTTCTTAGTTTAATACAATAGACTAAACTCCATTTGGTTTATTCTGTTTTTGACACCTCACTCTTTAAGTCTACATTTTTACAAAGCTTAGCTCATGGATTTATAGAGAAGTGGGGATGATCTTTTTTGGTTTTGTACCTCAACACCTCTTGGTGTGTGCTTGCTTTTGTTTTCCCTATTCTTTTAATTCCTTTTTATTCTTGTTTTAATATAAATTAGATTATATAAAAGGATGAATCAATGAGCGTCAAAAAATATAGGGTCATATGCATCAATTTAAACGATCAGTGAAAAATCAAATAACTTGAACCATTAAATTGATTAAAAATTTGATTGAAGTACAGAAACAATCCCAACTTCTATATAAGTAAGACATATGAATCTATTTACATATATATTTTCATACTTATGACAGTGGTTAATCATACTCATTTAAAGTCATATGTAGTTATAAGCTCCTACCATTTCTTAAGAAAACAATAAATTTAAGCTTCGAATAAATAATTATTTTTGAATATACAATTTGAATAAAGCTTACGGGCACCACCGCATAGCTGATGTGGACAGCTTATGCGCATTGTATGTGGGGCCCAGGTTAAAAAAAGTTGCACATCTTGGTATACAGATTTAAACTTAGGCCCACTAATATTAAAAAATACGTTCTTTTTTTTTTATTTATCTGATATTTTTCTCTCTCTAATCGTACAATTACCTGACCTTTGGACTTTTAACAAAAAGAAAAAAGAAAACCAAAAACTTATCAGTCCTTCCTCATCCTCAACTCTTTGCAATTTTCACAGCAGCTCATGATAATTTGTATTCCAGCCAAAAAGAAAAAAAATCCACCTAAAAAAATCTAGCTAAAAACTGTTCCACAACTTCGAAATCAGATCAAAGCCAATTTTTTCCACTTTTTGTGCTTCAACGTTTTCTTCCTTTCTGTTTTTTATTTTTATTTATTTATTTATTTTTCCAAATATAAACAAATCAAGTTTTCATTTTTACTTTTCTGCTACTTCTTTCTTTATGGGACCCTTCTCTTTTTTGATTAAAAAAGCTAGGGATAATCACCTTGCAAGGAAAAAAGAAAAAAATACTCAGGCACACGTTTTTTTTTTTTTTTTGGTCGCTTGTTCTTCAACTCCAGAAAAAAAAAAAAAAAATCGTGTCCTCCAATTTTGAATACCATTTTAAACTGATCGTATCAGATAAAACACGAAAATTGCCCACAAAAAAAGCGCTGCACCTGGATGCCTCATTCAAAGCGAGAAAAGCTAAAGAGGCATAAGAGGATAAAGGCAAGACACAAAGCTAAGCAATACAGAAGCAAAGACTAACAGACGATGAACAAACTCTACTCTCACGATCCGGTCTTCATAAACAGCACAACTATTTATATTAAAAACACATACCAAAATAATAAATAACTTTGGCATTTTCACAATTAACTTTATCATTCCTACAAAACATTAAAAGAATGTCATACATTACAACATGTCGTGAATATATTTTGAGAGTACAAAGCAATCCTATAATCAGCTATCCTAATCATATATGCATAAAAAATACATGAACATCAATAAACAAAAAATTAGACCTTAAATAGGATGCATTTCGACGGTACTAATTACACTGTAATATCAATAATCCTAACATTGAAGTCAATGAATCTAAAAGTTTTAATAACAGCATGCCACAAAAAATACAGGATGTACAGGAGAGCGGTTATATAGAACATAAGAAATACAGACAAATACGTTATGGGTAAAACTAAAAGATTATAGGTGGATGCATAAATCCAATAGCCTCTTCTTGCTTCTTTTCTCCTAATTAAGCATGGACGTTGTAGTGCCATACTCTTGATAGATGACTTACATCTTATCCAGTAAATCCTCGGCTATTAAAGCAGCAACAATGATATCTTTCCTCAACTCTATAATGAAGTTTTTTTTTTTTCACAGCATGATCTAAAAACTTTAAAAGACCATCATAATAATCATTAACATTCAAAAGTCGTAAGGGTTTAGAGTAGAGGCTCAATAGGTTTCCACTAGCAATTACAAATATTTCTTCTAGTTACCTGAATCATCAGGTAGAGCTATAAAAATATTAGAGATATTTATCATGGCATCAATACGTTCACAGATACACAAAAATCTCTTTTCTATATTTATGGTTTTTCCACGTAGATTACCCTTTGATAGGACTTTAGGGATAATCTCTAGGACTTTGGCGCTATTAGACTAAGGTGCTATCGCCACACTCCCTATCGATCCTAAACTACCTCATAGCTTGGGTTAATCTTTATACATGTTAAGACTTGTCCTAAGTGTCTTGTAACTTATAGGTAGATTTTATCTTTTCTAGGGTTGGAAATATAAAAGACGCAAACCTTTTTGATTTTCCTAGATGAACGGGGCTAGACATGTTTTATTTGTATGACTGTTTGACTCTTTTTTACAATTTGAATTATTTTGGGTTTTTTACTTTTATTTTTTTGAGTTTTTGGTTTTAAGTTCGCTCTGCCTAAAGTTTAGGTCCTAAATGAGATCTTAAAAAGGATAGGAAATGCACAAGAATTAAGGAGTTAGACAAGTAGGTGATTGACATGTAATCTAAAAATCTAAACAAAATATTGTATAGGTAAGAAAGTTAGAAAAGATTTAGACAAGTTAGAAAGACATTCTCACACGAATATAGGCTTTTTGACAAACGTACTCCAAATCTAGAAACGGGCAAAAGACACTCTGACACTACAATAGGCTTTTTGACAAACGTGTATCGAATCTAAAAAACTAACAAAAGACACTCGGACACTATTGTAGGCCTTTTGACAAACGTGAATTGAATCTAGAAAACTGACAAAAGACACTCTGACACTACTGTAGGCTTTTTTACAAATGTGAATCGAATATAGAAGATTGACATATACGACAAATAATTGTAGAACTTTTGAAAAATAAGACACAAATCTTTAAACATCAATATAAGATTTAGAAATCTTATCAAAACACAAACACAAAAATAAGCCACAAATCTTTTAAAAAATAAAAATAAACACTAATTATTAAACAATTACTGTGACAATCTACAAATAAAGAAGTACTCAAAAAAACAATGCGACAATTTTTTTTTCTTTTTTGCTGAGAATAGACACAAAACTCAAATGATTTCTATGGATCAAGGATTTGCTCCCCATCTAATTTTCTTATAAAATGGCAAACAGGATCTTTTTCACCAGATTCTTGAGGCGTTGTCTCTTTAGATGGAATTTAGGCCAGAGTTTAAAAATTGCTCCGTAGACATATATACTAGGATTTTTTTAGGGAAGCTTAGAGATCAGCCAAGTTTTCTTTAGAGAATCATATCTAGGAGAAGGACACTTACCTTCACAAGTTTATCGCACACATTTGTTATATCTCGATTCAATGGTATGAGCTTTTCTTCTCATTGCACTTCTATTGGTACCCATACCTGGTAAGCTGACACCCTGCTTAAAGTCACTCGGACGTATTTTTTCTTAAATTAACATCCTTACATTATTGGTGATGCGAAAACGCATGAGAATCTAAAATCTGATGACTCTAGACTTGTAAGTTTACCTGAGAACCTTATGTGACAGTGATGGAAAATATTTTCTCACATGATATTTTGGAACCATGGGAAATAAAGTAAAAAAAATGAAAAAAGAAAAGAAGAAGGAGAATAAACGAAGAAAAAGGAAAGAAATAAAGTAGAAAGTGGAAAGTCTGAGAATTTTTTGGGGGTGAGGATTTGGAAGAATCGAGAGAGGATATGAACAATTTTGGAAAATTTAGAGAGAGAAAGGAAAAGTTTAGAGAGGGAAGAGTATCTTAGAGTAAGAAAGCGAATGAGAAGTTTAGAAAGAAAATGGATCCAAAGAAATGAGAATCAGTACACGGTGATAGTATTTATGGACACGGAATGTCCATCGATAGTGCACAGTGCACATTTATACTATAGATATAACGTCTATGTGCATATTTGGTGGGTTTTATTTTATTTTATTAATATATATATTGAGGAGGATTAGCGCAGAGGAAAGACCGATAAGTTTTTGGTTTTCTTTTTCTTTTTGTTGCAAAAGTCCAAAAGTCAGGTAGGAAAAGTAAGAAGTTAGCAATGAATTTTTTTTTTTTTTTTTTCAAGATGTTTAAAATAATACAAGATGTTCAAATAGTACAAAAATGCCTTTCCATGGCAAAACTTTTTTTTTCCCTCAAACAATTTAAGCAAATCTTTATTATGCTATCACCAGGTTTTCCTCTTCCAAGTCAATCAAGTGAGGCAATACATTACCAAGCATCACATACGCAGTATCATGGCAAATGATTTGTTGGGAAATGGTAGAGCAAGTTTTTTTTTTTTTCTTTTTTTTTGAGACTGAAGATCAAGAATTTTATTATATAAAATAGATGTCTACACACCAGTGGCGATTTTTAGAATATAATTTGCACCAAAACTGTTTTTTTTTTTTTTTTTCATTTGTTCTTCTCTTTTATATGACTTTATTGGTATGGTAATGGGGGTTTCAATACGAAGGGTTATATATATATATATATATATATATATATAATCAATTTAAAGAATGTGGTTTCGTCTAACGAAATAAATAAAAAAAAAAACAATGAATCTACATTTAAAATACACTGAAATTTTCCTTCCTTTCTTTTGCGTCCAAAGAAGCCCAAAAATAGGTTTGTACGAATTGAACCATTAAGGAGAAAAAAAGAGAAAGAGAGAGAGAGATCTTTAGGAAATATGCTATATAGAAAAATTTAGTGGATTAAATTTTACCACACCTTAAAAAAGTCTTGTATTTATTGCTATACTGTTTAAATAAAATTATTTTGTTAGATAATTATACCCTCTTAATTAATAAAAATTTCAATAAAAAAACCATAAAGTTTAATTGATATGAACTATAAAGTTTAAAGGTATTTTTTATATTCTAAACGTATTGTGTGACATAACTATGATATTTTTTATAAATATTTTTTTCTTGCAACAAAAAATAATCTAAGCTTAAAATTTATAGCACTTATGAAGAAAAAAAAAAAAGAAAACGTCCGATAAAAGAGAAACAAAAAAGGAAAAGTATTTTTTATTGTTAGTGCGCCCCAAATTTAAAATTCAGTATCGAAAGTTGAACAAATATTTTAATATGGCCCCACATACAATACACATAAACTGTCCACAACAACCCACATAGGTGGGGAGGGGCACCACGGGTGGCCCTTAGCTTTATTCATATAATTTGTAAAACTCGGGTTTGAAATTTAAAAGATAATATAGCATCGTTACTATGTTTTGCTTTATTTGGTCGTCACAAGTCAAAAAGTTTCCAATTGTAAAAATTAGACATTGATTACAAGGTACAAAATGATATTTCATGTAATATAAAAAAAAAAAAAGTAGGCGTGGACGAATAATTTACTAAGGGTTGTTACACGAGTTCACATTTGAACACCTATGGGAACGTACCCAACGTTTTCCACACGTTCTGACGATCCAATCTTGAATCTCGTCCTTGCTTTGAGGTTCAGATCATTAACTTGCCCATATATACTACTCCATGGAACTCTACAAGCAAAAGCCTTGGCTTCGATATAGCACATCCTTGTCTTCTTGGCCAAAACCTCATCTTTCAAACATGGCTTCTTCCATGAAGAATCTCCCACTTATCGTCGCCCTCATCTATATCTCTTTCATCAACCATGGTTTGATCACCATGATGACCATCGTCGCCTCCAAACCTATTTATGAACCCAAAGAGAATTGGCCCATAAACTGTGGCTCACCAGATGAGCAACCTGTACAAGACGACCGTAGATGGATTGCGGATCATGACAAAGATTCTCGATATTCTCTCACAGAATCAGACGGATCACAAAGCAAATCGAGTGCCTTCAAAGCCCGCTCACCAGGCACCGTTGAGCCAGTGCCGTACATGACCGCACGTGTATCTCGATCCCAATTCACCTACAGTTTCCGACTCAGCCCGGGTCCCAAATTCATCCGGCTACACTTCTATCCCACCCAATATATCGGTCTGGATGATTTTGATCCTTCCAAGGCCTACTTCTCCGTCAAAGCCGGGCACTTCACTCTGCTCAGGAACTTCAGCGCATATCTCACCGCCGAATCGTCGGGAGATAAGACGGTCAGGAAGGAGTTCTGCGTCTATGTCGAAGAAAATGTCGAAAAGCTTGACGTCACGTTTATTCCGACCCCAAGTCCCCCGTCCGAAAATCAGAGTAAGAGTACTTCCTACGCGTTTGTCAATGGAATTGAGATCGTCTCAATGCCGGACACGCTCTACTACACGCCGGCAGGAGATCAAAGCCCTCCTCTCATCGGCCAAAATTACAATTTCGGAGACTATACAAACAAGGCGCTCCAGACGGTTCACCGCCTGAACGTTGGCGGGGGCTATATCCCGCCGGATCGAGACACTGGCATGTACAGGGAATGGAAGCCAGACTTTCCCGATTACTTCATAAGCCAAGGCTTTGTCCCCTGTAACACGAGCCAGGGTCTACGGTACACCAAAATAGCAAATTACACTGCCCCTGAGGATGTCTACCGAACTGCCACTACCATGGGAAACAACGCCACAAAGAACAACCTCCGCAACGTTACTTGGAAACTGCCTGTGGACTCCGGGTTCAAGTATCTGGTTAGGCTCCATTTCTGTGAGTTTCAGGAGTTTTACACGAAGCCTGAGGACAGGATGTTCCGAATCTATTTAGACAACCACACGGCAGAAGCTGCGTTCAGTGTGATTGTGTGGAGCGGTGGTAACAGTATCCCGATATATAAAGACTACGTGGTGAGTATTCTAGACGAGGCTTATCTCTTTGTTGATCTGCACACTAGAGCTGAGGATTCTACCTACGAGGATGCTATCTTAAATGGCATGGAGGTGTTCAAATTGAGCAATCCTGATGGTAACCTAGCAGGACCGAACCCTCCACTCTTGCCCTCTCCGGTAAGCAATCAAACCATAGACAAGTCTAAGTCGAAGAACACACTTTTGGCCATTGCCTTAGGGAGTGGCGTAGCCGGATTCGTTGTTCTGCTCTCAATGGTGTGCTGCGTAGTTTGGTTGAGACTAAGAAAGGAGAAACGCCACCACAGCTCGTACAAAAGGAAATCCAACAGGTCAACATTATTAGCTTCCTCAGGGAGTCTTCCCGAACAGCTTTGCCATTGTTTTTCCCTCTCAGAGATCAAGATGGCCACCAACAACTTTGATCCAGGATTGGTGATAGGCAGGGGAGGCTTTGGCTACGTCTACAAAGGTCAACTGACCGACGAAGCGTCCTCAGTTGTTGCAATCAAGCGGCTCAACAAGGGACTATCGGGTCAGGGCGAACGTGAATTCGAAGCGGAGATCAGGATGTTATCTCAGCTCCGCCATGTCCATTTGGTATCCCTCATCGGATACTGCGATGACGACGACGAGATGATCCTCGTCTACGACTACATGGCCAACGGGACTCTCCGTGACCACCTCTATGGCACGGAAAATGAACCTCTCCCGTGGAAAAAACGCCTCGAGATATGTGTTGGGGCGGCAAAGGGGTTGCACTATCTCCACTCAGGAGTGAAGAACACGGTCATCCACCGTGATGTCAAGACAACAAACATATTGTTGGACGAGAAGTGGGAGGCTAAGGTTGCAGATTTTGGGTTGTCAAAACTAGGCCGCGGCGATAGTGCCGCTGTTAGTACAGCGGTGAAGGGCACTTTTGGGTATATGGACCCGGAATACGCACAAAGCCGGCAGCTGACGGACAAGTCCGATGTGTACTCTTTCGGCGTGGTTCTCTTCGAAGTGTTGTGTGCACGCAAACCGGTTGATGTCAAACTAGAAGAGGATCAAAGAAACTTGGCCCAATGGGCAAGAAAGTCGGCAAGAGAAGGGAAGATTCATAACATCATAGACCCGTACTTGATAGGCAAGATTGCGCCTGAGTGTTTCAAGAAGTTCGTGGAGGTAGCGGAGAGGTGCGTCCGAGATTATACGAACCAACGGCCCGCGATGCACGACGTGATGGAGATACTGGAGTTTGCGCTGGAGCTGCAGGAGCAAGCGGACGTCACGAAACAAAGGGAAAATCCCGGCGGGGTGTGCTCGTATCCCGAGCATCTGTCGTTCCTTCTGGCCGATGATAACCGTGGGGCCGGGTATGATGAGTTGCGTTTGCGGAGTGGGGCCAGTAATTTCACAACCACGATGGACTCCAAGTCCTCGGGATTGAGCCTTTCAACTCTGGACAGTGACAGTGGCACCCGCGAAATGTTCTCTGACGCCACTGATTCCAAATTATCTCAAAAATAATTGAGAGAAGAAAATGGGAGTCAAATAAAGTATCAAGTTTGTAGTCCTTGAAAGATGCTGAGAGATGAATCACTATTCTCCGAAATTAAAATATATATATATATGTGTGTGTGTGAATTATTATTTTTTCTTTCTTTTATATAAAGGAGTGAGTTATTTTTTCGTTTCCTTTTTTTTTTTTTTTTTGGAAATGTATATAGGAGTGAGTTAACGTTGTCCTTTTTGGAAATTTAGTTCAGTTAATATTAATTTGTAATTGCCTCAAGCTGGTGATAGTCCAACACAAACTAGGATCTGAGAGAGAGAGAGAGAGAGGTATTTAGTCTTTATGTCTGTATTTATGAGCTAATTACCTATGTTGTATACAATATATTTCGAGTGAAACCAGTTTTCTCCCGAAATTAAAGTGAAAATTGTCATTTAGTTTTATATAAATTGAGCTAGTGATTATTGATTTTCGATTATGCTCAAGTTTTGGTGAAGTAAATTCTTAAACAAGGCGAGTTTAGTGAAAGATTGACGTGTCTGCATGAGGATTCGAGTGCACATTGCAGGTTATTACTATGTTGTTGTTGTTGTTTTCGAGAATGTTGACCAGCTGCTCAGAATTGTCGAGAATTATAGGAGATTATGTGAAGTCTCTTTCTTCAATACAAAAGTAATACAATTGTACAATTACACATGCAGTATTAATAACCTTTAAATTTTGGCTCTCCTTGTAAATGTTTTTTTACGCTTTTTGAAACAAACATTACAGAAATACTCTTACCATAATTCTTAAATAATTTTATTTTTTAAAACAAAATCATTTTCATCTATTTTAAAAACACTACCAAATGAACTTTTTTTTTTAAAAAAAAAAAATAATAGCCTTGAAGTTTTTAGTTTGCCTATACATACCTTCAACAATGTAAGTATAATAAAATAAATATATTATGACATTTTATTGATTTAAAATGTCTCAAATACACGTGATCAATTTTTTTTTCTGGCATTAATCCTAAAAGTAGCTTTAAAAAAAAGACAAAAGTCCATACTTTAAGCTGTTGATGAACTCAGACTTTCAATCGTGCTCTAGTTTCACCTTTGATTACTAATTAGCCATTTCGGATCACCATGTAACAAAAAAAAACACAGTACTACTCAACAGCAGGATTTTTTTATTGACAGAACTATTTCATGAGTAGTTTGAAAAAAAAAAATGAAAACAAAAAACAAATTCTGCGCCGGTATTCACAGGATCTTTCCCCTTCCTTCTCGTTTCTTTAATAAAAAAAAAAAAAAAGAGAGAGGATGTTATGCAGCTGTTAGACGAATATAAAACTTCCCATTCACTCGCGTGTCGTTGATTTGTTACAATCTGGACATCGTTCTACTCTCCATGGTGGACTGCAGTAGCGTGGTTGAGGCCAGATAAGGAGAAACGCCGCCACAGCTCCTACGGAAGGAAATCCAGCAGGTTGACGAAAGCTTCCTCAGGGAGGCTTCCCAGTCAGATTTGCCATTGTTTTTCCCTCTCGGAGATCAAAATGGCCACCAACAACTTTGACCAAGAATTGGTGATAGGCATGGGAGGCTTTGGCAACGTCTACAAAGGTCATCTGTCCGACGAAGCGTTCTCAGTTGTTGCAATCAAGCGGCTAAACAAGGGACAATCGGGTCAGGGCGAACGTGAATTTGAAGCGGAAATCAAGATATTATCTCAGCTCCAGCACGTCCATTTGGTATCCCTCATCGGATATTGCGTTGACGATGATGAGATGATCCTCCTCTATGACTACATGGCCAACGGGAATCTCCGTGACCACCTCTACGGCACGGAAAACGACCCTCTCCCCTGGAAACAGCGCCTTGAGATGTGTGTGGGGGCAGCACGCGGGCTGCATTACCTCCATGCGGAATCGGAGAACACCGTCATCCACCGCGACGTCAAGACCACAAACATATTGTTGGATGAGAAGTGGATGGCTAAGGTTGCAGATTTTGCATTGTCAAGAATAGGCGGCGAAGACACCGCTATTAGTGCAGTGGTGAAGGGCAGTTTCGGGTATCTTGACCCCGAATATGTGCGAAGCGGACAACTGACGGTCAAGTCAGACGTGCACTCTTTCAGCGTGGTTCTCTTCGAAGTGTTGTGTGCCCGTAAACCGACTGATATCAAACTGGAAGACAATCAACGAAACTTGACATATTAGGCAAGGAAGTGCATAAGAGAGAGGAAGATTCAGAACATCGTGGACCTGTACCTAATAGGCAATATTGCGCCTGAGTCTTTCAAGAAGTTCGTGGAGGTGGCGGACAAGTGCGTCCGAGATCATAGGAACCAAACGGCCCACGATGCTCGAGGTGATTGCGATGCTGGAATTTGCACTGCAGCTGCAGGAACTAGCGGACGCCCCAAAGCAGGGGGAAATTCCCGCCTGGGTGTGCCCGTATCCCATGCGGCTGTCGTTCCAACTGGCCGATGATGATTGTGGGCCCGAGAATGACATGTTGGGTTCGGAGTTGGACAGACGCCACTGATTCTGAATCCTAAAAATAATTGAGAAGAGATGGCAAGGGACTAATAAAGTGTTTGTAGTCCTTCTGTGTGTAATTAGCTCAAGTTTGTGATAGTCCTATAATTTCTTCCTACATGAATACACGGTCGTTTAAGAGAGAAATAGGGTGAAGTGTTTGTAGCTTTCATGTATCTATTTATGAGCTACAATGTGAAAGTTTTAGTGAATCAATATTCTCTTGAGTGAGTTAACGAATTTTGTCGTACAAATTGAGGTTAGTCTTGAATTTCGTGATTCATTACAATTCATCAACCTGGTGCTTAACATTATATTAGTTTTGAAGACTCTTCTTAAGATCAGGATCTTAAAGTAGATATTGAACTATAAATCAACCATCTTATACTTGCTCAAAAGAGGCAAAAATTGTTGAATTTGGGTTTGGGAAAAAAAATCTTAATATTTGAGACCAAAAAAAAATTGAACAACAATTTGGAGTTGGAAAAAACATGTATTTGTGCAAAATCATGTTTATATGTTGTTTCTGGTGTCGGGTCTGATATATGTTAGTTTAACAATTCTCCCAAAAGTCTAAGCTTAAATATTAATGACACAACAAGCAATGATAATTTAAAGCGGATAAAAAAATGCAATTATAGGAGTTTGAACTCAAGACCTCTTATTCAGACACTAAATTGGTTTACCAATTCTCCCAAAAGTTTAAGCTGCTAGAAAGTAGAATAATAGTTGTATATTTTAATAATATAGACCACTTGAGAGTCATGTAAAACCGTAGTTTGATGTTCTAATTAAATTTTTAACAGTATTTTTTTTAAATGACATAATATTTTAGTTTAAATTTTCAGTTTTAATTTATTTTTTAAATATTTTAATAGTTAATCTTCAGGCACCGTTCTTTTTATGCCAATTCTCTAGCTAAAGAATTTGGTTTCGGCTTCGGATATTTCATAGACTCACGTAAGTGGTTTTCTGAATTTATTCCAAGAAGATTGCACGATCATTCCCCAGTTGTTGTTGGACCCATCACGCACATTATCTTCTGCTACAAAACAAACTTTACTAAAAGCAATGTAGGTATTGATGGGGCTATGATATATAAGATAAAATTCAAAGTAGCTTTTAGAAAAGCAAGCTTTGAAAATTGTTGTGAGTGGAGTCGCTCTCCATACGTGGCTAGCTCTTCAAAGGATTAAAAAAAAAAAAAAAAATGAAAGTCCCGCGTGATAGATATAAAAGTTATATGTAAGAAGCTTTCTTGTCTCTTGCGGAAATAAATAGAATCACTTATAGAAAAAGCAACAAAAGTATTCATGATTGATTACATTACAGTCAAAAAAGGGTTTTTATTTATTTATTTTTTTTTAGTTGTGCGACGTCAGAGTTACGGTGGTATGAGCGAATTTAAGCTCTTCTTTTAAATAGAAGTGGATCAAACTTTTTTCTATTTTTACCAAAAAAAAAAAAAAAAGAATAGGAGGTTGTTTAGTTAAAAATAGTGTGAATTATAAATTCAGTTAAAAGTAATATAAAATTTTTATATATTATAATAAAAAAATTATTATATTATAAAATTATTAAATACAAAAAATAAAAATAATTTTTATCAATAGTTTTTAACATTAGCCAAAACATCCAATACATTCTATTGTCTTGTAACTTTTTTTTTTTAATTTATATTTTACATCCAAACATCTTTGCGCTTAAAAGCAAGTCTACCATGGAAACGGTGTTTCACGTGAATCCATGCAATCATCGCCACAACAATAGAATGTCTTTTTCGTATTTAGCTCTATGTCCGGTATGTTTTTTATATAATATGATGTTATTTTAATTAAAATATTTTTATTTACATGATTAATAATATAATATATTAATTAATATAATATTTTAATTAATGTGGTTGGTTTGTAGAGTGGGGTAGTAATTTTAGAACCACGTGGACTCTGATCCCGGGGGATTGAGTCTTCCAACTCTGGACAATGACGTGGCACCCGCAAAATATTCTCTGACGCCACTGATTCCAAATTATCCCAAAAATAATTGAGAGAAAAAAAAAAGTCTAATAAAGTATAAGTTTATAGTCCTTGTAAGATGCTGAGAGATAAATCAGTTTTCTCCGACATTAAAATATATATATATATATATGTGTGAATTATTAGGTTTTTTTTTTCTTTTATATAAAGAAGGGAGTAATTTTTCGCTTCTTTTTTTTTTTTTTTGGGAAATGTATATTGGAGTGAGTTAGGGTTGTCCTTTTTGGAAATTTATTTCAGTTATTATAAATTTTTAATTGGCTCAAGCTGGTGATAGTCCTGCCCAAGCTAGGATCTGTGAGGGAGGGAAGTATTTATAGTCTTTACGTCTGTATTTATGATTTAATTACCTATGTTGTATAGAGTTTATATTTCGAGTGAATCTAGTTTTCTCCCGAAATTAAAATGAATATTGCCAATTAGTTTTATATAAATTGAGCTAGTAATTATTGATTTTCGATTATGCTCAAGTTTAGGTGAAGTAAATTCTTAATCAAGGCGAGGTACATAATGCAGGTTTATTGTTGTTATTATTATTTTGTGAACACACACACACATATATATAGTTTTTTTGGAAACGCATATATAATATAGTTTGATACATGAAACGCATACAGTATGGTTGGACCTATAGGCAATAGGTCTTTGGGTCATAATAAAATTTCATACTTTGTATTTTTTATCTTCATTTATTTATTTATTTAGTTATTTTGCTCAAGGATACTCTGGAGGTGATTGACAACAAGTATTTGTACAAAATCCTTTTTTTCCTTCTTAATGCGTTTTCTCTCAGCTGCCTAGCTTGATTTGGTCCTTATATTTTTCATAGACATCTACGTATATGTACATAGTTTTCTGAAATCAACCCAAAAAGATTGCACGCTGATTCCTAAGGTTTTTTTTTTTTTTTTTTTTCCGAAAGGATCCTGAGTTCTCTATGGACCCATCATTTTATTATTATTATTATTTTTATACCAACTAGCTTTACTAAAAGTAAAAGCCATGAAGATATTCATGTGATATCCAATAAAATTAAAGTAGCTTTTACAAAAGAAAGTAGCTAACGTGATAAAAGAGAGTGTCCCACAGAGAATATAGAATGTGGAAATTCTTGCATCTCTTGCGGAATTAGAATCATTCTTAAGATAAGGCAACAAATTAGCTATATATTTACAATTAATTACACTCTGTTCTCTTTTGAGTTTTCTTGTATTCACATCCAAAAAATCAACCATCTACTTTGCAAATAAACTATTGCAAGTCTACCATGGAGACCGTAATTTACGCAACAATCAGGAAAGTAAGGAAAGTGTCTACATTAAAAAGTATATAAATTAGAAAATAAGGACCTACTTTTGAAAAAAGTTGAGAATAATGAATCTGCGTATTCTTTTTTCGAGTCTCAATATAAAAGGAAGTGTTAAAAGGGTAAAGCGAAAAAAATATTGATCTGGGATATCTCTATTAAAAAAAAAAAAAAAAAAACCAAACAGCAGTAGGTCCCTTCAATCGACGCCCAACAGTTGTTATTTTTTTATTCTTTTTTACTCATGAACAGTAATTTGGGATAAATATAAGCCGGTCTTCATTGCGATGAAGCGAAGAGATAGAATGGTCCAAATTTCAGCCAAGAGAAGAAGAAGAAGAGAGTGAATAGTCCAGACTCCAAGGAAAAAAGACACAAGTTTTAAAACGAAAAATAATTGTTAAATCGGATTCACGTCTGTCAAACTCTGATAGTCTGTTAGAGTTACAGAATTTTAATTGACGTGTCGCGATGTGGTTGGATGGACAGATATATATACAGAGGAATTGGAGGGAGGATCTGTTTTTATTTTAAAATGTCAATTATGGTTGCCTTTTTTTATTCCTTATATCAAATAGTTTCAATTTCCATTCCCGTTTAAAAATTCCTTTTATCAAAAATTTCATATATATATTTTTTATTTTTAATTAGTTTAGGTGTCCGTCGTGTTATGTTGTATAAATATGGGCACTCTTTGTACTGAAAACTGGTTGAAGTTTATTAAAATTCAGAGTATTTTATCTTTTAATTTCTTCTAATTTAGGTATTTGTGAATGAACCGATTTTGAAGCAGTATTTGTGACATTTTATGTGAATCAACTTGTAATGTGATTATCCCTTCTGCTTTTAGGAAGGAGAGGCGCCACC
This sequence comes from Artocarpus heterophyllus, assembly GCA_025403435.1. Lineage (NCBI taxonomy): Eukaryota > Viridiplantae > Streptophyta > Magnoliopsida > Rosales > Moraceae > Artocarpus > Artocarpus heterophyllus. Next base: position 8,500,243 of record CM046348.1, on the reverse strand, counting down.
ACAACTCGTACAAAAAGAAATCCAACAAGTTGACAAAATATGCTTCTTCAGCGAGTCTTCCCGAACAGTTTTCCCGGACGCCGCAAAGCAGGGGGAAATTCCCAGTTGGGTGTGCCCCTATCCCGTGCGGTTGTCGCTCCATCCGACCGGTGAGGACTGTGGGCCTGAGAATGACATGCTGGGTTTGGAGTTAGATAGAAAGAGTGCACCCATAAAATAGTGTCGGACGCCACTGATTCCGAATCCCAAAACTAATGTAGATGAGAAAGCCAGAGACCAATACAATATTTGTAGTCCTGTATGTAATTAGCTCAAGTTAGTAATAGTCCTATAATTTCTCCCTAAAATACAAACACATAGTTAAGAGAGAAGAGATTGAAGTGTTTGTCGTCTTTATGTATCTATGAGTACAGTGTGAAAGTTCTAGTGAATCATTTTTCTCTTGAAATTATATGGACAGAAAAGCGTGAATCAGTTTTTGTATGAATCGAATTAGTTTCCTAATTTTGTCATATAAATTGAGGTTTGTCTTGAATTTCATATTTCATTACAATTTATCAACTTAATGCTCTACAGTTTATCAATTCTGAAGATTCTTGAAGTTGATAGATATCAAACTATAAATCAATAATCGAATACTGGCCCAGAAGGCGGCAAAAATTGTTAATGCAGGTTTTTTGAACAAAAAAAAAAAAAAAACGTCTTAATATTTTGAGAGAAAAAAAAAATGGAACAAAAATTTGGAGGTGGTTAAACGTTTATTTGTGAGAAATCCAGTTTATGTGTTGTTTTCTGATGTTGGGTTTGATATGGTTAATCTTTAGGCCGGTGCGCCGCATAGATTGCTCTCATAGCTAATTTTTTGGTTTGTGATGTGTGATCTGAAGTTTAACGCCGGGCTTTGCTTCCCTGCCTCCATTAATTTTCCCCCTTCCTTTTAATGCGAAGTCTCTAGCTAAATAACTTGTTTCAGCTCAGATTTTTCATAGACGCACTTGAATGGTTTTTTGAAGTTGTTCCAGGAAGATTGCACCATCATTCCCCAGTTGTTGTTGGACCCACCACGCAATTATCTTTTGCTACGAAACAGACTTTACTAAAAGCAATGTAGCTATTGATGGACTATGATACATTCGATAAAATTTCAAGTAGCTTTTCGAAAAGCAAAGCTTTGAGAGTTGTTGTGACTAGTGTGGCTCCCCACGCTAGCCAGCTCTACAGGAGATGGAAAAAGGAAAGTCCCACATGATAGATATAAAAGATATAGGTAAGAAGTTTTCTTGTCTCTTGCTAGTTAAATAGAATCTCTATTTAGATATAGCAACAAAACTATTCATAATTGATTACGTTCTATTCACCACGAATAAGGTGGTGTAATGTTATCAAGGACATATATGTTATAAAAAAAAATAAAAAAAAGAAGATAAGATAAACAGCAAGAAGGAGAGCCATTAGCTAGTCTCCGTTTTCGTGTCCCAGAATAATCAGCCGCCATGTAAGAACTCCCACACATTATGCAGTTGTAGGAAGATTATATATCTTCCACATTCACTTAATGTTCTTTAGAAATTGAAGCGTGTCATACAATTGTTACAATCAGGAAATTGTTTTTTTTTTTTTTTTAATCTCCATGGTGGGCTGCGTAGCTTGGTTGAGGCTAAGGAAGGAGAAACGCCACCACAGCTCGTACAGAAGGGAATCCAGCAAGTTGACGAAAGCTTCCTCGGAGAGGCTTCCCGATCAGCTTTGCCGTTGTTTTTCCCTCTCGGAGATCCAAAGGGCCACCAACAACTTTGACCAAGAATTGTTGATAGGCAGGGGAGGCTTTGGCAACGTCTACATAGGTCATCTGACTGACGAAACATCCTCGGTTGTTGCAATCAAGCGGCATAACAAAGGATTGTCGTTTCAAGGGATGCGAGAGTTCGAAGAGGAGATCAATACGTTATCTCAGCTCCAGCACTTCCATTTGATATCCTTTATTGGATACTGCAACGACGACGATGAGATGATCCTCGTCTACGACTACATGGCCAACGGGAATCTCCGTGACCACCTCTACGGCACGGAAAACGACCCTCTCCCCTGGAAACTGCGCCTTGAGATATGTATTGGGGCGGCGCGTGGGCTGCATCACCTCCACGCGGAATTGGAGAACACCATCATCCACCGCGACGTCAAGACCACAAACATATTGTTGGATGAGAAGTGGATGGCTAAGGTTGTAGATTTTGCATTGTCAAGAATAGGCTGCAAAGACAGCGCTGTTAGTACAATGGTGAAGGGCACTTTCGGGTATTTGGACCCGGAATATGCGCTGACCCGGCAAGTGACGGTCAAGTCCGACGTGTACTCTTTCGGAGTGGTTCTCTTCGAAGTGTTGTGTGGACGCAAACCGGTTGATGTTAAAGTAGGAAAGGATCAAATAAACTTGGCCGAGTGGGCAAGGAAGTCCATAAGAAAGGGGAAGATTCAGAACATCATAGACACGTACTTAATAGGCAAGATTGCGCCCGAGTCTTTCAAGAAGTTCGTGGAGGTGGCGGAGAGGTGCGTCCGAGATAAAGGGAGCCAACGACCCACGATGCTTGAGGTGATTGAGATTTTGGAATTTGCATTGGAGTTGCAGGAACAAGCGGATGCTGCGAAGCAGGGGGACATTCCCGCCTGGGTGTGCCCATATCCCGTGCGGCTGTCATTCCATCTGGCCGACGATGACTGTGGGGCCGACGATGACACGTTGAGTTCGGAGTTAGGCAGTGTGAGTGGCACCCATGAGATGCTCTCAGACGCCACTGATTCCGAATCCCAAAACTAATCGAGAACAGAGAGACCATTAATACTGTGTTTGTAGTAGCTCTCCATGTAATTAGCTACAGTTGGTGAGTGTCCAATAACCTCTCCTTACATAAACACATGGTCAGTTAAGAGAGAAAGAGGCTAAAGTGTTTGTAGTCTTTATGTAGATAAGAAGCTAGTCGTACATACGTATATAGTGCGAGATTTTTAGTGAATCAGTTTTATCTTAAAATTTGCTGGGGAGAAAATTCTGAATGAGTTTCTGTATGAATTTAGTTGGGTATTAACGTATTTTGTCGTATAAATTGAGGTCAGTCTTGTATTCATAATTCATTACAATTCATCAACCGAATGCTTTACAGCTTATCAATTTTGAAAACTCTTCTAAACATCAGAGTCGTAAGGTTGATATTGAACTATGAATCAATAATCGAATACTGGCTCAGAAAACGGCAAAAATTGTTAATCCATTAATTCTTCCTTTTTTTATTTTTGTGCGAAATCTAGGGCTAAATAACTTGATTTTGGCTTCAGATTTTTCGTGGACGCACTCAGATGGTTTTCTGAGATAATTCCAGGAAGATTGCACAATCATTCCCCAGTTGTTGTTGGACCCATCACGTAATTATCTTCTGCCACGAAACAAACTTTACTAAAAGTAATGTATAGCTATTGATGGTTATGTTCGGTAAAATTTAAAGTAGCTTTTAGAAGAGTAACGTTTGAAAGTTGTTGCGAGTTGTGTCGCTCCCCACACGTAGCTAGCTGTACAACAGATAGAAAAAGGAAAGTCCCATGTGGTTGTTATAAAAGATATAAATGAGAAGCTTTCTTGTCTATTGCAGAATTAAATAGAATTACTCTTTGGAAAAAGCAATAAAGCTATTCATAATTGATAATATTCTATGCACTACGAATAAGGTGGTGTAATGTCAAGGATATGTTTTTTTTCCTCTCAAAAACGTTAGAAATGCTTTAGCAAAATAATTGATAATTGCTTCCAGCTTAATCAATTACTTTTGAGCAGATGGAGTTGTTATGTCTATATTGTGAATTAGGTAATTACACATGCATCTTAATTACTACTCAATTCCATGAGTGGTCTTCCTTCACGTAACTTTTAAATTAAACTTTAGTGAAGTTTGATTCAACTTCAAAATGTCAAAAGCATAAAAACGTTCCTAAAAAAAAGGCATAAAAACAAATTAACTAGCATTTAACACTATTTAAGATTTAACCTATTCCAGTATAGTATGTACAATACAAATACTACGTGGTATTTTAAAACTAAGGACCATACTAAAAAGAGACGGATATCATGTCATGACCCCCATCTGTCTGGCATCAATTAAGGGGTAAAATATCTTCCCATCTTGCTTGACCAAACTTTCACAATACAATAAACTGCTCCAAAATTAGTCATAAATTGACTATATGAATATTTATAATGGCCCTATAAATTTGTTTAATTCTGAAATATCACGTCGAGAGGCAAAATCTGGTTTACAAAAGAACATATATAAGTTGGAATATGTTGTGATATATCTCGACAACCCAAAGTACAAAGGGTGAGGTAAAGGCTCAACACGGTCCAAATAGAATACAGGTCAAGATAACTCTAAGATGAGATAACCTCAAAGCTTGTCTCTCCAGAGGGAAGTCAAGGTTATGAATTCGTGATTTTCGCTTGTGACTGCGCCCCCACTTCTAGACAGACAAAGAGGAGTAGGTGAGGCCAACAATCGAAACAATGTGCCTAAAAACAAGGCCACTAGTACTAACTTCGAGCCACTTTTAAGCATGGGCATATATTTTAGGTTGGCATGGAACACGAAGATTCTTGTCTCTATTATCATTTTTTTAATCGCTCTCCCATAAAGCCTCAAGGCTATATAAGAGAGAGATGGGGACGAGTGAAGGGGCTAGATTTCATATCATTGTAATCACAGAAAACACCTCTCCACCCCTTCTTAATTTGGACCACTTTTTTCTTCTACCATTTTTGATGAATTCATGTATCATGTTTACGAATACCAAATAAGAACAAAACAATAGCTCATTTTAGAATGAACCACTTTAAATCTATGTCTCTATTTTTTACCTCTTCTCAAATTTTTGTTGCACCGTGAAAGATTGTGAAAATTATCATAAAGATTATTGTTGATTAATTTCTACTATCAACAGAATAGTTGATTAATACTTATGTTGTAAGGTCTCGTATGGGCAATGGCTATACTAAGTTGTGTTTACTTGACATGTATGAAAGAAAAGAAATAAATGAAGAGTGTTCCTCTTTCTTGTTTAATATTGTGTTTGCTTATAAAATTAGAAGACAACTGTCGGTATAATAATTTATTGTCTGCGAAGAATGTCATTATTAAGAATATTGCTACTTATTGTGGATGATAATAAAGTCATTAATAATGAGGCTATAATGATGTTATCAATATGATATTTCTTGTTCGCTGGATAGAAAAGATGTCGAACCACCTAATGATTCAAAGTTGGTTCAAAATTTTAATTTTGACAGTGTTCGTGTGATGAAAAACACTGGTGACCAAATCATCACCCATTGAATATCAATTTGGAGGTTAATCTCATCCGTCGCATGTGGTGACAATTTATCAACCAAATGCTTTGTATGAACTGAATGGTGAGGAGACATCTTGAGGGGGTATGAAAGACGATAACAATGCAGATCATTCTGAAAAGTCAAACCTTGAAACTAACAATCAATAACCATAAAATGTTTCAAAAGAGATGGAGATTATGGTGTCAGGTCCTTGGGACAAATTGGCAGAGTGGATAATCTGAAATATAATTTGGCTAAAGTCTAGGAGAAAAAGTCCTGTCGACTTGATCTTGTTGCTCTGGGCATTAAATAGGCATGAACCATTTCACAAAATATGGGTTTAAATGGCCAAAAGTCTTGATAGTTGGCTCTCAATTTTATAGTCAAAAGATAACGCCAATGAATGCGTACACGTACATGTACACTATTACATCTTGGCCTCGTACTTTCTATGAATTTCCTATTTTTCATTCAACGACAAAACCTTGTTTGATTCTTTTTTATTTTTCAGGATCAACTAATTAAATGATATTTTTGTATTTTTTTCCTTTTTCTCCTTCCAAATTAAACTTTTTTTTGCTATATTGATTAATTCCTATTAGTTTCAAAATTTTTTTGATACATATTAGTCGGTTCCTACATATAGATATATAAAAAGAAGGGTTTCTTTTCCATCAAAGGAAATGATATTGTCGAGACTACAACATATAAAATAAAAAATTAACCAATTTTTCCTGATATAGAAGTAATCAAAAAAGCCACATACGTGAATATATAACCTACAAAAAAGTAGTGAACCTGACCAATCTTTCTTGAATAATGGAAAGAGCACTAGCTATCTCTCCTTCGAATTAAATTAGCCAATAGTGTGAGTGAGCTCATCCATGCGGTTATGTACTCGTTGAATAGGAATCTATTCTCTAAAAGATCTAAGCTTTTTGGTGGGTCTCCAAGATCCTTCTGATGATCTATGTTGCGTTGAAGGGATATCGGGTCAATTTGAGAAATATCACTTCTATGGCATTCTTTTTCTACCTTATTACTTTTATGAGAAAGTTTAAAACATACTATTTTTAAAGAGTATAAATACATCATTGATCATAAGTATTTTAGATTATGGCTAGGCAAACAAGTGTTATCTAATGATATTTTGACCTTTTTGGCTAGGAGAAGTAGTATAAATCAAAGAAAGAAAAATAAGTGATAGGACATAATCATGATAGTAAAGAAGTAGTATACCACCTAATTTACTCAGGGATATCTAATGATCCTCCATGATTCGATCGATTGTGTAAAGCCTGCGGTAGTATCAAAACCAGAGAAAGTATGTAAAAAGACAGTTTTTTTCTATTATATTAGTATAGTTAGTTGAATTTGTTAATTCTCAAATACGTAGATATCAAATGGTCTATATGAGCCTAGCATGCCCAATAACCCATGTGTGGTATTTTAAATGTATTAGATTAGCCTCTTAAAGAATTAGAAGACTTTGTACACTACGATGTATGATTTGATAAAAATTATGATTTTGTAAATAAAGAACTAGGATGCCTTGGATATGACATATCTCTTGATAAAAGTTACATAAAACTCAAAATAGAATTATAATTATGGATGTGTTCAATAATCACAAGTAAAAAAGGGAATTGGTCTATGGTCAATTCAGTCATAAATAAATAGGTTTATTCATATACCTTGTGAAAAAAGAACTTATTTCTTTACGTGCAATTAACCATTTTGAGAATAGTTGCTTTTTATAGAGCACACTGCGATGAAAATTAAAAGCTGTGTTCGGGGGGGTTTATTGTCTATTTTTGACCTCTATGGTATAATTAGTCAAGTGCTTGAGAGGCAATGGTTTACTCTATTGAAGATATCAGCGGTTTGAGTCCGCTTATCTCTAACTCGTGAACTTAACCGATACAAAGCCATATTATAGTGTCAAATTTTTCCAATTCCATAGTTCATCCTATGCTATAATTTATCATTCTAAGAGTTCTATAAAACGTTATTAATGGGTGAAAATATGAATAAAAGACATCACTAAATTCAATTGGGTACATGAACATGAAAAATAGTGAGAATTCTTGATAATCTCTCAATTTGGAAACCTAAGATTTGAATTAACGTCCTTTCATCAAGATTAAACCCTCCTAAATTGCATTAATTTACTCTGAAAATTTTATTTTAATTGGAATTTGATTATTCACTATGTATGAGGATTAAAATTATTTTATATTTCAGATTTCTTTCTCTATCAACGTAACAAATTTTTTTTTTATTTGATTATCATATCAATGTAAATTAATTAGATTTACAAGGCATATCAAAGTTTATAGATATAAATTTTTGAATGAGAATAGAAGAGGACCAATAAAGTAATTTTGAATTATTCGATATTGTATGGAATAGGAAAAAAAATGATTCTTTTAGTTTATTATTATTCACTATTATTTTATTGAAATTAAAGCTTAGGATTTAAATTGAGAAAATGATCATGTTTTCTCAAATGTTGTTCTTTTAGAATGATTATCGATTTTTTCTAATTTTAGTAATTTGATTATGAATTTTTTTTATTTTTTATTTTTATTAATAAATCAGAGTTGTAACTTTGATATAAAAAGAGTTCCTCAATGGATGCTAATCTAGTTTAAATGTGCTAAGCTTCTCTAAGATTAGTTATCATTTCTCTATTTACTTATAAAATTACTAATAAATGAGGTGGTGTAACGCCCCTATATAGAGGTTAACAGTTTTTAATGAAATAAAATAAAAATCAGAAATAAAAGTAAAACCTTAAAAATAAAGTTGCCCGAGACTTAAATGAAGACTCTCAAATCAAAAATAAAAATATAAACGACGATTAAACCATAGTTTAATGTAGCACCTTAAATTTAATGATACAAAACTGTCGTCATCATCATTTCAACCCTCAACGCATTTTAATACAGTCACAGAAAGTAACAATTAATGCTTACATTATCATGAAGAACATTTTTAGCAATTGAAGCAGTCCCAACATAATATAGCTATATAGCTTCCTCAGCTATTTTTCTCGTAGCTACCTTACACTTAGTGAGTCCTAAAAAGATAAAAATATAAGGGAATGAGCGACAATATGCTCAGTAGAGAAAACCATTACTTACCTTTAGGTTTTTATCATTACCACATTAAAACCTGTATGGTTAGTTAATACTCATCATTATCCAGATTATGAGATTTATTATAATCATATTCTGTGGATACCATAGTTAATTATTACCGAGTTTCATACATATACATATATACAAATATTATAGTTCATCATTATTCCTAGGTACCCACGTTCAATAGAGTATCACTCAACTCATCGAAACCCAAATGGGCGAGCTTGATCACCCTCTAAACATTCCAAGGGTGCTCCGGTGAAGGGACATCAAGCCCCGAGTCCTCACCAAGTCGATTCTTGTACAGTGTGTTCTGGGACTTTCAACCCAAGGAAGCGTCATCACCTTCCTCCTATTTTACCTTTTAGGGTATTCGTGCCCAAGGACGTAACCACCGCCCCTCTTCACGTCTTATCATTTCTCTATATTTAATTATTATTTATAGTCAGTTTTCTTAACCATGCTTCTCAATTTATAACAACATGCGTCAATTCATTATGTTCTTCACCATACAATACAAGACGAGTCCATGTCATAGTTCCATATGTGATACTCATATAATAGCAGTTCAACATAGATATATATATCTTGTGGTAAAACAATCAATTTTAAGTTCATAAAAACCTCACAAAAGATGAGCAATAGAATCTCTATCTTTCAAGCTTATCAATAATCTTTTAATCCTGGAATCAATTAACGTTAGCTCCATACTCCCTTGATCCTAAGGCGTGCATAAGGACAATTAAAACTAAAGCACAACATACAACTACATTCATAAATAAATCATGTGTAAATCTATCTTACTAGTATGCCATTAAAGCTTTTATGCAAATCTCTTTTCAATACCACAGTAAACAATTTTTGTCTTAACACAATATAAAATGTAAACAAATAATCTATATATTTTAGTCCCTAATAAGGTTCATCAATCACTTACGATAATATTGGAAAGGTTGCAAGACATTAAGGAATTAGGTAGTGAGCAAGGATGGGTTCTTGGTTCAGGTTAGCAGCTAGTATACCATGACAAACTGGCAAGTTTACTAGTTTTCAATCCGAAAATTAAAAAAATTCATAGAAAATAAAATACAACTCTGATTTAGGCTTATGATGGCTTGTTAGAAAGTTTAGGATGTCTACGTTTTAAATATGCAAATAAATTTATAAAATTCATTTTAATTTAATCCCAGAATTTCAAGAAATAGCCACTGTCCATAGAGGTATTATAAAGTTTAACAATATAAATTTTCTGTCTATGGCATATACTCTTAGACTATATACATATGCTCCAAAATAGCGACAAACATATACTTAGGTTTAATAATGCAAATTTGAATAATCCTTGAGTATATAAGAAAAAAATTATAAATGAAAGACTAAATTTGTTCATAAGATTCTAACCTCAGATTATAGTTAGTTTGAAGCTTGAAATGGCTTCAAAACAGGTTCCTTGACTTCGGTATGGCTGAAATTCTTGCTCAAATATAGGTGATGGTGGCTGATTTTTATGGCTGCCTTGAAGAAGTTCTCTAAGTATTTTGCTTCAGCAAAGAAATGAGAAGAAGAGTGTAGGAACCGTGGAAGAAAAAGGTAGAAAAGATGAAGTATTTGAAGAGAAGTGATAGAAGCAATTATGGAGGAGACATGTTGAAGCATGTCATGGAGGAAATAAAGAAAATGAGGGTCAAGAGTAGTTGGGAAAGATATTCTCATATCTCCTCTGGAGACTTTAATCCACATAATGCCAAAATGACCTTTTTGAAATTTATTAGAAGTTTCAAGGCTTTTCAGTAAACATACTAAATAAATAGAGGAGAATTTTAGAAAATTTAAAAATAGATAAAAATAAATATTGTAAAATAAATTTTAAATGAAGCAAATTTTTGATTGGTACACTAAAAATTAATTTAATTACCTTAATACCCGTTAGGAGAATAACAGGTGTCACATGTGGTGTCTCATTTTTTTACCATTACTATTGCGTTCTATCACTTTTTTCCTCCATTTGATTTATATCATTTCTTCTAGCTAAAAATGCCAAAATACTCTTAAATAACATATATTTACTTAACCTTAACCCATAACACTTAAGAACAATAATGTCTTTATATTCATTGGAAATGTTATATTTCAAACTTCTCATAAAGGTTGTAAAATTGAAAAAATAAATAAACAAACACCACATGAGTTTTTTTTTTTCCCTCAAATTGACGCTAAAATTGTAAGGCATTTGGTAGGCCTAGCTAATATATGGAATCCTTACATCTCTTGACACTAATTTTACCCTAAATTTGTAATGCAGTTGGTAGGCCCAAATAATATATGGAATCCTTATGTCTCTTGATATTGTTTTTTCTTAGAGATAGGGATGTTATTTAATGTAATTATTAAAATATTATTTTTACTTAACTAATAGCTATTAAATAATAACATTTAAATTTAAACGTCTAAGTAAATATGATATTTATTTCCTTTGATAAGAAATCAATACGAAAGGGTGTGGGAGGATTTTTCTCATTTCTTATATTGTATGAGACCTATAAAACTCTTATTACTGATTTTGTAAATAAACATATTATTTAAAGAGAAAGAGAATCATTTCTTACTTTATCTTTCCCTTTTATGCAAAGTAAACATGCTTTAAAGAAGTAAATAATCCCTGTTGTATTTTGTTTATCAATTTTCTTTCCAATCAACGCCAACATTTTCATTATATTCCCTTATAATTAGTAATAATATTAGACAAGACTTATAATTGGACACACATTTTCCCATTACCATTAGATTAACTTTTGAATAATTTAATCTATGATTAGAAACAATTATACTTTGCGTATTGTTAATTTTTAATATGAATAGTCATAATCAAATTGTTAAAAATAAATCTAATAATTAAAATAAAAGAACTTACCTTTAAGTTTAAAATATACGTCCTATCATAAAAACTCTCATAATTATTATATAACTTTTAATTAATTTAAACTTGATGTTAAATACATGGGTAGTTACATCATATATACGTAAAACAAAAATCTGTTGGTCAATAAACTTGTCAATTCTTGCACATTGCCTATAATTGATGAGTTTATATTTATTTATTTTATTTACTTTAAACTTGGATTATTCTAGTGGCGTTGTTGATGCGCTCTTTTCGGCAACTAAAGAGACATTGTGGCTTTGCACATGGCAGGGTGGCTGGATGGATAACGGTACGGATGTTGTGGTGGATAACAGCATGGACAGATATGTGTACGGACATATATATATATCTATATATCTATATAGTTGAGCCATGATTGTGATTGAGCAACTATCAGCCACAAAAATGAAGATTTTCTTTTTTTGGTAGAATCACAAAATGGAAAATTCAAGGATATTAGATAATGCATTCACCGACATGGGCCATAATTGAAACAATCACATAATAAAATTGCAAAAAAAAAATAGAACGTACGAATCATTACTACGGAGTTTTAAATGAAAATGTATGGAATAAAACGACCGTGTTTTGACCAAGAACGGATTATCCATGGGTAAATTACTGAAATTTAATTGTCTTTTTGTTTTATAAACTAATTGTTTATTTTACTTGATTCATAAATTATATTAAAATAAGTCCTGAAGAAATCCAAGTTTTTATTTTTCTTATCACGTCGAATATTTTGTTAAAGGGAATTGCACACCATAGATTTCCAAATTTTCTCACTTTTGACATTAATCCCGAAATCTTTACATCTGGATCTCCCATAATTTCAATCTGTTGGGTCTGTTAGTCCCTGCATCTATTATGCCACGAAACGTTTTTTTTTTTTTTTTTTACCACTTTTCACCAAGAAAATTTGTGCAATAATCGGAGAAGAGACTTGCATATTAGTTCTACTTAGTTTAGAGGGACCTAATTTAAAGGTCATAGCCTATACGTTTTCTAGATTTATTTACAAGTATAGGATTCTCCCTATCTCAAAGAATTAAGGGAGTGTGTGTGTGTGTGTGTGTTTTTTTTTTTTTTTTTTTTTATTATAGTTGAGGAATAATGGTTAAAATAGATGGCTGCAGCATGAGTTATATAGTGATATAATTTTTATTGATTGATGGAGGCACTAATGAAAAATGTAAACTAAAAGAACTCAAGTTAATTTATAAATTTGATAATTATCAAAATTAATCTACAGCGAAAACCAGAAAAAACAAAGCTTTTATAAATAATTATTTGCACAATATTTTTTAGAGATTATACATTAGTTATTACCATAATTCTACAATTTGGCAACGAATACAAGTTGATTTGTGTAGAAAAGTCCCTAAATGCATCCAAAGTTGTATCCTATTCATATTTATATATTATTTTATTGACATAAGCTAATTGATAGAACTTTAAAGGCCTGTTTGAAATCACCTAAAAAAAATTTATTTTGGTTTATTATATTCAGCTTGCTCCGGCATTATAAAAATTGAATAAAAAAAATGCTACATATGATTACCTCACCGAATGCTGTGCCTAATTAATTATTCTGACCAGTAAGTTTGCAAAAGGACGGAGAAAGTACCTGGGGCTAATTTTTGCTAGCTCAACGACTTTTATTTTATTCAACAATAGTATATCGAAAGTTATTAATTTCAATTGTTATAGTCTCAAGTTTTTATATAATATAATATAAAATAAAAAATATTATAATATAAAATTTTTATATATTTTATAATTCTTTAGTTTAACTTATTAATTTTAATTATGTTTTTAAACAAACCCTAATTATTCCTTTGCGCTGTGGTCATTTATGGCATTAGGGCTATATTATTTTATGCAACGCATCGAGGAAAAGGTTGATTTGGAGTCAAGACCTGACAGGTTTGGATTATTTGTACAACTTGATGTCGGGTACTCACATGCCTTAGCTTTGTGGAAGGACGTTTTCAAACACTACAAGCTAAGGCCGATAATTTTATACACGACACAATGACACGATACGAAAAAGACACAAGATAAATTGGTTTAGATCACATGTTTATTAATTGTGTCATAAATAGGTTGGCACGAATAACACGAAAATAAACGGGCTGGATTCATGCTAACACGCTAAACAAACCTTAACACGTTTAATTAAATGGGTCGTAAACGTGTTGACACGGCACGACACGACCCGCCCATTTATAACACATTTAAACTTAAAAATAAAAATATTTAAAATATTTGTAGTAGATTAGTATTAATTAGATATTGTGTTTTTGTTAATTTTCTTTATTGGCTTTTTTTTTATTTTTTTATTTTTTTTAATTTTTAGTTAATTGGGTCATAAACGTGTCATATGCGTGTTGTTATCGTGTCAACCCGTCACGGCACGTTTAATAATCGTGTCGTGCCGTGTTACGCGTGCCATAGGCATGTCGTGTTTGTGTTTGCATTTCTGGCACGTTTATTAATCGTGTCGTGTTCGTGTTCGGGCTAAACGTGTCGTGCTGTAAACGTACCGACACAAATACGACACGAACACTTTTATTGCCACCTCTACTGCAAGCTGAAGGGAACCAATCACAATCAAAATAATGTGGTGGACAATGCACTGGTTGCACATGGTTTAAGGATTCATTTGGTAAATAAATTCAATCAATGATTTAATTTGAGTTTTGTGATTTAAATTAAATTTGAGTTAATGATTTTAATTATTATTCGAATTAATATTTGGATGTGCATTTAAGTTTTAATCTAAGTATGGAATAAAATTGAAATTTGTGTTTGCAGAAATAGTGAAAATATTTTTGATTTATTAACAAATCTAATAAAATATTAATATTACTGATCTTAAAAAAATATGCAATATAGATCTTAATTTATTTCTCTCTTCACTAGGAATACGATGAAAAAAGAATCATCTCACTTAAATATCAAATAAAAAAATTATGATTTTTTTCCTTAAATATAGAAGAGAGAATTTCAGCTTTTACTGACAAAGATATATGAATATCAAAAGTTTAAGGGGGATTAGAATTCTAAAAACTTAGATTCTTAATATTCAAAAGATTCAGATTTTGGAGGAAATAAACACGTATTCACAGGATTCTAAATACTCGAATCCAAATTTGAATCCATTAAATCCAAATGATACACAAAACAAAGAGGCTATGTATAACTTGGTAGTTAATTCTTCTTCTTTCTTTCCTTTTTTTCCTCGACCATTTCTTTTTTTTGAAGGGGAAAATTTCATTGCTAACAATATCAAGAAGTGATACAAACCAAACCAATAATGAAAGGCCCGGTAGCACATGAAACATCTCTCCCAATTGAGATCATACCCATCAATAAATTTTGATGCCAATCAAGGCGATAGTTATATAACAGAGACCCGATGTTGAGAAAATACCATGGTACATTAAGGACGAGCATGCGTAAAGCTCTGTTTGATCTGACCTTACAATCGATAGGCAATCTAAAACAATCGAAGGCCAAGACACTGTGGCACTAAGACCATCAACAATTGATGGATCTTTTTTATCCAACGGGAGGCAACAATCACTAGCATTAAGGCTATCATCGACCCCTCTTAGACAAAAACTCTAGGTGACAAAAACCTCCACCCTGACACACGTGAGAGGGATTATACAAATTTTCAAGAGGTGGGGAGACCACCTCTATCATCCTTCTTCCCCTGCCCATCTCTCCGTCCTTCGGCCCCTCCTCCCCGATGTGAATCTCCCTACTTCAACAAGCCGTGGCCGCATCACCGACCACTCCCTTGGCCCAACCCTCTGTAACTCCACGATTCCATCCTTTCCCAGGACGCGATCCAGGGCAGCCAGCCAAGACGGGCACTGGATGATAGGCTCGGGGAAGGGAGGCACTGCAAGAACAAGCTTAAAACCCTAGCAGAGCAAGCGATCGAGAGAAAAAAAAAAGAGAATTAAACTTAAAATTTTTTTAGACAATACCATTTTATTTTCCGCTGACCATTGTTAATATCTCAATTTGTGAATACTGATTACAAATCTTTTGCGCATTCATCGTTGCTTTTTTTTTTAATTGTTTTTTAGAATAATAACAAAATGAGATTCTCTCAAAAAACTAATTGTGTAAAATAATTTTGTCGTGTTTGAATAAAATTAAAATAGAAATTAATTTTTTTTATCATTGAGAAGTTGACAGATTAGTCAACGTCGGAAGCGACAATTGGATGCCAGAGCTGAAGGGTCATTGAATCGTAAAGAGTATCTGGGCGTTTTTGTATTTTGCGCTTAATAGAGATACCAAAGCCATTCATATTACAGTATTTTTTTTCTTTTTCTTCTTGCTTCTTGTTACGAAATTTAGTTCTTCCTTTCCAAAAAAAAAAAAAGGAGTACTTTATATGCTCTTAAGTTTTCTAAAGATGTTTCAGAAAAGGCTTAACGTTTGTTATCCCAAAGATAGAATCAATTAACGATAAGATAGAATCAATTAACGATTGAGATACACTCCCTAAGGGGGTGTTTGGCAGTGGTGGGAACTGGGGTGTTTGGCAGTGGTGGGAACCACTCAGTTCCCACCACAATCTCAGTTATAAACAGTGTAAAGCTCTCACATGCTACAGTAACAATAAAAAAATATACTACAGTATAAAACTCTCACATGCTACAGTAAAAGTGGTTCCCACCACTGATTCCCACCACCCTTCCAAACACCCTATTAGTAAACAAGCACACGATAAAATTAAGACAGTTTTCTTTCAGAGCATCAGTTTATGTGTTAAACAAAAATTTCGGACAATTAATCAACATTAACTTTTCTTTAAAAAAAATATTATTATAGCAAACATTTAGTTAATTAAAACCTGAATTGCTCCATAACTTTGCAAATCGGCAATTATATACAAACATCCAAACTGAGCAGGCATTACAAATTTATTCTGAAATGATCAGTTTCGGAGACAACCAAATCACATATAACGATGAAACGAAAACATGCAAGATGCAAATATAAAATAGAGACGAGATAACGACTCAGAATCATTACAAATATATAAATATAACCACCCAATTGAGCGAATGGAAATTACATGTTTGTTATCTGTATTACGCCAGACGGATCATGAGCAGCTATTTGCGCTTGCAACTGCGGTCGAAGATGTCTCTACAGTTCGGTGGTTTGCCTCCGCTCACAGGGCCAACGCAACTATTATTCTCACCCCGTGCCTGACCACAATTGACGTCTTCACTCCCATCAAGAGTACGACGAGTCACATATTTCTTTTGCTGTAGAATCCTGCGGCTCATTCCAGAGTCCATCGGAAACTCCATTTCCAGATCCTCATAGGCGGTGACATCATTCGTGTCGTTGCTCTTCCACAAAATCGTGTCCGTAACATTTCTGGCTCCGCATTTCTTATTAGTTGCGTCGATTACGATCAGTACTGTCGTCAACATCATGGCTACTACGAGGGCTTGAGGGAGATCCCTTCTTTGAGTACTTGCGCCGCCCATGGTTTCTAGTTTCTGCTTTCCTCTTTACTCTTTGGCTGTTAGGGCGTTGCTGTACAAAACACTTGATTACAACGGAAATAGAAATGAGAAAAATGAGAAAAAAAGAAATGGTAAACTGTAGGAAGATTTTGCTATAGTAAAAAAAAACAATAATTTTTCTCTAAAATAAAAAGAACACAAATAACAATACTCTCTTTTATAATAGGTGAAAACACTCTCTTTAACAAAAAAAGAGACTACAAATATCTAGGAGAAATCTCACTTTTTCCCTCTCTAATGCTCTCTCTCTTTCTCGCCGTATTTTTCTCAAAATGGGATGCTCCATATAAATATCAAGGTACCTATATATAGGTGCAAAGTGACGGTGCATTGGGTGTGAACACAAATGAAGAAAACGTTGGCCTTAGTTGTTTGTACAACTATAAATGTGCTGTAAAAAACACTACACCGTTTTTTGACGTTTTCCAATGTGATGAAGTAAAATGCTTCTCATTTAAGAAACAACGTACTGTATTGGCCCCAAATGCATTCTCTTATGTCAAAAAAGTGTACTTTACCGACACATTGGCAACTATGGGGAGCGGCCTTGACGGTTCTTATGGTACCACGGCTGCTTTTTCAGCTGAAATTTTAAGCAACGTGGCAACGTCCGTTTGGTGTAGTTGATTATGCTTTAGTTTCTGGAGTCACTTTTTTTTTTTTCTTTTCTTTTTGATGAAATTCTCGACACAAATTTTCATTGAGTGATGACCCCCTCGTTAGCAAGTGATACTTGGGTATTTTTTTTTTTTTTTTTAATTTTGACAAAACAACTTTTAAACTTTTAAATCTTAGCAATTAATAAACTTTTGTAAAATATAATCCAAAACCTAGCAAAAACAACATGAGCTAGTCACATGACCTAATTTTGAAGAACGTAACAGTAAATTATCTACTTACATTTTTATAAAAATTAAAGAAAAACAAATTGGAAAAAACTACTCAGAACGATGAAAATACCTATTTGTATTGCATTGAGCGTGGTCATGATCCCCAATGGGCTAGCAAAAGAGACTGTTATTATCGTCAATTGCAGTTACGTCGCGAGCGCTAGGCATTTGTGAATTTGTCAAGTCATTTGGAAGCCCTCTATTTTCATCGAACAAATACGCTCACTAAGGGGATGGCTTTGATCACACAATGGCAAGGATGGGGACACAGCCAAATCTAGGTGGCGACATTTGGGTTCATGGAGATCTTGCTATTACAGTGGATCTGCGACGGAAGAGCGCTGCTCGGCGAGCCTATGGTAGAGAAATCTTGCCTCACTAATAGAAGGGCTTGGCATACCTGTAATGGAAAAAGCTTCTCATCATTGAGATCTGGGCTTGCACGACGTAGGGGGAGGTAAGGATTATTGCCGAAGAGGGTCGGTGGGTCACTGAAGAGGGAAGAAATGGGGTGGGGTTTGCTGGAGATGGATTAGACGGTTAGCAATACTTGTTTGGGTTTTTTGTTTTCTTTTTTTTGAGGTTATTTTTTTTAAAATGGGGACATTTTAGTAATTTTGGCAAAAGTCTATTAGTTACCAAGGATTCAAGAGTTTAGAGGGTCGTTTTGCTAAAATGAAAAAAAGAGGGATCAAAATATCATATATTAAAGAGTTAAGACACCACTGATACAAATTACTTAATTTTTATATCCATTATAAATGAACCAGCCACCTGAAGAATTAGTTTCACCCTTATGAGATTAAAATCTTACGATTTATAAAAAAAAAAGAAGTTCTAATCTAGTATTTAGTATTTTTTTTAGACTAAATTTTTTGTCTTATGAGTAGCGAGGTTTTAACCTATGCAATTAAATAGGAGTGTTGTGTTTTATTTTTTTTCTTACATAAATTTTAAAATTTTAAAGAGTACCTTTCTTATAAGAAAATGTTATTATTATTATATGGTAAGAGATTAGTATAATCATGAATAGATTAATGGGAAAATAAATTTTAAAGGATTATTTTGCCTGTCAACTTTACGGTATTTCCCACGTCGTCTTCGTCAAATTTATGGTTTATGTTATTCTTTAAACTCTAAAAACCCCGTCCCTAAATTTTTAATTCACTTACCCCTATGTGAGAAATTTCTAACAGAATGTACATTGAGTTGAAAGAAAATATAATTTAGGATTTTTTTTCAAATATCCCATATATCTTTTGAACTCTATTTGCTTCTCTTATTATCCATATATATAATCATATATAAACGACGGGATAAGTTTTGTACTTCAACCTTCCATTAAATCAATCCAATAGTTAAAGTTTACTCACTTTTCACTTAATTCAGATATAATAATAGTTTACGTTTAGTACACATGGCTTTTGGATGCTCTAACACCTCATACATTTATTTATAGTAATTTTTTCCGGAAATATTGAATTTTTATTTTTTGACAACACTTCACTTTATAATGAAATTATGCTTTTAATTGATGAGATGAGTTTTTTTTATTATTAATATACATAACAATATTTATCAATTGAAAAGTTTTAATTAACTCGTCATTTGATATTAAAAGTACTAGTTAATTTAGAAACTGCAGTTGAAAATAAAGAAATCTACAAATAAAAAAATATAAAAAATTATTTTTTATAAAAGAAAAAATAACATTTTCTTTCTTGTATAAATGCAAACATATTTAGGTTAAAAAAAAGATTCAACATACTATAGGATTTGAATAGAAAAGAAGTATAATTGGAAAAAAGAGAAGAAATTGACGTAATCAAGCTACAATTCACTTGTCACTAATATTAGAAAGTTAATATAGAAACTGGAGAGGAAAGTTAAAGACAGTAACCAAAAAAAAATAAAAAGCTTAAAAAAAATAGTTGCATATGACCCCTAAAGGCAGTAAGCCAAAAAAAAAAAGTTAAAAAAAAAATAGTTGCATATGAGATTCTTGAAAACAAAAAACAAAAACAAAAAACAAAAATGTTTTGTTACTAAGGGGGGCTGAGGCATGTCTCCGTACTAGTAGAAATATAAAGCATTTTCTGCGTCATTAAAAATACTAAAACTGTAGCCCTTTGACCGATCAAAGTAAAATAAAGAGCCCCATTCTAAGCAATATGCATTGATTATTATTTTAAACATTAATTTAAAAAAAAATAGTGTTAAAGATTTAAAAAAATCCTGAAATTAAACAAGCCCCCAAAAAATAAAAAATTAAGAGTAAAAAATAGTATTTATTTTGTTTAGCTTGTTTAATTAAATATTTAGATAACATTTGATATCGATTAGTAAACTGCAGACGTTAGATTTAAAATTAAATACAAACAAATTAGGACTTAATTTGGTATTTATTATTTACGAGTTTGGGCCTTCAAAATACCATTGTTAGGACCTATTTTGTCACAACTCGTCTTTTCGGGCTGTGATAAAACTCTTTCTTTCTTACTTTAAGGTAAAAATTTAGAAATTTTTTTTTTTGGAACAGAAATAAATAATTTACTTACTTTAATTTTAGTAACTCCCAAAATATTGTCACACACTTATATTTACATAATTAGTCCTTTTACTTTTACAATATTTTTCTTTTTAAACATTTCAGTTCAAAACAACTTAAAATATACACAGCGAAAACATTTAGTAGCGGACTCTATACCCGATCTACGCACACTATCCATCCACTAGCTCATCATTAAGATTTATTCTGACCTCTCGTCAGAATACCTACAGCATGAAATACTTAATGAGCTAACGTCCAGTAAGTCCCATAAATCTCACATGGACATTCAAATAAATGCATGAGTCAATTATGCTTTCTTATAAACTTTCCTTATCTTCATCGTTTCTTATCTTTACTAGGGCCCAAGTGTTCGTACCATTGCGTAATTTCATTTAGGTCTATGTAACACCGTGGCCATACTATATCCTTTAAACTCCCCTTGAGTCAGGAGTCGGTATGACAATTTTCTTACTTTCTGGTGATATATTTACCAGTTCATTTATTATGGTTGATATATCATGCATGAAGTGATAATCGCATATTACCCATAAAACATAAATTCTCTTGCATAGCATAGCATACACAGGTACTTACTTTATATATACACAGGTATTTATTGTTGTATATACAGGTACGTAATCATGGTATGCATATTAATATTCATTATTGTACACCCAAATACGTAACATATTATACACACAGGTATTCATTTGTATACTCACAGATATTCATACATGACTATACCCTTAGGTATTCATATCATGGCAAACATATAAATTTATACTTTGTTATACGCACAGGTATACATATACATATATTTCTTTCTACACTTACATTTCATGTTGTGGGTGGAAAAGGTACTTACTTTTTTTTGTGTACTGTCAAATCGACTTTGATTCTCCTTTCTCCTAGACTCCTAGGATCTTGTTGGCCAATTTCAAAACTATTAGCCAAACTTCAATACATTTTGTTACAAAACGTTTGTTGCTTGATTAATCGAGTTGCATAACTATATATAACTATGAAAATTATTGGTTTTCCTTATTCTTATCTTATCTTATACCATTATCGTTATTGAAGAGCAAAATTACTTCTTTTTCCCTTTTGGGGTCGTTTTAAAACAATTCGGGCTACTTGAAAAAAATGACGATTTTGCCCCTATCGGGCTAACTAACTTCCCGAGCTCGGTTTCGCTCTTCTAATGGAAACAATCACGTACTTATTTCAAAATAACACCCTAATGGGTCGGGTCTCTTTGTTTCCTCTCTATACCCCTTTTTTCATAAAAATTTACAGTTTGGTCCCTTAACTAAAAATATTAACAATTTTACTCCCGTGGCTAAAATTGTCATTTTTATTCCAAAATTTTCTATTTTTCTCAAGGATCATTTTTGCTCAAAGTACCATATTCAAAATCCTTTAAGAAATGACGTTTTTGCCCTTTTTAAAATTTTTCACAATTTTCACAATTTCTTTGAAAAATCAAAATCTCACAATCGATCAAGATTTTTGATGACCTATCTCAAATGCCTAATAGTTTTGTCGAGATCTACAACTTTTATGTTTTCACTTTTGTGAAAATCTCACTGGATAGGGGCGTTTTTGGTCATTTTTTAATTTTGTTGAGAAAGAACTTTTTCTTTCAATTTAGTCCCTAGGGTGAATTTATAGAAATCCATTTTAAAATTGCAAATCTAGCCCTGCAGAAACCATTCCATGCCTTATTCAAATCATCCTCATGTTTAAACATTACTTTTACTAAAACTAACATAAAATTACACAAATAACGCTTTTTGCAAAAACTAGTGTTTTGTACTTTAAACCAAAATTTCACAACTTACACATGTCATACATCACATGGACATGAAATTTCATCAAATACGTGCTCAAGAACCTACATGGGTTTCAAAGAATAAAAATCAAAACAAAATTCATAAAATTTCAAAACTTTGAAATTTAAAACTTACCCAAATAGCACTCTTTTGTTTTCTATCATTCCAAGGCTCCTTGAACTCCTTCCTAGGCTTCATTTTCATGCAAAAATACCATGAATTAATTTCCCCCTTAACCCATGAAAAATCCCTTGAAAACTTGCTAAAAAGTTTGGGATTTTACCTTAAATCTTGTGAAAAATCATTGAGCTTGCTTCTAAAACTTGTTTTGGGATTGTTTTTGCAAAGTATGGGGTTGAGAAATTTTTTTGAGAGGTCTAACTATGGCTGCCGAATATGGGAGGAAGAAGAAAGAGAAATTTTTTTTGTGATAAGTTGCATTTAATGTTTCTTATCCACTTTGATGACTCATGGTAACCTATGAGTATACCCTTAGGTGGCATCATGCTATTGGGCCACATTTCTAAGCTTGGTGGCCCAATCAAATTCGGTTGGGTGTCCACTTTGTGGGGCCTAACAATTTACATTGTGTAATTTTTCGTCACGCAGTATTTTTCTTGTATTGCCGTGGCCACATCAGTGTACTTTCTATCTTTAGACTGTATAAAAATATTTGGCTTACTTTTCGTTCACTTTTGAAAACCAAATATGACATTTTTTGTATCTGCATTTTCACTTAGCAGTATACTTATACTGTTTTAGCCTCCTTTCTACCCCAGGTTAAGGTTTGGATAACTTTTATGTCCTATTTACATTCTAATCACCCATTCATTTATATCACAATTTAACAATTAATCGTGACATAAAATTTATTTTATGGATATTATTTACAAATTTCTGAGTAATTAAACTCATAAAATCTATATTTTATCTAACATTGCATCATATTTGCCATAAAACTTGCAATCGATACCGCTCATTAATACTTTATCATCATTTTTACAAAAATTTACATTTTTAAGAGTAAATTCATTAATTAAACCTAATTAAATATTAGGTTTTATTAATGAAATTTTCTCGGTCATTACATATTTCTCTTCCAAGAACAGGATTAAAATAATTATAAAATGAAAGTTAAATTGAGGCTTTCAATAATCAAACAATACAGTAAAAGTAAATAATACCACCTACGAGATTTATAATGATTCACTCTATAATGAGAGCTACGTCTACTAGTCTTCTCTATGATGAATAGTTTGATACAGATTACAAAGAGTTGAGAGATTTGGTATGAAAATAGTAGCAATTTCTACAGAGTTTCTGTCAGTCCCTCCTCCCAACAATGAAGCTGCTACTACTATTTATAGAGAGTACTGTTTGAGATCGTGGCCTCAATGTGATGGAAAGAATGGGCATAATAATGCTTGTTGTAGTGGGGCACGTGTCGATCTTTGATAGGACATGAATATCGGACTTCTTCCTATGTCCCACTTCATGGCTCAACATGTACCTCCTTGTTACTACCAAGTTCACATTGATTGCATCGAATTGACAATTAATAAATCCACAATAGCAAGAAAATGTATATATTCACACAAAATGAAACGAGTAGAAACTACAATCGAACCACAACGATCAAATCGATCGGTGCTTCTAGTTCATCGAGTAATGAGCAAGTGATGCTTACGATAACAATCTGTCTTGAATCGAACACTCTCATTGGGCTTGATTTGCTTTGACTGCAATTTGGATTTCGTACACTAGACCTTTATTGACTGATATAGGCCTAACAAAATCATACCATAATAATATCAAATATCTCGGTATTTTTAGAAATATTATAGAAGATTGGAAAAAAAATGTTAAAGTATGAGATATATTTGAGAAAAATTTATTTAAATATGACATGTTTTATCAATATAATTTAAAAAATGTAACATTACGAAATGTATGATTCAACCAAGATATAAATTTTGCTTGAAAATTACTTAACGCTTTTAGAAATTTTACGTCGTGAATTTTTAATTTTAGCTTTTTACCATGTAAAATCTTTGCAAAAGTGCACTATTGTACCAATGATTATTAAATTAGAGAAAAGAGAAGCAAACGACCTTACGTTCCAACCAAAACTTGCAAAATTTGAATTCAAACTTTCACAAAATTACTCAAATTTTAAAATCAACCATCAAATCGAACCTAAAAAGATGAAAATTACACAACTTGTAACTGTTAACAACTTGGTTGTGGAGGGTAAAGTGCCAAATATTTTTACATAATTTATTTTAGATTTATAAATCAAATCTAAAATATACCTTTATCATTTTCAAAAATAAAAAAATGAATTCTAATTCAATTAAAGCTACATGGGTATATTGAAATAGTACAAATTAGCTAATTTTGTTCTTTAATTGGTAAATAATATGGCTAGTTTTAAAAATACGTAGAAAATAGTATATTTAATATTTTACAAACATAAAAAGCTTAAAATATCCCTATTAAAATCTAAATCTAATATCAACTCTCTATTTTTTTAAAAAAAAATAAATAAATAAATTTACCCTCCCTCTACTTGTCTCTTTCTCTCTTCCTAACTTTCCCTTTCTCGTGATCTCCACCGGCAAGGAATCCGCCACTCTTGGTTGAGCTCTGACAAGCCAAGAAAATGTCGTCATCACCTGTAGAATGAGCTTCGAACATTGGCGAAGTCGTTGTTGTCAAGCGTAAGATTCCAGTGGGGGATGCAAAGTACTTCGTCGATGAAGATAGGAGGACGGCGTTCGCTCTCACTACCAAGAACGTGTGGGGTGCGAGGTGAGGAGTTTTCAAATTAGTTGTTTCTTTATTTTCACCCACAAAAAAAGATAAAAACATTTACCTCCTTTATGAAGCTATGTACATGCATCAATACCCACCTGGCTTCAGCTGATTATTCTCTTTGGGGTTTGGGTTTTGCTTTTTTTTTTTTTGTTTATTTATTTTTTTATTTTAAGCCATGGAAAGGCAATGAAAAACATGAGAAAGAGAGGTAAAAGGAGAAGTTGGAGGGAAGAAAAGCAAATGGAAAAAGGTAGAAATTTGTGCGTGAGAAGGGAAGAAAGGGGAGAGGGGCAGTACCAGAATAAACACACATTGAGGAAGAAGAAATGTTTTTTTTTTTTTTTTTTTTTTTATTTTTTTTTATTATTATTTTTTTATTTTTGCTTGTTTTTAAAATTAATAACAAATCATTTTTACTAAAATGCCATTTTTAAACAGCCAGGTGCAACTCACATGAGAGAATTTTAACTAGCATTCCATCCAAAATTAAACTGTTGGCAACAAATTGCACTTTTTTTACTAGTTAAACCCAATTAAACAAGAAACAAAGGTTAAGGACCAAATCATATATTTTTAAAAAGGTTGTGGACCTCTTAAGCAATTTAACCTAACAAAAATTTCTCTACACCATTCAAGTATTTTCTTGTCAATCGATGATTTCACATCTATTTTCTATCAATTTTGGAAGTCTTAAATTGAAATAGGCAATTCAATTCCAAACAATTTCATAAATTAATTAATTTACCGTATATAAATCATAAATAAATCAAAAAATTACCCATTAATTTCAATATACCTAATCAGAGTCAAATATCCATAAATTACAGATACTCATCATATTCAAAAAATAAATAATATCCATAAATCCATATTTTTCATAAATTAATCATACTTATAAACTAATCATGCTAAAAAATCAACAAATTGATAATACCTACCATAGTCAAATAACTAATCATATCTATAAATCCATAAATATTGACCAATTACACTAATTGATCTATAAATTAATCATAACATATCTAAATAACTAATCAACAAAATCAAGACCCATAAATATCTAATTAAACAATTACATAAAAGGAGATAAAGAAGGATGGAGGCAAAGAGGGACAGTGACTACAGTTTTTGGGCATTTTAGTTGTGTTTTTAAGAGCTGAGTTCCTGTTTTGTGTCTAATTATCTAGCTTGAATAGAGATTTTAAAATACCTTATGTGACGTTTGTACTAAAAACAGTCATAAAAAACTCAACCTTACACCATGAGTTTTAGAAAAAACTGTCGTATAAGGTTGAAGTTCCTATCACAATAGTTTTTATATTCTCGGGTTTACTCTGTGCATTTTTCCCTACCCACTTGATAGTTTTCGAAAAAAAAATGTTGTTAAATTAAGGTCGTGTAACCTTAAGTTTCTAGCAGTGGCGGGAGATGAAAGGGAGAAAAATATACATGTAGTTTTAGATTTTTGTTTTTAAATTTCTCATTATATATTATTTATTACACGTTTAAAAATACATGACATTATTTACTGGATCTTTAACTTAAATTTGCTATTTTGCCATTTACCTGAATGCACAATCAATCCAAATAATTCTTCAGTTTAGTCGTATGTTTAAGTTTTTTATTCTGTTATTTAGGGAAACTCAACAATAATGCCTATAATATGCGCACCACCGGTGGTGCTCTTTTGTAGGCCCTCTAGGGCAAGTGGTGTACAAAAACAAAATGGACCTGCCCATACCATATTGAAGCCTACAAGTAAAACAATTCAGAAGAGAGAGAGAGAGAGAGAGAGAGAGAGAAGAAAAAGCAGAAAAAGTTGCCGGGCAAGAAATGAACAGGGTGAAATATCAATGTAGACATGTAGAAGTTCCAATAGTGACGAAGAAATCACATGACCATTAAAACGAAAAGAAGAAGAGTTGAGATAAAGATCAAAAGTTAAGGAAAAAAGGTTTCTAGAAGTCGGATTATGAAGGGTGTATTTGTGGATTTTTCTGGTCCATTACATTATCTTTTGGGGACGGATATATCAGAAGTGCCCTTGGATGAAGCTGAAATGACAAAAGGGAGAAATCAGCTTTTTTCAAAACAAAACAAATAGACCCATATGAAGATCATAAGTCTAATTTGTATATTAATGTTCTCTTGTGTTCCGCTTGCAGATATTTAGGTTGAACCCCCATTGAGAAGGAGGAATTTGTGTTCTGCGTTCTCGTTGCCTCCTTTCCTTTTTTTTTTTTTTTTTTTTCAATAACCTTACTTTCCTTTGCAGGAATAACAAGTTTCAAACTTTAACTTGTTTCTAGCGGCAAAAGAAAAAAAAAAACCTCTAACTGGTTGCAGATAAAAATAAAAACAAAACTATTCGAACCAGCCATTGGAGAATTCGCCTAAATGAACTCCGCTCCATTTCAAATTTAGACCACCATCCTTATTCGGCTAAGAGGACCAAAAAAAATTCCGCAATGTGCATTGCAGCGTTTACTGCACACACGCGGATCACATACAATGATACTTATTGAAGACTTCTTTACCTAACCGTACAACTCGCAAGACCCCATTTCTCTACCGTTGGATTTGGACACTACGGAGAGTGCGTATATCATGGGCACTATTGTAGAGTTTCCCTGTTATTTATTACTATATTTTTTTTAATATATTATTTTTTATTATATTATTTATTATATCCAAAAAAGGGAAATAGCGCATACATACACTTTTAAAAATGAGCTCAAAACAATGAGATCTAAATATTTGTGATGGAAAAATCGTTCAAGTTTCTATCTTAGATATTTTAGGAGTGATAATTGCCTTCCCGACTTTTTTTCCATCAGATGGCTATGATTTCCGCCATGACGAGCTGTGCTACCAGCAAAAACCATATTCTTCATCTGCAAACACTCCTAACGACTTCTTTCGTCCTGATTTCATGCCTCCCTTCAGTTACCGGTGAGAAACGGATTCGTTACGAACCAGTCGATAACATAGCCATCGACTGTGGCTCTTCAGAAAACACGATATCATTGGACCCGCGGAGCTGGCTCGGAGACGTGGAATCTAAATACTTCAAGTCAGAAGGCCTAAATCAACGTTCGGTCGCTTTGGCAGCCGTTGATCAACCAATGATAGTGGACAAGGTCCCTTATAGAACGGCTCGCATCTCACGCTCCGAATTCACCTACAAGATACCGGTAACTCCCGGCCCAAAGTTCCTCAGGCTCTACTTCTATTCAGCCAATTCTTACCGAGACTATAATCTTTCCACGGCCTTCTTCTCAGTCAAGGTCGGTCCATACACTCTCCTAAACAATTTCGGCAGTCCTCTTTCTGCTGATGCTCTTGGTGGCTTAGAAGGCATAAAGAGAGAATTCTGTGTTGCAGATGTGGAGCCAAATCAAGTAGACAACCCAGCAAAAGAAAGGAAAAGGGAGAAAATCGTGTCCTCGAAGGCAGGGAGCAAGCGCCGCGGCTCTGGCAGAAGAACGCCGCGGCGCTGGGGCGAGGGCGCCTAGGCGCCAGGTGAAGAGCGCCTAGGCGCCAGGACAAGGGCGCCTAGGCGTCATGTGGAGAGCGCCTAGGCGCCAGGTGGTTTAAGCCTAGGCGTCGAGTTGATGGCGCCTAGGCGCCAGGAGAAGAGCGCCTAGGCGCCGCAGCGCTCGTTTCGAGCGCCGCGGCGCTGACGCGCTGTGCTGCGCGATGTGTTTTGAATCAAAGTCGAATTCAAAGGTCCCAAAAACGGGAAACCACTAGGGTTTCCCATTAGTTGCTATTTTCTCCTCCTTTAGTTATAAATAGACACAAGGTGGCTAGGGTTGTGTGTGTGAAAAGTGTGTGAATTGTGAGAGGCATAATTCTTGAGAGCTTCATCCTTGAGAGAGAAAAATTCCCATTGGGTGTTAGATAGAAGAGAGTTTTGGTAAGCACAATTTATGAGTGTGTGAGAAACTGCTCTTATAATCTGTAATCTCCTTCATCATAGTGGAATCTGCAAGCGGCAGAAACAGGACGTAGTCTCAATTTTGGACGAACCTGTATAAAAATTTGGTGTCTCTTTTTCTTCTTTTCTCCTATTTATTTTCTGCAATTGTTCGTTCTTGCGATCCTTGGAATTAGGAGTCGCCTAATTCCCCAACAACTGGTATCAGAGCGGAGGTTTTGATCAAGAACGATGACTGGAGAAGAAGGTATGGCAGCCGGCATCACCAAATTTGATGGTTCAGATTTTTCCTATTGGAGGATGCAAGTAGAGGACTACCTATACAGCAGGAAACTGCACTTGCCATTGGGTAATAAGCCCGAAGGCATGAAGGATGAGGAGTGGAGTCTCCTTGATAGACAGGTACTCGATGTGATCCGTTTGACTTTGTCAAAGAACGTTGCCCACAACGTTGCGAAGGAGACCACTACAGCAGGGATGATGAAGGCTCTGTCAGAGATGTATGAGAAGCCCTCAACCAATAACAAGGTACATCTCATGAAGAAGCTCTTTAATTTAAAGATGTCTGAAGGTGCCTCGGTGGTAGAGCACCTGAACAGTTTCAACACCGTCCTAAACCAATTGGTCTCGGTAGAGATTAAATTCGATGATGAGATCAATGCTCTAATCCTCTTGGCCTCGTTACCAAACAGTTGGGAACCCATGAGGGTGGCCATTACAAATTCTCTTGGGATTGCAAAATTGAAGTTTGTTGATGTCAGAAACTCTATTCTGGCGGAAGAAGTTCGCAGGAAGGACTCAGGTGAAGCCTCTTCGTCGAACTCGGCCCTTAATGTTGATAATAGGGGCAGGAAACTTGACAGGCAATCCAACAGAGATAATGGCAGGAGAGGCAAGTCGAGGAATGAGAGAAGCAAGTCTAGGAATGGTAGGACCATGGAGTGTTGGAACTGTGGGAAGACGGGCCACTTGAAAAAGAACTGCAGGGCTCCAAGGAAGAACGAAGACAAGACCAATGACGCAGCTAACGCCGCCACTGAAGAGCAACAGGATGCCTTAATCTTGTCTGTCGACAGTTCTTTTGATTCGTGGGTGTTAGACTCAGGAGCATCATTCCACACCACAGCACACCGTCATGTCCTGGAGAACTACGTTGTTGGAAATCATGGTAAGGTTTATCTCGCTGATGGAGAACCTTTGGCTATAGTTGGAATTGGAGATGTCAGTTTAAAAATGCCTAATGGGTCGGTATGGAAGATTCATAAGGTGAGACATGTTCCTAAATTAATGCGCAACTTGATTTCGGTGGGGCAACTGGATGATGAGGGACATAAAGTAACCTTCAATTGTGGAGGTTGGAAAGTCACGAAAGGAGCGATGGTTATTGCTCGGGGACGCAAGGCTGGAACTCTCTACATGAACTCTAGTTGCAGAGATACCCTAGCAGTTGCTGATTCTGCTGCCAATACTGAGCTATGGCATTATAGGCTCGGTCACATGAGTGAGAAGGGTATGAAGGTGCTTCACTGCAAAGGAAAACTGCCGGGTTTGAAAACTGTTGATCACAGTTTGTGTGAAGCCTGCATCTTTGGTAAACAGAAGAGAGTCAGTTTCTCAAAGATGGATAGAGAGCCTAAGTCCAGGAGATTGGAGCTAGTTCACACAGATGTGTGGGGGCCTGCGCCGGTGACTTCCCTTGGCGGCGCAAACTACTATGTGACGTTCATTGATGATTCAAGCAGGAAGGTATGGATTTACTTTCTGAAAAACAAATCTAATGTCTATGATGCTTTCAAGAGATGGAAAGCCATGGTGGAGAACGAGACAGATTTGAAGGTGAAATGCTTGCAGTCCGACAATGGGGGAGAGTACTTAGATGAAGAGTTCAGGCGGTACTGTGCTAAGAATGGGATAAAAATGAGGAAGACCATTCCAGGGAAACCACAACAAAATGGGGTAGCTGAGAGGATGAACAGGACTTTAAACGAGCGTGCTAGGAGCATGAGGTTGCATGCAGGGCTGCCAAAGATGTTTTGGGCTGAGGCGATTAACACAGCCGCTCATCTGATAAACAGAAGTCCATTCACACCGCTGAAGTTCAAGCTACCGGAAGAAGTATGGAGCCATAAACAGGTTGATCTCTCTTACTTGAGAGTGTTTGGTTGTGTTTCCTATGCACACATTGATTCTGCTGCTAGAAGTAAACTAGATGCCAAGTCAAAGAAGTGTTTTCTGGTTGGCTATGGCGGACTTGAGTTTGGTTATCGTCTCTGGGATGACCAAAGCCGGAAGACTATCAGGAGCAAGGATGTGATCTTCAACGAAGGTGTTCTGTACAAGGACAGAGATAGCACGGACTCCAGGGGTTCAGGTTCTGAAGACAAGATGCCTGAGGTGATTCCATTGAAGGATCTGCCTGAAGTGGAGGTGCAAAATCCAGAGGTTGAAGACCAGGAAAACATAGCTCCAGAAGAAAACCAGAGGACTCCTGCCACACCAGTCAGGAGGTCTAGCAGGACAATCAGACCACCGCAGAGATACTCCCCAACTCTGCATTACATCTTGTTGACCGACAAAGGTAAGCCAGAGAGCTTTGATGAAGCCGTGGAGGCTGGAGATTCGGTCAAGTGGGAGTTAGCCATGAGGGACGAGTTGGATCGGACATGGCAACTGGCAAAGTTACCACAGGGTAAAAAGTCCTTGCACAACAAGAAGGTATACCGGGTAAAAAATAAAAGTGCTGGCAGCAAACGGTATAAGGCAAGGTGGGTGGTAAAAGGATCCAGAGATATGCTCGCCAAGATGGATCCGATTGAGAAACTGAAGTTGTGCGCAACTTCAGTTGGACTTCTACAAGAGGCGTGAGAAGTCGTTGCTGCTGCAGTGGGAGACATGGTGATTGATTAGTCTCCAAGTGGGAGATTGTTGCAGATGTGGAGCCAAATCAAGTAGACAACCCAGCAAAAGAAAGGAAAAGGGAGAAAATCGTGTCCTCGAAGGCAGGGAGCAAGCGCCGCGGCTCTGGCAGAAGAGCACCGCGGCGCTGGGGCGAGGGCGCCTAGGCGCCAGGTGAAGAGCGCCTAGGCGCCAGGACAAGGGCGCCTAGGCGCCAGGTGGTTTAAGCCTAGGCGTCGAGTTGATGGCGCCTAGGCGCCGCAGGGGAGCGCCGCAGCGCTCGTTTCGAGCGCCGCGGCGCTGACGCGCTGTGCTGCGCGATGTGTTTTGAATCAAAGTCGAATTCAAAGGTCCCAAAAACGGGAAACCACTAGGGTTTCCCATTAGTTGCTATTTTCTCCTCCTTTAGTTATAAATAGACACAAGGTGGCTAGGGTTGTGTGTGTGAAAAGTGTGTGAATTGTGAGAGGCATAATTCTTGAGAGCTTCATCCTTGAGAGAGAAAAATTCCCATTGGGTGTTAGATAGAAGAGAGTTTTGGTAAGCACAATTTGTGAGTGTGTGAGAAACTGCTCTTGTAATCTGTAATCTTCTTCATCATAGTGGAATCTGCAAGCGGCAGAAACAGGACGTAGTCTCAATTTTGGACGAACCTGTATAAAAATTTGGTGTCTCTTTTTCTTCTTTTCTCCTATTTATTTTCTGTAATTGTTCGTTCTTACGATCCTTGGAATTAGGAGTCGCCTAATTCCCCAACATTCTGCACAACTGCTGTGCAGTCAATTCTGAACATAACGTTCACTCCTAATTCTTCAATTCCGGGCTCCTTTGCTTTCGTCAACGGCATCGAAGTGGTGTCCATGCCCTCCGATCTTTATTATTCGGACGATGCTAAACTTTTGGCGCAGCCAGAGGTGTTATATCACCTTGAAAACAATACTGCTCTGGAGACGATGTATCGCATAAACATTGGTGGAAATGCTATCTCTCCCGCTGATGACACCGGCATGTTCCGGCAATGTGAAAAGGAAGATAGCTACCTGACGGTAGCGGGGACAAGTCTTTTGCCAATTATTGATACCAACTCTAGCCTCCATTTCAAAAGCAATCTCTCGTCTTATGCAGCACCAGCCAACGTTTATAAGACAGGTCCGTCTATGGGAGATATAAATACAAATAAAAATTTAATCAGGAGTTACAGGCTCACCTGGGAATTTCCTGGGGACTCCGGGTTTAGTTACATGCTAAGGTTGCATTTCTGCGAGATTGAAACAGCGTTCAGTAAAGTAGCTGATCGCGTCTTTAATATTTATATCGCAAATGAAACCGCAGAAGAGAATTTCGACATAATCTTGTCTAGTGGTGGCCAATTTGTACCTTACTATACAGACTTTGTGGTCTTAAAGCTTGGCAAAAAAAGTCAGAAGAAAATTAATCTCTCCGTAGCTCTGCAAGCTAACCTTATTGATGCGAACAGTGCCTTCGTTGATGCAATCTTGAATGTACTGGAGATCTTCAAATTGCACGAGACCACTGGTAATCTTGCCCGTCCAAATCCAGACCCAACTCCTCGAGCCACAAATATCCCACCATCCACACAACCAAGTAAGGAGAAGAGTAATCGAACGACAACCATTGCCATCGTCTCCGGTGTGCTTTCCGGCTTAATTCTACTGTTCGTTCTCGGATTATTCTTTTTTCTCCGACGAGCAAGAAAAGTCAATAGCTCAACCTCCAGTGCTGGAACTACTTGGTGGGGCCCCATTCCGTTTACTACGACCAAGTCAAGCAAGACTCGAGGCTCATCCTCTTTGCCGCCTGACTTGTGCTGTTACTTTTCCTTGGCTGAGATCAAAGTCGCCACCAATAAT
Source organism: Artocarpus heterophyllus (assembly GCA_025403435.1). NCBI lineage: Eukaryota > Viridiplantae > Streptophyta > Magnoliopsida > Rosales > Moraceae > Artocarpus > Artocarpus heterophyllus. The sequence goes on along the minus strand of CM046348.1, from coordinate 8,466,443 downwards.
TTCGATGATATTTCTATTATTGGGTTTGGAGGGTTTGGCAACGTGTACAAAGAACACATTAATGGTGGCGCCGCCTCAGTTGCAATCAAACGGTTGAACCCAGAATCATCACAGGGAGCCCACGAATTCAAGACCGAGATCGAGATGCTCTCTCTTCTACGCTACATCAATCTCGTCTCTCTGATCGGATATTGTGAGGAGAATGGCGAGATGATTCTTGTGTACGAGTACATGCCGAGTGGGACACTCTCCAGTCATCTATACAATACCGAAAACCCCCCTCTAACCTGGAAACAACGGCTCCATATTTGCATTGGTGCCGCTAATGGATTGCACTATCTTCATGCAGGTGTGAAGCATACGATCATTCATCGCGACGTGAAGACTACAAACATATTATTGGATGAGAAATGGATTGCCAAGGTTTCAGATTTTGGGCTATCAAAAGTGCGCCCATCTAACATATCAAAGGCCCACATCAGTACAATGGTCAAGGGCAGTATTGGGTATTTGGATCCTGAATACTATAGATTGTTACATCTAACAGAAAAGTCGGATGTGTATTCATTTGGCGTTGTGCTGTTGGAAGTATTGTGTGGTAGGCCACCGGTGATGTCGACAGTGGAAAGGAGTAAGGTGAGCCTAGCTCAGTGGGCCCTAAGTTGCTAGCATGAGGGAAGACTTGATCAAATTGTGGATCCATACCGAAAGGGTAAGATTACGTCGGAGTTTTTGAAGAAGTTCGGTGAGATTGCGGTGAGTTGCCTGCAAGATAAAGGGGCTGAACGACCATCCATGAAGGAAGTGGTGTGGGGCCTAGAGTCTGCTATGCAGCTGCAGTCAATCTCCAAGGGAAATGCTAGGATTGGTGGGGAAACTGGTCCTGAAATTAATGAAAATGGTACACCTAGATGTCATACTTGCAGCTGGGGAGACACATCTGGGGCTGTGTTTTCTGAGATCAATGAGCTACAAGGAAGGTGACCTCGTGAGAGAAGTATAAATTAAGTTGGCTTTTGGCTTCAACCCTAGCCAATTAGGTTGCAAAAGAGTACCGTGTGTTTTTGATTTGGTGAAGAAGTTGGATAAGTGCTTAATATGAAAATGTTGGCAATAAGAAAATATTTATGTGTAATGATTGCATGCTGCTAGTATAAACTATATAATAGCAATCGGTATCCTATCAATTTAATTTAATTATAATTTTGTAGTACTTGACAATTTGAGATGATCTTCTTATGATTATTAAAGGTCTATTTGACAGACCTTTATGTATAATTCATAAATTCTACCATGAATACTAAAATTTTGATATTATATGGTGGAATATTATTTATGTTCTAACTAAACACGTACATAAATAATTAAGCTTAGACATGTATATATGTTTGTTAATTTGGCAGTTAGATTGCAACACTATGTTTTTAATTTGGTGAAAGAAATTCCATTAATTAATTAAGATATATTTGAAGACCAAAAATTTACAGATATAATAGAAAGCCGATATTAAATATTATTTAATGAGCACAGATTTCATCAGGAGAAATAATAAGTGCCCCAAAGTTTAAGCTTTAAAAGAAAGTAAAGGCATGTATGGCCTCCCGGAGCATCTTCATAAATTATTGCAATAAAACAAAAAAAGAAAAGAAAAGAAAAGAAAATTCCTGTCGCCATTGTAGCTAGTCTCAAAGTCTTACTATAAGAAAATGAAAATTCCATCTTACTAATACTAGTTGTAGTCTCAAAGTCAAGTCTTTAGCAATAAAACAAGTTAAAAAAATAAGAAAAAGAAAATTTCAGTCGTCGTAGAGTATCAGAAAGGATACAAGAAGATGATGACAATGGCAAATGATTCATGAAATATCAGAAGTGGAATAGTGTTGCAAAAAGACTTCTCATATTAAATTGGTCAATATCAATGACCTACCCATTAATCTTTTCCCAAGGAAATTTCTTAAAAAACATATGATATATAAAACATTGACAAAATGTATCTTGAGTCTTCAAAAACATATGACATCTTGACTAATATAGTCTATAAGGGGTGTTATAGAATCTCTAAAGCTTTGACGACATCTCCTACTTGTCCTTATATAATTTAACAACACTATACTATTATCGTTAAAATGAGACCTTTAATACGACATCTATAGATGTCGTTAATTATTGTTTCAAATATTATTAACGACGTGTTTGTTGGAGATGTCGTTGTATGTACTTTTCAACCACATTCAAAAACTACATGTCGTGAATAATATGTTGTTAAATGTAGTTTTTCTTGTAGTGATGCGTGTGTATCAATGATCATTTTACTCTCCAAAACATTTTGTTTTGCTTAGTTTATTCCTTTTTGTAAAACCTTAATAATTGAGCATTAATTAAAGAAATTAATAAATTATGAAAGTAATAATAAACTTTATAAGTAATAGGAGGCTTTGGCCCAATTTGAGACCTTAAGCAATTGCTTAAGTTGCCTTAAGTTGCAATTTCATCGGAGAGCGACGTCGAAGATCATATATCAGTAAATTATAGTAAAAATAAATGATCTCTTGATCCTTGAAGTGCAAACAAAAGCATGTTTTGAAGCTCATGTGAACTTGAGCTTAGCATATGAACCCGTTGATCCCTTGATCTCTTGATCTTATTGTCCTATTGATTTCTTGATCTCATCCATGATTTGATTGATCCTTGATTCGATATCTGCAATCTCAGTTGAAAAGCGTCGTTGAAGAGCGCAAAGATCTATCAGCACTTCTAGTTTTTAGGTTGGTATGCACCAACTTGAGGAGGGTGTTTAGATTTGAGAATTATCAAAGGAATTCTTTTATTTTTTAGATTGATTGATTGCAATAAGATATGGACATATCGTATTACTTGATTGCTAAAGATCTCTTAGTAAATTAGGAAATTAATTAATTATATGAGATAATATTGAAAGTTTATGCCTATATAATCATGTTCATTTTATTGTAAATGTATCGATGAATGAAAGAATAAAAGTATTTTGGATCTGTGGTCTGAAGCAAATTGCCAAACCATGTTAAATGTTGAGTTATTCTTTTATCTTTTGTTTTGTTTTTGTTTTTTTAAAAAAAATTTTGAAGACAAGATCCCCTTTTCACTAGGAAAGAAAAAAGAATACATTTTATTCTCCTTTGACTTCTTTTTTTTATTATTTTTTTATCTAAACAACAATAAAAACATCTTTGCAAATAAAATATTGCAAGTCTATCACGGAGACTGTGCTTAAGCTTTATGAAAATCCATGCAAGAAAGAAAAAACACTATTGCGAGTTTATTACGAAGACTGTGCTTAAGCTTTATGTAAATCCATGCAATCATCAGGAAAATAAAAGCATGTCTTTTTCAACTTTACACAATTTGTTAAAAAAAAACCTACTTTAAAAAAGAAAGTGACTAATAGTTTGGAGTAATATTGTCCGGCTGTTCAAAATCCTTACAAAATACGAGAGGATATTTAGAAGTCTATTAAATCCAAGTTTTTGTTCAATTTATGGTGTTCTAAATGGTACTGTCTAATTAATTACATTTTCTCATATTATTTAATGATCAAGTATGAAAAAGTTAATGAAAAACATTACAAATTTTCAAATGACTTTCCATGATGTCATTGGTTAAGCACTAGTTTAGACACCAAAATTAAATAGGTGATTTAAGTCTAAGAGCTTCATTTGCAACATAGTTCATATAAAATTTTTTTGATTTAAACCAATTCTACTACAGTGTTTTAGGTGGAAACTTTTGATTAAAATTATATTTCTAATAGTCATCTATTTATCTAGTAAAGTTTGTTCTTTTCTAAATGGTGATGAGAATACTAGGTAGAATGCAAATTTACAATTATACTAGGTAGAAAATCTGAGTGTGGACTGTGACATAGTTATTTCCATTGGTTCAAGGGTGGAAACACCCAAGGTTACTGAAGAAAGTCAAGCTGGAGACATGGATGCCTACAACCTAACAAGAGACAGGGAAAGACGGGAGATACGACCTCCTAAGAGATATGGCTATGCTGATCTCATAGCATATTCCCTGGAAGTAGCTCAAGAAATATCTGAAGATGAGCCAAAGACGTATCTTGAAGCAATCAATTGTCCTAACAAGAAGCAGTAGGTGGCAGCTACGAATAAAGAATTAAATTCTCTATATAAAAACAATACGTGGAGCTCATTGACAAGCCAAAATCCAAGAAAACCGCGGACAGACTGCAAGTGGATTTATAGATATAAAGAAGGAATTCCAGGGGTTGAGGAAGTGAGAAGCAAAGCAAGGTTAGTGGCTAAAGGCTTTACTCAACGAGAAGGGATAGATTTCAATGAAATCTTTTCACCAATAATAAAGCATACATTAATTCGGGTTATTCTTTCTCTAGTTGCAAATGAAGACTTGGAGCTTGAGCAAATGGATGTCACCATGTTTTCCTACATGGTACTCTTGATGAAGAAATTCTCATGGGTCAGCTAGAAGGATATCAAGTTCTTGGCAAGGAACTTCAAGTGTGTCTTCTTAAAAAATCTTTGTATGGCTTAAAGCAGTCATTGAGACAATAGTATAAAAGGTTTCGAATGAAAAATGCTAAGGTTGCTAACACACCTTTACCAGCTCATTTTAAGTTGTCTACAGCTCTATCTCCCAACAGTGTAGAAGATAAGAAGTATATGAAGAAAGTCCCATATGCAAGTGCAACAGGCAGCCTTATGTACGCCATGGTCTGCAGAAGACCTGATCTAGCCTATGTAGCTAGTGTTGTTAGCCGGCTCATGGCTAATCCAGGGAAAGGCCATTGGGATGCTATGAAATAGGCATTTAGGTACTTGAAGAATGCTACTGCAATTGGTTTGATCTATGGAAATTCAGGTTCTCAAGACAACAAAGTTGTTGGGTTTGTGGATTCAAACTTCGCAAGAGATTTAGATTGGAAAAAGGTCATTAATTGGGTACATTTTCTTGTTTGAAGGAAATGTAGTAAGTTGGAAAGCTTCCTTGTAAGCAATCGTAGCTCTGTCTATCACAGAAGCAGAGTATGTGGCTGTAGCTGAAGCTATTTGGTTAAAAAGTCTAATCGGTGAACTCAAAAGAAGTCAACCCACTAAAAGCTATTCTATGATAACTAAAATGCCTTGCACTTAACAAGAAATCCTATGCATCATGAATAGACTAAGCACATTGATGTGAGACTTCACTTTGTTCAAGATGTGGTGGATCAAGGTTCCGTGTTAGTGAAGAATGTAACTTCTGAGGACAACCCTATAGACATGTTGACAAAATCAATTCCCTTGGCCAAGTTCAAACATTTTTTTGATTTGGTTAATGTATGGAACATTACTTAGTTTTTTTACACTAAGTGGTGAGCTTAGAGACTTTATCAATGAAGAAAGGTGGAGATTTGTTAAGAATGGTTCATTAATCAGTCTAGCCAATTATCCGGTGACTCGTGGCAGAATTGGTTGTACAGCTGGGTTTATTTTGGCGAGGGATCTCTGTACAAGGATTCTGATCTAACGGTGGAGCTCTCTTGCCTTTTCAGCTTCTTGAGCCTTCGGTATGTACTTGGTTAATAGGGGTTCATTATTGTATGTGATACATAGAGAACTAAATAGTCAAGATTGTTTTTAAGAGGAAAAAAAAAGAGAGAGCTTGAGAGCGAGAACTAGGTTGGGGTAAAAGAATCAACTTTCTTCTCTGAGAGATCACTTTGTATTGTGAGGGTTTGTTCTTTGGGGAAGAAATAATTGTAAGGGCTTTAAAATTAGTGAGGAAAACATTCTCTGTAAATTCCTTTGTGATCTTGATGATTGAATAAAAGTCTTTGGGATAGGTCGACAGTGGACGTAGGACGGTTAAGTCCGAACCACTATAAATTCGTTCGTGTTCTTTAATTTTTCTGCTGTAGCTTTAGGTTTCTTGCTTCTAATTTCTGGTTCTTGGAAGTTCTGATCGTTAGGTGCAACAGCTTTGATATGGTTTTAGGCCGGTGCGTCGTATACATTGCTCTCATAGTTTTTTGGTTTGTGATGTGTGATGTGAAGTTTAACACCGGGCTTTGCTTCCCTGCCTCCATTAATTTTCCCCCTTTCTTTTAATGCGAAGTCTCTAGCTAAATAACTTGTTTCAGCTTCAGATTTTTCATAGACGCACTTGAATGGTTTTCTGAAATTGTTCCAAGAAGATTGCACTATCATTCCCCAGTTGTTGTTGGACCCACCACGCAATTATCTTTTGCTACGAAACAAACTTTACTCGAAGCAATGTAGCTATTGATGGACTATGATACATTCGATAAAATTTCAAGTAGCTTTGAGAGTCGTTGTGACTAGTGTCGCTCCCCACTCGTAGCTAGCTCTACAGGAGATGGAAAAAAGAAAGTCCCATATGACAGATATAAAAGATATATGTAAGAAGTTTTCTTGTCTCTTGCTAGTTAAATAGAATCTCTATTTAGATATAGCAACAAAACTATTCATAATTGATTACGTTCTATTCACTCATATGTCTTTCTCTTTTCTCTCTCTCTTAAAATTTGCCTAGAATTGATTCTCAACAGTCTCAATTAGAGGTCCTGCCTAGTTAATGAATTGCGCAATTTCAGATTTACAAGTGGTATGAGTGAAACAAAGCCTCCCTTTTAAATAGAATTGGATTAAACTCTTTCTATTCTATTAATAGTTTTTACAGACGATGGGTTGGGTGTCTAATCCCCTTTTTCACAAGGAAAAAAAAGAGAGAATACATTGTATTTTTTACATCTTTGCAAATAAACTATTGCGAGTCTATCACGGAGACCGTGCTTCGTGTAAATCCATGTAATCATCAGGAAAATAAGAGAATGTCTTTTTCAAGTTTATAAAATTAGTAAAAAGAAAAAAAAAGACCTACTTTAAAACAAAGAGACTAATAGTTTGGAGTAATATTTACCGGCTGTTCAACATTCTTGAAAAATATGAGAGGATATTTAGAAGCTTATTAGATTCAAATCTTTTGTTCAATTTATGGTGTTCCAAATGATACTATCTGATTAATTATATTTTCTCATATTATTGAATGATAAATTTAAAAATGTTATGGAAAAAACATTTCAACTTTTTAAATAATGTTCTGCAATGTAGTCGGTTAAACATTAACTAAATAGGTGATTTGAGTCTAAGAGCTTATTTAGGAACATAGTTGGAACAAAAAAGTTTTAGATTAAGTCAATTTTTTACTGTATTTTAGTTCAAAATTTAAATTGCTACAGTATTTTAAGTAGAAAATTTTGATTCAAACGATGTTTTCAAACATTTACAGTGATCAATTGATGTAGTTGAGTTCACTCGTTTCTAAATGGTGATGACAGTACTAGGTGGAAAACAAATTTACAATTATATGCATACGTAGTTAGTAGAGTATATCTTTTCAATGATCACATTTCTATTTTTTTTTTTTTTTTTGCGACGTTACTTGATTGACTATGTTAAAAATATATAAATTACTTTAAGGTGTATAGCTTATACATTTGATCATGCTTTAGTTGCACCTTTCATTATATATGAATACAAACATATATATTACTGCTCAAGCCGAATTTTTTGTGCCTTGGTATTCACAAGTATCATTTTAAATCTTTCTTTGTTTTATTTTTCTTCCTCTTTTTTTTTTTCTTGCATGAATTCATTAAAAGAAAACAAATAAAGGAATTCCCTGTAATATATTTTCTACAAACTATGTTGCTGACCACTCACATTATTCGGTTATAATAAGATACGTCCACATTCACAATTGTCCTTTTAGAAATTCTACCGTGGCCCTCGTGGAATAATTTTAAACATTGCACTTTACTCGCTCCTTATTTAAAAATTGACCAGAATAAAAATAAAAAATAAAAAAAACAAAAGATAAACAGCAAGAAGAAGGGCCATTAGCTACTCTCCGATTTCGTGTCCCAGAATAATCAGCCCCCATCTAAGAACTCCCACTCACATTATGCAGTTGTAGGAAGATTGTATATCTTCCACATTCACTTACTGTTCTTTAGAAATTGAAGCGTGTCATAGAATTGTTACAATCTGGATTTTTTTTTTTAATCTCCATGGTGGGCTGCGTAGCTTGGTTGAGGCTAAGGAAGGAGAAACGCCACCACAGCTCGTACAGAAGGGAATCCATCAAGTTGACGAAAGCTTCCTCAGAGAGGCTTCCCGATCAGTTTTGCCGTTGTTTTTCCCTCTCGGAGATCAAAAGGGCCACCAACAACTTTGACCAAGAATTGTTGATAGGCAGGGGAGGCTTGGGCAACGTCTACGTAGGTCATCTGACTGACGAAACATCCTCAGTTGTTGCAATCAAGCGGCATAACAAAGGATTGTCGTGTCAAGGGATGCGAGAGTTCGCAGCGGACATCAATATGTTATCTCAGATCCGGCATGTCCATTTGGAATCCCTCATCGGATATTGCGTTGAACACGATGAGACGATCCTCGCCTATGACTACATGGCCAACGGGACTCTCCGTGAACACCTCTACGGCACGGAAAACGACCCTCTTCCCTGGAAACAGCGCCTTGAGATATGTATTGGGGCGGCGCGTGGGCTGCATCACCTCTACGCCGAATTGGGGAACACCGTCATCCACGGCGACATCAAGACCACAAACATATTGTTGGATGAGAAGTTGGTGGCTAAGGTTTCGGATTTTGGATTCTCAAGAATAGGATGCGAAGACAGCGCTGTTAGTACAGTGGTGAAGGGCACTTTCGGGTATTTGGACCCGGAATATGTGCGGACCCGGCAACTGACGGTCAAGTCGGACGTGTACTCTTTCGGAGTGGTTCTCTTCGAAGTGTTGTGTGCACGCAAACCGCTTGATGGTAAACTAGGAGAGGATCAAATACACTTGGCCCAGTGGGCAAGGAAGTCCATAAGAGAGGGGAAGATTCAGAACATCATAGACACGTACTTAATAGGCAAGATTGCGCCCGAGTCTTTCAAGAAGTTCGTGGAGGTGGCGGAGAAGTGCGTCCGAGATCAAGGGAACCAACGACCCACGATGCTTGAGGTGATTGAGATTTTGGAATTTGCATTGGAGTTGCAGGAACAAGCGGATGCTGCGAAGCAGGGGGACATTCCCGCCTGGGTGTGCCCATATCCCGTGCGGCTCTCATTCCATCTGGCCGACGATGACTGTGCGGCCCACGACGACACGTTGAGTTTGGACTTGGGCAGTGTGAGTGGCACCCATGAGATATTGTCAGATGCCACTGATTCCGAATCCCAAAACTAATCGAGAAGAGAGAGAGACCATTTATACAGTGTTTGTAGTAGTTCCGTAAGTAATTAGCTCCAGTTGTTATTGTCTAGTAATCTCTCCTTACATAAACACATGGTCAGTTAAGAAACAAAGAGACTAAAGTGTTTGTAGTCTTTATGTAGATAAGAAGCTAGTCGAACTTACGTATATAATGCGAGATTTTTAGTGGATCAGTTTTTTCTTAAAATTTGCTGGTGAGAAAATTCTGAATGAGTTTATGTATGAATTTAGTTGGTTATTAACGTATTTTGTCGTATAAATTGAGGTTAGTCTTGTAGTCATAGTTCATTACAATTCATCAACCGAATGATTTACAGCTTATCAATTTTGAAAACTCTTCTAAACATCAGAGTCATAAGGTTGACATTGAACTATGAATCAATAATCGAATACTGGCTCAGAAAACGGCAAAAATTTTTAATCCATTAATTCTTCCGTTTTATTTTTATGCGAAATCTATAGCTAAATAACTTGATTTTGGCTTCAGATTTTTTGAAGACGCACTCAGATGGTTTTCTGAAACTATTCAAGAAGATTGCATGATCATTCCCCCAGTTGTTGTTGGACCCATCACGCAATTATCTTCTGTTACGAAACAAACTTTACCAAAAGCAATGTATAGCTATCGATGGTTATATTCGACAAAATTTAAAGTAGCTTTGAGAAAAGTAACGTTTGGAAGCTATTGTAAGTTGTGACGCTTCCCACACGTAGCAAGCTCTACAAGAGATAGAAAAAGGAAAGTCCCATATGATAGTTATAAAAGATATATATAAGAAGCTTTCTTGTCTCTTGCGGAATTAAATAGAATTACCCTTTAGAAAAAGCAATAAAGCTACTCATGATTGATTCTGTTCTATTCACTGCGAATAAGGTGGTGTAATGTCAAGGATATGTTTTTTTTTCCTCTCAAAAACGTTAGAAATGCTTTAGCAAAATAATTGATAATTGCTTCCAGCTTAATTAATTACTTTTGAGCAGATGGAGTTGTTATATCTATATTATGAATTAGATAATTACACATGCATCTTAATTAGCAGGCAAAAATGATAGCAAAACACTACTCAATCCCATGAGTGGTCTTTTTTCACTTTTTCGCGTATCAAGTCATCATTTAACTTTTAAATGAAACTTTAGTAAAGTTTGATTCCACTTCAAAACGTCAAAAGCATAAAAACAAATTAACGAGTATTTAATACTGTTTAAGATTTAATCTATTCCAGTACAATATGTACAATACAAATACGACGTGGTATTTTAAAACTAAGGACTATACTAAAAGGTGAGAGATATCATATCATAACCAACCATCTGTCTGGCATCCATTAAGAGGTAAAATATCTCCCTATATTGCTTGACCAAACTTTGACAATACAATAGACTGCTCCAAAATTAGTCATAAATTGACTATATGAATATTTATAATGGCCCTATAAATTTGTTTTACTCAAAAAGAAATATCAAGTCGAGAGGCAAAATCTGGTTTATAAAAGAACATATATAAGTAGGAATATGTTGTGGGATATCTCGACGGCCAAAGTTCAAAGGGTGAGGTAAAGGCCCAATGCTGTCTAAATAAAATATAAGTCGAGATAACCCTAAGATGAGATAACCTCAGAGCTCGTCTCTCCGAGGGAAGTCGAGGTTAAAATGAATTCGTGATTTCCACTCATGAGTGTGCCTCCACTTCTAGACAGATAGAGGAGTGGATGAGGCCGACAATCGAGACAATGTGTCGAGAAACAAGGCCACTAGTACTAGCTTCGAGGTACTTTTGATTATAGGCAAATATTATGGGTTGGCACGGATACAGAGATTTTTGTTTCCATTATTATTATTTTAGTCGCTCTCTCATAAAGCCTCAAGGCTATATAAAAGAGATATGGGGATGAGTGAATGGGCTGGACTCCAAATCATTGTAATCATAGAAAACACTTTTCCACCCCTTCCCTGAACCACTTTCTTCTTCTCGTGTTTACGAATACTAGATAAGAACAAACAATAGTTTTTTTAGAGTAAACCACTATAAATCAGTGTCTCTATTTTTTACCTATTCTCAAATTTTACTGTATTAAACAGCAAACACTGTGAGAGATTGTGAGGATTATCATGACGACTATTGTTGATTAATTTCCACCATCAACAGAATAGTTCATTAATACTTACGTTGTAAGGCTTCGTATGGGCAATGACTATACTAAGGTGTGTTACTTGATATCTACGAAAGAAAAGAAATAAATGAAAAGTGTTCCACTTTCTCCTTTAATATTGTGTTTGCTTATAAAATTAGAAGAAAACCGTTGGTATAATAATTCATTGCCTGCGAAGAATCTCATTATTAAGAATAATGCTACTTATATGTGGATGAAAATAAAGTCATTAATAATGAGGCTATGATATGTTATCAATATGATAATTCTTGTTCGCTGGATAAAAAGATGTAGAACCACCTAATGATTCAAAGTTGGTTAAAAATTTTAATTTTGACAGTGTTCGTGTGATGAAAAACACTAATGACCAAGTCATCACCCATTGAATATCAATTTCGAGGTTAATCTCATCCGTCGCATGTGGTGACAATTTATGAACCAAATGCTTTGTTTGAACTGAATGGTGAGGAGACACCTTGAGGGGGTATGAAAGACCATAACAATACAGATCATTCTGAAAAGTCAAACCTTAAAACTAACAATCAGTAACCATATAAATGTTTCAAAAGAGATGGAGATTATGGTGTCAGGTCCTTAGACAAATTGGCAGACCGGATAATCTGAAATATAATTTGGCTAAAGTCTAGGAGACAAAGTCTTATCGACTTGATCTTGTTGCTCTGGGCATTACACAGGCATGAACCATTTCATAAAATATGTGTCTAGATGCCTAAAGTCTGGATAGTTAGCTCTCAATTTTCTAGTCGAAAGATAAAGTTGATGAATGCATATAGGTGCACTCTTACATTTTGGCCTTGTAACTTTTCATGAATTTCCTCTTTCCCGTTCAACGAGAAAACCTTACTTGATTCTTTTTTTTTTTAAGATTGACGAATTAAATTATATTTTTATATTGTTTTTCCTTTTTGTTCTCCTTCCAAATTAAACTATTTTTTTTTTTTTTGCCATAATTTCAATTCCTATTGTTTCAAATTTTCAATGATATATATTAGTTGAGTACTACATGTAGATATATGAAAAAGGGGGTTCCTTCTCTATCAAAGGAAATGATATTATCGAAACTACAACACATAAAATAAAAAAATTAACAAAATTTTCCTGATATAAAAGTAATCAAAAAAGCCACATGAGTGAATATATAATCTACAAAAAAGTGGCAAACCCGACCAATGTTTCTTGAATAATGGAAAGAGCACGGGCTATCTTTCCATCAAATTAAATTAGCCAATGGTCTGCATAAGCTTATCCATCCGGTTATGTACTCTTTGAATAGGAATCCATTTTCTAAAAGATCTAAGCTTTTTGGTGTGTCTCCAAGATCCTTTTGATGATCTATGTTGTGTTGAAAGGATATCGGGTCAATTTGAGAAATATCACCTCTATGGCATTGTTTTTTCACCTTATCACTCCTATGAGAAAGTTTAAAACATACTATTTTTAAAGAGTATAAAGACATTATTGATCATAAGTATTTTGGATTATGGCTAAGAAAAACAAGTGTTATCTAATGATATATTGGTCTTGTTGGTTAGGAGCAGTGGTATGAATCAAAGAAATAAAAATAAGTAATAGGACATAATAGCGATAGTAAAAAATTGGTATACCGTCTAATTTACTCAGGTATATCTATTTGATCCTCTATGATTCGATCAATTGCGTAAAGCTTGTAGTAGTATCAAAACCAGAGAAAGTATACAGAAAAGACTGTTTTTTCCTATTATATTAGCATAGTTAGTCGAATTTGTTGGTTCTCAAATATATAGATATCAAATGGGCTACATCAACCTAGCATGCCCAATAACCCATGTGTGGTATTTTAAATGTATTAAATAAGCCTCTTAAAGAATTGGAAGACTTTGTACGTGTAACGCCCCTATATGGGGGTTAACAGTTTTTAATGAGATAAAATAAAAATAAATAATAAAAGTAAAACCTTAAAAATAAAATTTGCCCGGGACTTAAATGAAAACTCCCAACTCAAAAATAAAAATATAAACGACAAATAAACCACAGTTTTAATGTAGCACCTTAAATTTAATAATATAAACTGTTGTCATCATCATTTTAACCCTCAACACATTGTAATACAGTCACAGAAAGTAACAATTGATGCTTACATTATCATGAAGAACATTCTCAACGATTGAAGCAGTCCCAATGTAATATAGTTACATTACTTCCTCAACTATATTTCTCGTAGCCACCTCACACTTAGTGAGTCCTGAAAAGATATAAACATAAGGGAATGAGCAACACTATGCTCAGTAGAGAAAGCTATTACTCACTTTTAGGTTTTTATCATTACCACATTAAAACCTGCATGGTTAATAAGTTACATCATATTCCAGATTATGAGGTTTATTATGATCACCTCTTATGGATACCGTAGTTAATCATTACCAAGTGTCATAATTACACATTTATACAAATATTACCAATCATCATTGTTCCTAGGTATCCATGTTAAATTGAGTATCACTCAACTCATCGAAACCCAAATGGGCGCACTTGATCACCCTATAAACATTCCAAGGGTGTTCCGGTGAGGGGACATCAAGCCCCGAGTCCTCACCAAATCAATTCCTGTACAGTGTGTTTTGGGACTTTCAACCCAAGGAAGCGTCATCACCTTCCCCCTATTTTACCTTTTTGGGTATTCATGCCCAAGGACGTAACCGCCGCCCTCTTCATGTCTCACCATTTCTCTATATTAAATCATTATTAATAGAGTCAGTTTTCCTAACCATGTTCTCAATTTATAACATGTGTCAATTCATTATGTTCCTCGCCGTACAATACAAGACGAGTCCATGTCATAGTTTCATATGTGATACTCATATAATATCAGTTCAACATAGATATATATATATTGCGGCAAAACAATCAATTTTAATTCTATAAAAACCTCACAAAAATGAGTAATAGAATCCCTACCTTTCAAGCTTATCAACAATCTTTTAATCCTGGAATCAATTAACGTTAGCTCCATACTCCCTTGATCCTAAGGCGTGCATAAGGACAATTAAAACTAAAGCACAACATACAACTACATTCATAAATAAATCATGTGTAAACCTATCTTACTAGTATGCCATTAAAGCTTTTATATAAATCTCTTTCGAATACCACAGTAAACAATTTTTGTCTTAACACAATATAAAATGTGAACAAGTAATCTATATGTTTTAGTCCCTAATAAGATTCATCAATCACTTAGGATAATATTGGAAAGGTTGCAAGACATTAAAGAATTAGGTGGTGAGCAAAGATGGGTTCTTGGTTCAGGTTAGTAGTTGGTATACCATAACAAACTGGCAGATTTACTAGTTTCCAATACAAAAATTGAATAATTCTTAGAAAATAAAATACAACTCCGATTTAGGTTTATGATAGCTCGTTAGAAAGCCTAGGATGCTACTTTTCAAATATGCAAACCAATTCATAAAATTCATTTTAATTTAATCTTAGAATTTCAAGAAATAACCACTGCCCATAGAGGTATTACAAAGTTTAACAATATAAATTTTCTGTCTAGGGCATATACACTTAGACTTCATACATATGCTCCAAAATAGCAACAAACATATACTTAGGTTTAAGAACGCAAATTTGAATAATCCTTTAGTATAAAAGAAAATTTATAAATGAAAGACTAAATTTGTTCATAAGATTCTAACCTCGGATTATGGTTAGTTGGAAGCTTGAAATGGTTTCAAAACAGGTTCCTTTACTTCGGTATGACTGAAATTCTTGCTCAAATGGAGGTGATGGTGGCTGATTTTTATGGCTGCCTTGAAGAAGTTCTCTAAGTATTTTGCTTCAGCAAAGAAATGAGAAGAAGAGTGTGGGAACCGTGGAAGAGAAAGGAAGAAAAGATGAAGTCTTTGAAGAGAAGTGATAGAAACAATTATAGAGGAGACATGTTGAAGCATGTCACGGAGGAAATAAAGAAAATGAGGGTCAAGAGTAGTTGGAAAAGATATCCTTATGTCTCATCTAAAGACTTTAACACACATAATGCCAATATGACATTTTTGAGATTTATTAGAAGTTCTAAGGCTTTTTAGTAATCATACTAAATAAATATAGGAGAATTTTAGAAAACTTAAAAATAGATAAAAATAAATATTATAAAATAAATTTAAATGAAGCAATTTTTTTTTATACATTAAAAATTAATTTAATTACCTCAATACCCGTTAGGAGAATAACGGGTGTCACAGCTCTACCCCCCTTAAAGAAATTTCGTCCTCGAAATTTCAATTCTAGCAATACTAGTAAAAATTTTGATTCCATTATGATTCCAATTCCGAGTCTAAACCGTTAATGTTGTTTATCTTCCAAAGTTAAGTTATCGTATCTCCACTTATTTACTTGCATAATAAATCTTACTCCTAAATCCCTCAATGAGAGTATTTCTGACAAGTTTCAACTTATAACACCGTATAATAGTCTAAGAATCTGATCAGGCATACATATTGACCATATCATGATTCCAGTCCTTCATTGTCCATGGACCGTGATTTACAATCACATTTAAGGAGATTGCCAGAGAAATTTTATATACTTCATCTTTAGGTTCCTTTTCCTTTTTGAGTAAGGAAAAGTCAAACATATTTGATTTCATACCT
Source organism: Artocarpus heterophyllus (assembly GCA_025403435.1). Taxonomy (NCBI): domain Eukaryota; kingdom Viridiplantae; phylum Streptophyta; class Magnoliopsida; order Rosales; family Moraceae; genus Artocarpus; species Artocarpus heterophyllus. Next base: position 8,450,340 of record CM046348.1, on the reverse strand, counting down.
CAACTAATAAACTAAAACATAATCATAAAACATATATCACAAACACTTTTATTCAAAACTATACATTAAACTTACTCATAGAGATATTAAACGGAATCTCAGAGTTGCAAACATACCCGACATATTATTCATTAAACAGCTATCCTCATGACACAAACATTCAACCCAAATAATATACTCATATTTCATATGGAATATCCCCATAACTGACTCTGGTACTTCCACATAATATTAACAGAATATTACACATTACAAACATAATACGGATACGTTTCGAGAGTACAAGGCACTCCGTATACCAGCTATCCATATCATGCATGCTTAGAGGATACAAAAACATCGATAAACAAAAGATCGGACCTTAAGAAGGATGCGTTTCGAGAGCATCAAGTACTCCGTATCCAGCCATCCCGGCATTAGGCTCAATGAATCTAAAAGATTGAACAACAACATACCACAAGAAACACAGAATACAAGGCAAACGGTTATTCGTAACACACGAAATACGGACACACATGCCTACATGCCAAAGATAAAACAAAAAGATTACAGATGGAGATTCAAATCAATTGGCCGCTCCCGGCTTTCCCTTTCCCATTCAAGCTTGGATGTTGCAGTGTCGGATTCTGGATGTATGATTTGCATTTTATCTATCAATTCCTCAGCTGTTGAAGCAGTAACAAAGATTTGTCTCTCCGATTCTGTAGTGATGTTTTCTTCCACAGCGTAATCTAGAAATTTCAAAAGACCGTCATAAAAACCCTTTACGTTCAGCAGTCCCAAAGGTTTGGAATAAAAGCCCAACAATTGCCCACAAGCAACTATAAATATTTCCTCAAGAGTACCTAGACCACCAGGTAATGCTATAAAAGCATCAGAATTATAGATTATGTCTTTAAAATTTTTAGGGATACTCTTGACTCCTTCTCCCTTACCTATGGCTTCCTTACAAAGGTTTCCTTCAATTGGAATATGAGGCCAAATTCTTACATCAGTAGCGTCGCTAGACCTAGCTGCTAGTGCCATATTTACCATCATTTTTATACTACCACCCCCATAGATTATGTTAATCTTCTTGCGTGCTAGGACTTGCCCTAAGTGATTTGCAGCTTCTAAATAAGCTTTATCTTTTCCAAGGCTGGAACCACAAAAGACACAGACATTCTTTATTTTCTTCGTGGACTGGGAGGTAGACATATTTGGTTTATAGAAGTGGTTGCTTAATGTCTGCTCCACTTAGACTTCGGGTTCTACATGAGATTTTAAAGATGAAAAATATACAAAAAGGGCTAAAGAGATAGACGAGTAGGTAATGAAAAGGTAATCCAAAGATTTAAACAAAATCTTGTGCGGATAAGAAAGTAAGATAAGGTGATTGATAGTTTACAGAAAATCTGATTCACTTTTTGAAAAAGATTAGACTCTAATTGTATAACTTTTGACAATTGAGAACAATTCGACAGAAGACCCTCTTGACACAACTGTAGACTTTTTGACAAATATACACCAAGTCTAGAAATTTAATATAAACGACAAATACTGTAGAACTTTTGAAATTTGAGACACAAATCTTGAAATATCTGGATAAGTTTTTCAAAATTCAAACATATTACTGTACCGTATGTAACGTGTCTGATAAGATAATATATTTTATTATATATATATATATTTAAGAAAATCATAAATTAAATAAGATATTAACACTTACTGTATCAATCTAATAATCACAATTATTTCAAACACAAAAGCAAATATTCTGAGTAAAAGAAAAACACAAACTGTTGAACATCAGCTAAAACTGCTTCAAATAAGTAAAGACTAAATAACCTTTATAGAGCGATGACTTATTTCCCATCCAGTTTTCTTATGGCTTGACAAACAGGATCTAGAAATACCATATTCCTGAGGCGTTGTCTTTCTGTATAAAATTTAGGCCAGAGTTTAAAAATAGCTCCTTGAACATATCCACTAGGGTGACCGTGGAGAGGAGGATGGATGCTATCCAAGTTCTCCTTTGAAAGTCCATCCCTACAAAACCTTATTTTATCCTCTCTATTCGTAGACATATAACCAGGTGAAGTACATTTACCGTTACAATTTTGTCTTCCACATTTGTTACAAGTGACCACGATGGCACGAGCTCTTCTTTTCATTGCACTACGACTGGTACCTGTTCCTGGTAAACCGACATCTTGACTAAAGTCACTCGGACGGATTTTCCCCTCTATCAACATTCTCACATCACAAGGGATGCCAAAATGCATAAGAATCCACAACCGAGTAATTCTAGCCTTGTATTTCTTTCTAAGAATCTTTTGGGAGAGTGATGGGAAATACTTTCTCAGGTGTTGGTACTTTGGGTCCATGATGAGATGAAAGAAGAGTAAATAGAAAGGAAAAATTAAGATAGTAAATTGCAGAATCCTAGAATTCCTTCTTCTTTTAGAGAAAAAGAAGAATTTTTAATGAAAAAGAAGAGGATTTGCGATTTAGAGAGAAAATAACAAATTAAGAGAGAAAAAGTGAACTCGGAGAAATAAGCTCCTATGCACAGTAAACGTATATGTAAACAATGATTAAACCACTGTATATGACACGTATAGAAACCACGTGGGAGAGACAGTATGAATCAAACTGATTTAGGATTTGAACTAGGCCCAAATGTTCTTAGTTGAAAATGGTCAGGTTGTTTCAGGCCTTAACACATTTAGAACGAGTTAAATAACAAACATAAAATTGTAAACCAATTTGTATAAATCTTAAACCCAATTCAAAGTCCACTATAGATAAGTTAACTATGAACAACAAATCTAATTTAACGACAACAAGGATCTTCCTGAATGATATTTAAAATCATTTCATAACAACATAATCTTCCAGCAACTCAAATAATTTTGTTTAAATCAAAACCTTATAGAACAATGCATACACCCATATGTTATTCATAATACTTAACATCTATCAATGGATTCATCATCATTACTACCAAGGGTTTAGAATGCGACTAACCTTGAAATCAATACAATTTACGTCTTTCAACGTAGACCATATCAACAAACAAAGACACTTGATGTTACTACTTAAGAACATCTACAATCCCCACAATTCTACTCATACAATATATAATTTCCTCATATAACAAAACCTTAGGTAACCAAAAGATTCACTGATACACTTAAATACAATGTACGTAACAAAATATTTCAATTTTGAGATTCATGCATTCTAGACTTTACACAGTCTCAACAGACCAAAAGTCTAACATTTATCTCTCTCAAGATTCAATACCATGATTCCCAACTTATATCATATTCCTCAAATAAATAGAACTTTTAAGAAAAGATATTGACACTTATGTGCTCCATCGAATCCACACATAATCATTACTTAGGTTTGAATCAATTACGAAAAATTTGGCATATCTATGTCAAACTTTAAAATCAATAAATCAAGCCTTATATTTCTTATTGTTTTTCACGAGACAAAAGGCTCTTAAATCCTCGTATCTATACGAATTTCTCATCGTTTATACGAATTAAATATGCTTATAGATCCAAATATTATACGAATCTCTCATAAGCATTCTACTTATAAACTCATTCCATATAATTATCATTCCCTCATAACTATTAATACTTTCCTTCTATATAATTATTGTACTCATATAACTATTAATATTTTCATTCTATGGCCTTTCCATGTTACATCCTTCTAGACTGTATAAATCAATGTGAAGGTTCATTTTGATGATGACAATGAAAATTCAGCTTCAAAACCATCTCAAAAATATATTTTTTTTAAAGTGGTGCTACACTCCCTAGGTTAACCGAACCTAGGCTCTGATACCAAAAATTCTGTAACGCCCCTATATGGGGGTTAACAGTTTTTAATGAGATAAAATAAAAATAAATAATAAAAGTAAAACCTTAAAAATAAAATTTGCCCGGGACTTAAATGAAAACTCCCAACTCAAAAATAAAAATATAAACGACAAATAAACCACAGTTTTAATGTAGCACCTTAAATTTAATAATATAAACTGTTGTCATCATCATTTTAACCCTCAACACATTGTAATACAGTCACAGAAAGTAACAATTGATGCTTACATTATCATGAAGAACATTCTCAACGATTGAAGCAGTCCCAATGTAATATAGTTACATTACTTTCTCAACTATATTTCTCGTAGCCACCTCACACTTAGTGAGTCCTGAAAAGATATAAACATAAGGGAATGAGCAACACTATGCTCAGTAGAGAAAGCTATTACTCACTTTTAGGTTTTTATCATTACCACATTAAAACCTGCATGGTTAATAAGTTACATCATATTCCAGATTATGAGGTTTATTATGATCACCTCTTATGGATACCGTAGTTAATCATTACCAAGTGTCATAATTACACATTTATACAAATATTACCAATCATCATTGTTCCTAGGTATCCATGTTAAATTGAGTATCACTCAACTCATCGAAACCCAAATGGGCGCACTTGATCACCCTATAAACATTCCAAGGGTGTTCCGGTGAGGGGACATCAAGCCCCGAGTCCTCACCAAATCAATTCCTGTACAGTGTGTTTTGGGACTTTCAACCCAAGGAAGCGTCATCACCTTCCCCCTATTTTACCTTTTTGGGTATTCATGCCCAAGGACGTAACCGCCGCCCTCTTCATGTCTCACCATTTCTCTATATTAAATCATTATTAATAGAGTCAGTTTTCCTAACCATGTTCTCAATTTATAACATGTGTCAATTCATTATGTTCCTCGCCGTACAATACAAGACGAGTCCATGTCATAGTTTCATATGTGATACTCATATAATATCAGTTCAACATAGATATATATATATTGCGGCAAAACAATCAATTTTAATTCTATAAAAACCTCACAAAAATGAGTAATAGAATCCCTACCTTTCAAGCTTATCAACAATCTTTTAATCCTGGAATCAATTAACGTTAGCTCCATACTCCCTTGATCCTAAGGCGTGCATAAGGACAATTAAAACTAAAGCACAACATACAACTACATTCATAAATAAATCATGTGTAAACCTATCTTACTAGTATGCCATTAAAGCTTTTATATAAATCTCTTTCGAATACCACAGTAAACAATTTTTGTCTTAACACAATATAAAATGTGAACAAGTAATCTATATGTTTTAGTCCCTAATAAGATTCATCAATCACTTAGGATAATATTGGAAAGGTTGCAAGACATTAAAGAATTAGGTGGTGAGCAAAGATGGGTTCTTGGTTCAGGTTAGTAGTTGGTATACCATAACAAACTGGCAGATTTACTAGTTTCCAATACAAAAATTGAATAATTCTTAGAAAATAAAATACAACTCCGATTTAGGTTTATGATAGCTCGTTAGAAAGCCTAGGATGCTACTTTTCAAATATGCAAACCAATTCATAAAATTCATTTTAATTTAATCTTAGAATTTCAAGAAATAACCACTGCCCATAGAGGTATTACAAAGTTTAACAATATAAATTTTCTGTCTAGGGCATATACACTTAGACTTCATACATATGCTCCAAAATAGCAACAAACATATACTTAGGTTTAAGAACGCAAATTTGAATAATCCTTTAGTATAAAAGAAAATTTATAAATGAAAGACTAAATTTGTTCATAAGATTCTAACCTCGGATTATGGTTAGTTGGAAGCTTGAAATGGTTTCAAAACAGGTTCCTTTACTTCGGTATGACTGAAATTCTTGCTCAAATGGAGGTGATGGTGGCTGATTTTTATGGCTGCCTTGAAGAAGTTCTCTAAGTATTTTGCTTCAGCAAAGAAATGAGAAGAAGAGTGTGGGAACCGTGGAAGAGAAAGGAAGAAAAGATGAAGTCTTTGAAGAGAAGTGATAGAAACAATTATAGAGGAGACATGTTGAAGCATGTCACGGAGGAAATAAAGAAAATGAGGGTCAAGAGTAGTTGGAAAAGATATCCTTATGTCTCATCTAAAGACTTTAACACACATAATGCCAATATGACATTTTTGAGATTTATTAGAAGTTCTAAGGCTTTTTAGTAATCATACTAAATAAATATAGGAGAATTTTAGAAAACTTAAAAATAGATAAAAATAAATATTATAAAATAAATTTAAATGAAGCAATTTTTTTTTATACATTAAAAATTAATTTAATTACCTCAATACCCGTTAGGAGAATAACGGGTGTCACAGTACGCTACGATGTGTGATTTGATAAAAATTATAATTTTACAAATAAAGAATTAGGATGCCTTGGATATGACAAGTCTCTTGATAAAAGTTACATAAAAATCAAAATAGAATTACAATTATGGATGTGTTCAATAATCACAAGTAAAAAAGAGAATTGGTCTGTGGTCAAATCAGTCATAAATAAATAGGTTTATTGATATACCTTGTGAAAAAAGAACTTATTTCTTTATGGGCAATTAACCATTTTGAGAATAGTTGCTCTTTGTAGAGCACACTGTGATGAAAATTATAAGCTGTGTTCAGGGGGAATTTATTGTCTATTTTTGACCTCTATGGTATAATCAGTCAAGCGCTTGAGAGGCAATGGTTTACTCTATTGAAGATGTCAGCGGTTTGAGTCCGCTTATTTCCAACTCATGAACTTAGCTGATATAAAGTTATATTATAGTACCAAATTTTTCCAATTCGACGGATCATCCTATGGTCTAATTTATCATTCTAAGAGTTCTATATTATTGATGGCAGAAAATATGAATAAAAGACATAATTGAATTCAATTGGGTGCATGAATATGAAAAATAGTGAGAATTCTTAATAATCTCTCAATTTGGAAATCCAATATTTGATTAATGTCCTTTCAAGATTTGATTAATGTCCTTTCATTAAGATTAAACCCTTTTAAATTGCATTAATTCTCTGAAGATATCATTTTAATTGGAATTTGGTTATTCACAATGTATAAAGAGTAAAATTATTTTATTTTAGATTTCTTTCTCTATCACATCAACGTAACAAAATTTTTTTTATTTGATTATCACATCAACGTAAATTAATTAGATTTACAAGGCATATCAAAGTTTATAGATGTAAATTTTTTAATGAGAATAGAAGAGGACCAATAAAGTAATTTTAGATTATTCGATATTGTATGGAATAGAAGAAAAATGATTCTTTTAGTTTATTATTGTTCCCTATTATTTTATTGAACTTAAAGCTTAAAAAGTAAGGGTATTTAAATTGAGAAAATGATCATGTTTTCTCAAACGTTGTTCTTTTAGAATGATTATCTATTTTTTTCTAATTTTAATACTTGTAATTTGATTTAGGGATTTTTTTTATTTTTATTAATAAATCAGAGTGGTAACTTTGATATAAAAAGAGTTGCTCAATGGATACTAATCTAGTTTAAATGTGCTAAGCTTCTCTAAGATTAGTTATCATCTCTCTCTATTTACTTATAAAATTACTAACAAATGAGGTGGTGTCCCATTTTTTACCAATACTATTGCGTTCCACCACTTTTTTTCTCAATTTGATTCATATCATTTCTCTAAACTAAAAAGGCCAAAATACTTTTAAATAATATATATTTGCCTATCCCTAACTCGTAACACTTTGTAACAATAATGTCTTTATATTTATTGAAAGTATTACGTTTCAAACTTTCTAACAGAGGTTGTAAAATTGAAAAAAAAAATAAATAAACACCACATAAGTGTTTTTTTTTTCAATTGACCATAAAATTGTAATGCATTTGATAGGCCCAAATAATATATGGAATCCTTATATCTCTTGACATTAATTTTACTATAAAATTGTAATGCATTTGGTAGGCCCAAATAATATATGGAATCCTTATATCTCTTAACATTGTTTTTACTTAGAGATAGGATGTTATTTAATGTAATTATTAAAATATTAATTTTACTTAACTAATAGCTATTAAAAAATAACTTTGAATTTAGATGTCTAAGTAAATATGGTATTTATTTCTTTTGATAAAGAATCAATATGAAAGGGTACGGGAGAACTGGTATTCCTTTTTCTTATTTCCTATATTGTGTGAAACCTACAAAACTCTCATTACTGATACTGTAAATAAACACATTATTTAAAGAGAAATGGAATTACTTCTTACTTTCTCTTTCCCTTTGATGCAAAGTAAACATGCCTTTAAAGAAGTCAATAATCCCTGTTGTTTTTTGTTTATCAATTTTCTTTCCGATCAACACCAACCTTTTCATTATATTTTCTTATAATTTGTAATAATATTAGACAAGACTTATAATTGGACACATATTTTTCAATTATCATTAGTTTAACTTTTGAATAATTTGATTTATGATTAAAAACAGTTCTACATTGTGTATTGTTAATTTTTAGCATGTGTAGTCATAATCAGATTATTAAAAAATTAATCTAATAGTTAAAACATTAACACTTACCGGTAAATTTAGAATGTATGTCCTATCATAAAAACTCTAATAATTAATATTATATAACTTTTAATTAATTTCAACTTGATGTTAAGTACAAGGGCAGTCACATTATATTCAAGTAAAATAAAAATCAGTTGGTCAATAAACTTGTCAATCCTTGCACATTGCCTATAATTGATGAGTTTATATTTATTTATTTATTTACTTTACTTTAAACTTGGATTATTCTAGTGGCGTTGTTGATGCGCTCTTTTCCGCAACTAAAGAGACATTGTGGCTTTGCACATGGCAGGGTGGCTGGATGGATAACAATATGGATGTTGTGGCGGATAGCAACAGATATGGACACATATGTGTACATACATATATATATATATATTTGGTTGAGCCTTGATTGTGATTGAGCAATTACCAGCCACAAAGTGAAGATTTTTCTTTTTTTGGTAGAACCACAAAATGAAAAATTCAAGGATATTAGATAATGCATTCACCGACGTGGGCTAATAATACTCTATGCCGAACTGCGGTTCGATGCTCGAGGTATAACATACTCAAGTTAAAGGGGCAAAAGGTTTGTCAGATGAATTCTTGTAGTTCAGCTAATAGTATATGCTCTTTTTTAAGGCTTGTCATGTAATCTGCAACACTATATATAAAAGAGGGTACTATAGGAAATGTGACATCATTTGAGAATAAAGTTGCTTTTAAAAGATAGAAACAATTACACAATAAAATTGAAAAAAAAAATAAAAAAAAAAAGAACGTACGAATCATTACCAAGGAGTTTTAAATGAAAATGTATGGAATAAAACGACCGAGTTTTGACCAAGAACGGATTATCCATGGGTAAATTACTGAAATTTAATTGTATTTTTGTTTTATAAACTAATTATTTATTTTACTTGATTCGTAAATTATATTAAAATAAATCCTGAAGAAATCCAAGTTTTTATTTTTCTTATCACCTCGAATATTTTGTTAATGCACACCGTAGATTTCCAAATTTTCTCACTTGTGACATTAATCCCTATTTTGAAAATCTTTACATCTGGATCTCCCGTAGTTTCAATCTGTCTGTTTAGTCCCTGCATCCATTATGCCACGAGACGTCTTTGTTTTTTTTTTTTTTTACCACTTTTCGCCAAGAAAATTTTTACAATGATCGGAGAAGAGACTTGCATATCAGTTCTACTTAGTTTAGAGGGACTTAACTTATAGGTCATAGCCTATAGGTTTTCTAGATTTATTTACAAGTAGAGGATTCTCCCTATCTCAAAGAATTAAGGGAGTGTGTTTTTGTTTTTGTTTTTTTTTTTTTTTTTTTTTTTTTTTTTTTTTGGTTGAGGAATAATGGTTAAAATAGATGGCTGCGGCATGAGTTATATAGTGATATAATTTTTATTAATCGATGGAGGCACTATTGAAAAATGTAAACTAAAAGAACACAAGTTAATTTATAAATTTAATAATTATCAAAATTAATCTACAGTGAAAAGCAGAAAAAACAAAGCTTTATAAATAATTATCTGCACAACATTTTTTAGAGATTATACATTAGTTATTACCACAATTCTACAATTTGGCAACGAATTCAAGTTGATTTGTGTAGAGAAGTCCCTAAATGCATCCTATGTTGTATCCTATTAATATTTATAGATTATTTTATTGACAGAAGCTAAATGATAGAACTTTAAAGGCCTGTTTGAAATCACCTAAAAAAATTATTTTGGTTTATTACATTCAACTTGCTCCGGCATTATAAAAACTGAATAAAAAATGTTATATATGATTACCTAACCGAATGCTTTGCCTAATTAATTATTCTGACCAGTAAGTTTGCAAAAGGACAGAGAAAGTACTTGGGGTTAATTTTTGCTTGCTAAACGACTTTTATTTTATTCATTAATAGTTATTCGAAGTTATTAATTTTAATTTTTATAATGCAAAGCGCTTATATAATATAATGTAAAACAAAAAAATATTATAATATAAAATTTTAAATAATATAATTTTTTAGTTTAATTTATTAGTTTTAACAATGTTTTAAAATAAACTCTAATTTTTCCTTTGCACTGTGGTCCTATATGGCATGAGGGCTATATTATTTTCTGTAACGCACTGAGGAAAAGTTTGATTTGGACTCAAGACCTGACGGGTTTGGATTATTATACAACTTGATGTCGGGTACTCACATGCCTTAGCTTTGTGGAAGGACATTTTCAAACACTACAACTTGAAGGGGACCAATCACAATAAAAATGATGTGGTGGACATAGGAGACAACGCACTGGTTGCACATGATTTGTATAACTTGGTAGTTGATTCTTCTTCTTTCTTTCCCTTTTTTTCCCCACCATTGTTTTTTTTAAAGGGGGAATTTCATTGCAAACAATATCAAGTGATACAAACCAAACCAATAATGAAAGGCCCGGTAGCACATGAAACATCTCTCCCAATTGAGATCATACCCATTAATAAAGTTTGATACTGATCAAGCTAGGGATAGTTACATACCAGAGGCATGGTGTCAAGAAAATACCTTGGTACATTAAGAACGAGCATGCGTGAAGCTCTGTTTGATCTAACCCTTACAATCGATAGGCAATCTAAAACAATCGAGAGCCAAGACACTGTGGCAGTAAGACCATCAACAAAGCCTCCAATAATTGATGGATTTTTTTGATCCAACAAGAGGCAACAATCACTAGCATTAAGGTTATCATCGAACCCTCTTAATTAAACCTCTAGATAACAAAAACCTTCGTCCCAACACACTTGAGACGAATTGTACAAATTTTCAAGAGATGGGGAGACCACCTCCATCATCCTTATTCTCCTCCCCATGGCTTCGTCCTTATGCCCCACCTCCTCGACACGAATCTCCCTCCTTCAACAGGCGGCCGCCGCATCACCAACCTCTCCCTTTGGCCCAACCTTTGTAACTCCACGGTTCCATCCTTCCCCAGGACGTGATCGACGGCAGCCAACCAAGACGGGCACCGGACGACAGTGTCGGGAAAGGGAGGCAGTGCAAGAATAAGCTTAAAACCCTTGTAGAGCAAGCGATAGAGAGAGAAAGAAGAGAATTAAACTTAAAATTTTCCCCCAGCCATTGTTAATATCTCAATATGTGAATACTGATTACACATCTTTTGCGTATTCATCGTTGCTTTTTTTTATTGTTTTTAAGAATAATAAAAAAATGGAATTCCTCTCAAAAAACTAATTATGTAAAAAACTTTTGTCGTGTTTGAATAAAATTAAAATAGAAATTAATTTTTTGGATCATTGAGAAGTTGACAGAATAGTCAACATCGGAAGCGACAATTGGATGCCAGAGCTGGTGGGTCATTGAATCGTAAAGAGTGTGTGGTCCTTTTTGAATTTTGCGCTTAGTTGAGATACCAAAAGCCATTCATATTACTGTATTTTTTTTCTTTTTCTTCTTGCTTCTTTTTACGAAATTTTGTTCTTCCTTTCAAAAAAAAAAAAAAAAAAACGAGTACTTTATATGCTCTTAAGTTTTCTAAAGATGTTTTAGAAAAGGCTTAACGTTCGATATCCCAAAGATCGAATCAATTAGCGATAAATATACACTTAAGAATGCATTTGGTATAAATATTTAAATATAATATTTAAATAAAGATTTAAATTTTTATGAGAAAAAATACTATAACAACATAATTTAAACAGTGATTTAAAAACTCAAACAAACATACTCTTAGTAAACAAGCACACGATAAAATTAAGACAGTTTTCTTTCAGAGCATCAGTTTATGTATTAAACAAAAATTTCGGACAATTAATCAACATTAACTTTTCTTTAAAAAAAAAAAAATTATTACAGCCAACATTTACTTAATTAACTTGAATTGCTCCATAACTTTGCAAATCGGCAATTATTGACAAACATCCAAACCGAGCAGGCATTACAAATTTATTCTGAAATGATCAGTTTCGGAGACACCCAATCACATATAACGAGGAAACGAAAACAAGCAAGATGCAAATATAAAATAGAGACGAGATAACGACTCAGAATCATTACAAATATATAAATATAAACACCCAATTGAGCGAGTGGAAATTACATGCTTGTTATCTGTATTACGCCAGACAGATCATGAGCAGCTATCCGCGCCTGCAGCTGCGGTCGTAGGAGTTTCTACAGATCGGTGCCTTGCTTCCGCTCCCGGGGCCACCGCATCTATAATTCTTACCCCGTGCCTGACCACAATTGACGGCTTTACTCGCAGTAAGAGTACCAGGAGTCACATATTTCTTTTGCTGTAGAATCCTGCGGCTAATTTCAGAGTCCATCTGAAACTCCGTCTCCAGATCCCCATAGGCGATTATATTATTCGTGTCGTTGCTCTTCCACAAAATCGTGTCCCTAACACTACTGGCTCCGCATTTCTTATTAGCTGCGTCGATTACGATCAGTACTGTCATCAACATCATGGCTACTACGAGCGTTTGAGGGAGATCCCTCCTTTGAGTACTTGCGCCGCCCATGGTTTCTACTTTCTACTTTCCTCTTTACTCTTGGCAACTATGGAGAGCGCCTTGGAGGTTCCTTATAGTACCAGGGCATTTGACACAAAATTAATTAGCTGCCTTTCAGCTGATATTTTAAGCAACGTGGCAACTTTCGTTTGGCCTAGTTGATTATCCTTTAGTTTCTTTATTTTTTAGGCAAATTATCCTCTAGTTTCTGATTTTTTTTTTTCCTTTTAGTGAAATTCTCGACACAAATTTTTATTGAGTGATTTCTACAGTGGTCCTTAGCTCTTTAGCAAGTGGTACTTAGGTATCTTTTTTTTCTAATCTTGACAAAACAACTTTTAAACTTTAAAACCTTGACAATTAATAGATTTTCATAAAATTAACCCAAAACCTAACGAAAACAACATGAGCAAGTCACATGACCTAATTTTGAAGGACGTAATAGTAAATTATCTACTTTACATTTTTATAAAAATTAAAGAAAAACAAATTGGAAAAAAATTACTCGAACAATGAAAATACCTCTTTTTATTTCATTGAGCGTGGTTGTCTTCTCCGGTGGACTAGCAAAGGAGACTATTATCGTCGTCAATTGCGGCGACGTCGCTAGAGCTAGGCATTCATGAATTCGTCAAGTCATTTGGAAGCCCTCTATTTTGATCGAACAAATACGGTCACTAAGGGGATGGCTTTGATCACACGATGGCAAAGAGGGGGACATAGCCAAATCTAGGTGGCGACATTTAGGTTCATGGACATCTTGCTATTGCAGTGAATCTGCGATGGAAGAGCATTGAGCGGCCGGCCTATGGTAGAGAAATCTTGCATCACTAATAAAAGGGCTTGGCAAATCTACAACGGAAAAAACTTCACATCATTGAGATCTGGGTTTGCACGGCATAGGTGGAGGTGGGGTTTGTTGCTGAAAAGGGTCGGTGGGTCACTAAAGAGGGAAGGAATGGGGTGGGATTTGCCGGAGATGGATTAAACGGTTAGCGATATTTGTTTGAGTTTTTTTTTTGGTTATTTTTTTAAAATGGGGACATTTTTGTAATTTTGACGAAATTTTATTAATTGCTAAGAATTTAAGAGTTTGGGGGGTTGTTTTGCTAAAAGTAGACAAGAGGGACCAAAGTATTACATATTAAAGAGTTAAGAGACCACCGATATAAATTACTTAATTCTGATATCCATTATAAATGAAGCAACCACATGAAGAATTATTTTCACCCTTATAGGATTAAAATCTTACAATTTAAAAAAAAAGGTAGGGGGGGTGGGTCCTAATATAGTATCTAGTGTATTTTTTAAACTAGACTTCTTGTATTGTGAGTAGTGATGTTTTTACCCATGTGATTAAATAGGAGTGCTGCGTTTTACTTTTTTTTCTCACATAAATTTTAAAATTTTAAAGAGTGACTTTCTTATAAGAAAATATTATTATTATTATTATTATATGGTATGAGATTAGTATAATCATGAATAGATTAATGAGAAAATAAATTTTAAAGGACTATTTTGCCTCTCAACTTTACGGCTATTTCCCACTTCGTCTTCATCAAAGTTATGGTTTATTTTATCCTTTAAAACTCCAAAAACCCCGTCCCTAAATTTGTAATTCACTTAACCCTATGGCAGAAATTTCTAACATGAATGTAAATTGAGTTGAAAGAAAATATAATTGAGGATTTTTTTTTCAAATATCCCATATATCTTTTGAACTCTATTTGCTCCTCTTATTATCTATACATATAATCATATATGAAAGAGGGGATAAGTTTTGTACTTCAACCTTCCATTAAATCAATCCAATAGTTAAAGTTTACTCACTTTTCACTTAATTCAGATCTAATAGTTTACGTTTAGTACACATGGCTTTTGGATCTAATATCTCATACATTTATTTGTATTAATTTGTTTTCCGCAAATATTGAATTTTTATCTTTTGACAACACTTCACTTCATAACGAAATTATGCTTTTAATTGATGAGATAATTTTTTTAATTAATATACATAACAATATTTATCAATTGAAAAGTTTTAATTAACTTGAAAATAAAGAAATCTACAAATAAAAATATATAAAAGAAAAAATAACATTTTCTCTTTTGTATAAATGCAAACATATTTAGGTTAAAAAAAGATTCGACATACTATAGGACTTGTGTAGAAAAGAAGTATAGTTGGAAAAAAGAGAAGAAATTAACGTAATCAAGCTACAATTCACTTGTCACTAATATTAGAAATTTAACATAGAAACTGGAGAGGAAAATTAAAGGCAGTAAGCAAAAAAAAAAAAAAAAGTTGCGTATGACCCCTAAAAAAACAGTTGCATATGAGATTCTTGAAAAAAAAAAACAAAAACAAAAAACAAAAATGTTTTGTCACTAAGGAGGGCTGAGGCACGTCTCATTTTAAAAAATCTTGAAATTAAACAAGCCCCGAAAAAATAAAAATTAAGAGTAAAAAATAGTATTTATTTTGTTTAGTTTGTTTACTTAAATATTTAGATAACATTTGATGTCGATTAGTAACTATAGATGTTAGATTTATAATTAAATACAAACAGATTAGGACTTAATTTGGTATTTACTATTTTATGAGTTTATGTGACACCTATTATTTTCTTAACAGGTAATACAGTAATTAAATTAATTATTAGTGTGCTAACTAAAATTTATTTCATCTAAAATCTATTTCATCCTATTTATTTCTACCTATTTTAAAATTTTCTAAAATTTTTTTATATCTAGTTAATAAATTTACTGAAACGCTCTTAAAACATCAAATTAATTACTAAAATGCCATTTGGCATTATATAAACTAAAGTCTCTGAAAGGAGACATAATGCACTTAATACTTGACATACTTGTCTCCCACTTCTCATTATTTTCCTTCTTCAATCGGGCTCTCTAATAAAGAAAATCATGTATTCATTTTCTTTTCTTCGTGCAACACTTAATCTCTTCCTTCATCCTTGAAATGTCTTCTTCTCATTCTGTTCTTCTTCATTTTCTTCTTCTTTCTTCTGCTCTCTAAGCTTGAGAAACCCAACGCCATGTTGTTCAAAAGTCTCCATGCTAAAGTTGAATTTGAGCTTTAATCCCTTGAATTGATGACTTAAAGTTTTCAATGAGATTTTAAGGTAAGATTTTAGAAAATTAATCTAGTTTTATCTACTATCTTTACTTTGAATTTGCTCATTTATTTTGCTGCACAAATTAGATTTCATGGTTTTGAATAAGAAAGTTTGATATAAGCATGTTTTCACCCTTATTTGCAAGAAAGTCTAGAGATATGGTTTGATGATAATTTTAGTATAAAACTCATGAGAATATATTTATTGTGATTATATAATGCATGCTATACATTTAGAATGGTTTTGAGATTTTGAACAAGGATAATATGTTTTGGGTTGAAGAAAAACTTGACATTCCATAAACTTTGTAGTACCTCTATAGGCAGTGGCTATTTCTTGAAATTCTGGGATTAAATTAAAATGAATTTTATAAATTTGTTTGCATATTTAAAAAGTAGACATTTTAAACTTTCTAACGAGCCATCATAAGCCTAAATCGGAGTCGTATTTTATTTTCTATGAATTTTTTAATTTTTGGATTGAAAACTAGTAAACTTGTTAGTTTGTTATGATATACCAGCTGCTAACCTGAACCAAGAACCCATCTTTGCTCACTACCTAATTCCTTAATATCTTGCAACCTTTCCAATATTATCCTAAGTGATAGATGAATCTTATTAGGGACTAAAATATATAGATTACTTGTTTACATTTTATAGTGTGTTAAGACAAAAACTGTTTACTGTGGTATTCAAAAGAGATTTGCATAAAACTTTAATGGCATACTAGTAAGATAGATTTACACATGATTTATTTATGAATGTAGTTGTATGTTGTGTTTTAGTTTTAATTTTTCTTATGCACGCCTTAGGATCAAAGGAGTGTGAAGCTAACGTTAATTGATTCCAGGATTAAAAGATTGTTGATAAGCTTAAAAGATAGAGATTCTATTACTCATCTTTTGTGAGGTTTTTATGGAATTAAAATTGATTGTTTTACCGCAAGATATATATATATATATATATATATATATCTATGTTGAACTACTATTATATGAGTATCACATATGAAACTATGACATGGACTCGTCTTATATTATACGACGAATAACATAATGAATTGACGCATGTTGTTATAAATTGATAAGCATGGTTAGAAAAACTGACTATAAATAATAATTGAATATAGAGAAATGGTAAGACGTGAAGAGGGGCGGCAGTTACGTCTTTAGGCACGAATACCCTAAAAGGTAAAATAGGGGGAATGTGATGACGCTTCATTGGGTTAAAAGTCCCATAACACACTGTACAATAATCAACTTGGTGAGGACTTGGGGCTTGATGTCTCCTCACCGAAACACCCTTGAAATCTTTAGAGGGTGATTAAGCGCGCCTATTTAGGTTTCGATGAGTTGAGTGATACTCTATTGATCGTGGGTGCCTAGGAATAATGATGAACTATAATATTTATATATATATATATATATGTATGAAACTCGATAATGGTTAACTATGGTATCCACAAAATATTATTATAATAAATCTCATAATCTGGATAATAATGAGTATTAACTAACCATGTAGGTTTTAATGTGGTAATGATAAAAACCTAAAGATGAGTAATGGTTTTCTTTACTGAGCATATTGTCGCTTATTCTCTTATATTTTTATATTTTTAAGACTCACTAAGTGTGAGGTGGCTACAAGCAAAATAGTTGAGGAAGCTATGTAGCTATATTACATTGGGTCTGCTTCAATTTTTAAGTATGTTCTTCATGATAATGTAAGCATCAATTGTTATTTTCTGTGACTATATTAAAATGCGTTGAGGGTTAAAATGATGATGACGACAGTTTATATTATTAAATTTAAGGTGCTACATTAAACTGTGGTTTAATTGTTGTTTATATTTTTATTTTTGATTTGAGAGTTTTTATTTAAGCCCCAGGCAACTTTATTTTTAAGATTTTACTTTTATTTCTGATTTTTATTTTAGTTTATTAAAAACTGTTAACCCCCAAATAAGGGCGTTATAGTTTAGGCCCTCAAATCACCATTGTTAGGACCTATTTTGCTTCCAAAAACAAGATTAAAATTATTATAGAATGAAAGTTAAATTGAATTTGTCATTAATCAAACAATACAATAAAAGTAAATAATACCACATACGAGATTTATAGTGGTTCACTTTATAATGAGAGCTATGTCTACTAGTCTTCGCTATGATAAATAGTTTGATACATATTACAAAGTTGAGAGATTTGGTGTGAAAATATTAGCAATTTTTGCAGAGTTTTTGTTAGTCCCTCATCCCAACAATGAAGCTGCTGCTACTATTTATAGAGAGTACTGCCTGAGATCGTGGCCTCAATGTGATGGAAAGAATGGGCATAATAATGCTTGTAGTAGTGGGGCACGTGTCGATCTTTGATAGGGCATAAAAATTAGACTTCTTCCCACGTCCTATTCATGGCTCAACATATACCTCCTTGTAACTACCAAGTTCACATTGATTCCATCAAATCGACAATCAATAAATCCACAGCAGCAAGAAATGTATACATTCATACAAAATGAAACGAGTAGAAACTACAATCGAACCATAAATATCAAATCGATTGGCGCTTCTAGTTGATCGAGTAATGAACAAGTGATTCTTACG
This sequence comes from Artocarpus heterophyllus, assembly GCA_025403435.1. Taxonomy (NCBI): domain Eukaryota; kingdom Viridiplantae; phylum Streptophyta; class Magnoliopsida; order Rosales; family Moraceae; genus Artocarpus; species Artocarpus heterophyllus. The sequence goes on along the minus strand of CM046348.1, from coordinate 8,431,659 downwards.
ATAAAAATCTGTCTTGAATTGAACACTCCTATCGGGCTCAATTTGCTTTGACCGCAATTTGGATTTTGCACACTAGACCTTTATTGAATGAGGCCTGACGAAATCATACTCTAATAGTAACAAATATCTTGGTATTTTTAGAAATATTATAGAAGATTGCAAAAAAAAAATGTTAAAGTATGAGATATATTTGAGAAAAAATTATTTAAATATGACATGTTTTATCAAAATAATTTAAAAAATGTAACATTACGAAAATGTATGATTCAACCAAAATATGCATTTCGCTCAAAAATTACTCAAGGTTTTTAGCATTTTTACCTCCTGAATTTTTAATTTTAGCTTTTTACCACGTAAAATCTTTGCAAAGGTGCACTATTTTACCTGTGATTATTAAATTAGAGAAAAGAGCAGCCAAATAACCACCTTACGTTTCAACCAAAACATGCAAAATTTGAATTCAAACTTTCACAAAATTACTCAAATTTTAAAATCAACCATCAAATCTAACCTAAAAAGACGAAAATTACACAACTTGTAGCTATTAACAGCTTGATTGTGGAGGGTAAAGTGCCAAATGTTTTTACATAATTTATTTTAGATTTATAAATCAAATCTAAAATATACCTTTATTATTTTCAAAAATAGAAAAATGAATTCTAAGTTCAATTAAAGCTACACGGGTGTATTGAAATTGTACGAAATCAAGCTAGTTTTGATATTCAATTAGTAAATAATATCGCTAGTTTTAAACATGTGTAGGAAATAATACATTCAATATTCTTATAGACATAAAAAGCCCAAAATATCCCTATTAAAATCTGATATCAACTCTCTCATTTTTGAAAATAAATAATAATAAATAAATAAATTTACCCTCTCTCTGTACCTCTCTCTTTCTCTCTTCCCAACCTTCCCTCTCTCGTCAGACCTCCACCGGCAAGGAATCCGCCAGTCATGGTTGAGCTCTAACGAGCCAAGAAAATGTCGTCATCACCTGTAGAATGAGCTTCGAACATCGACGAAGTCGTCGTTGTCGGGTATGGGCAAATTCGTTGTCGAGCGCGAGATTCTAGTGGGGGATGCAAAGTTCTTCGTCGACGAAGATGGGAAGACGGCGTTCGCTCTCGCTACCAAGAACGTGTGGGGTGTGAGGTGAGGAGTTTTCAAATTAGTTGTTTCTTTATTTTCACCCACAAAAGAGGATAAAAACATTTACCTCCTTTATGAAGCTATGTATGTGCATCAATACTCTTTTTGGGGTTTGGGTTTTGCCTTTTATTTATTTATTTATTTATTATTTTAATCCATGGAAAGGCAATGAAAAACACGAGAAAGAGAGGTAAAAGGAGAAGTTGGAGGGAAGAAAAGCAAATGGAAAAAGGTAAAAATTTGTGCGTGAGAAGGGAAGAAAGGGGGGAGGGGCGGTACCAAAGTAAACACACATTGAGGAAGAAGAAATGTTTTTTTTGCTTGTTTTTAAAATTAATAACAAATCATTTTTACTAAAATGTTCTTATTAAACAGCCAGGTGCAACTCACATGAGAGAAATTTAATTGGCATTCCATCCAAAATTAAAGTGTAGGCAACAAATTGCACTTTTTTTTAACTGTTAGGCCCAATTAAATTAAGAAACAAAGGTTAAGGATCAAATCACATATTTTTAAAAAGGTTATGGACCTTTCGAGCAATTTATCCTGATAAAAATTCCTCCACACTATTCACATATTTTTTTATAAATCGCAAGTCTCGCATCCATTTTTTATCTATTTCGAAAGTCTTAAATTGAAATATACAATTCAATTACAAACAATTTTGTAAATTAATTAATCTACTGTATATAAATTATATAATAAATCAATAAATTAATCATACCCATTAATTTCAATATACCTAATCAAAGTCAAATACCTATAAATTATAGATACTCATCATATTTAAATAACAAATAATATCCATAAATCCATAATTTTATAAATTAATCATACTTATAAATTAATCATGCTAAAAAATTCACAAATTGATCGTACTCACCATAGTCAAATAAGTCATCATATCTATAAATCCATAAATATTGACCAATCACACTAATTGGTCTATAAATTAATCATACCCAATATATCTAAATAACTAATCAACAAAATTAAGACCCATAAATATCTAATTAAACACTTACATAGAAGAAGATTAAAAAGGATAGAGATAGAGATGGACAATGACTACAGTTTTGGGCGTTTTAGTTGTGTTTTTAAGAGTTGAGTTCCTGTTTTGTGTCTAATTATCGAGCTGGTATAGTGATTTTAAAACACCTTACATGACATTTTTACTAAAAACCGTCATAAAAAACTCAACCTTACACCATGATTTTTAGAAAAAACTGTCTCATAAGGATGAACCTCCTATCACGATAGTTTTTATATTTTTAGCTTTACTTAGTGCATTTTTCCTATCACGATAGTTTTTATATTTTCGGCTTTACTTTATGCATTTTTCCCCACCCACTTGACAGTTTTGAAAAAAAAAATCTTGTTAAATTAAGATTGTGTAATCTTAAGTTTCTAGTAGTAGTAAGAGATGAAAGAGAGAAAAACATAAATGTATTTTTAGATTTTTGTTCTCAAAGTTCTTATAATATGCTATTTATTTCACAATTAAAAATACATGACATTATTTAGTAGATCTTTAACCTAATTTGCTATTTTTCCATTTATCTGAATGTATAATTAATCCAAATAATTCTTCAGTTCAGGAGTATGTTTAAGTTTTTTACTCTATTATTTAGGGAAACTCTACGATAATGCCCATGATATACGTACCACTGGCAGTGCTCTTTTGTAGGGCCTCTAGGTGCAAAGTGGTGTACCGAAATAACATGGACCTGCCCATACCATATTGAAGCCAATAAGTAAAACAATTCAAAAAAAAAAAAAGACAAGAGAGAGAGGAAGAAAAAGGCAGAAAAAGTTGCCGGGCAAGAAATGAACAGGGGAAAAGATCATGTAGACAAGTAGAAGTTGCAATAGTGACGAAGAAATCACAAGACTATTAAAACGAAAAGAAGAAGAGGTGAGATACAGATCAAAAATTAAGGAAAAAAGGTTTCTAGAAGTCGGATTATGAAGTGGGTATCTGTGGATTTGTCTGGTCCATTGCATTATGAAGTGCCTTTTGGATGAAGCTGAAATAACAAGAGGGCGAAATCGGCTTTTTCAAAACAAAGGAAATGAACCCATATGAAGATCATAACTCTAATTTGTATATTAATGTTATCTTGTGTTCCGATGTTATTTTTTTCCTTCGCTTGCAGATATTTAGGTTGAACCCCATTCAGATGGAGAAAGTTGTGTTCTGTGTTCTCATTGCCCCCTTTCCTTTTTTTTTTTTTTTTTTTTTCGATAACCTCAGTTTACTTTGCAAGAATAACAAGTTTCAAACTTTAACTTGTTTCTAGCAGCCAAAAAAAAAAAAAAAACACTCTAACTAGTTGCAGAAAAAAATAAAAACAAAACTATTAGAACCAGCCATTGGAGAATTCGCCTAAATGAACTCCGCTCCATATCAAATTTAGACCACCATGCTTATTCGGCTAAGAGGACCAAAAAAAAAAAAAAAATTCCGCAATAACTTCTTGTGCTGTACTTCAACCAAATGGAATATATATATATATATATATACACACACACAATATATATATATCTTATATATATATATATATATATACATGGCACGTTTTACTGCACACACGCGGATCACATGCAACCATACTTATTGAAGACTTCTTTAACTAACCGTACAACTCACAAGACCCCATTTCTCTGCCGTTGGATTTGGACACTAGGATTGGGCAGATATCATGGGCACTATTGTAGAGTTTCCCTATCATTTATTATTATATTATTTTTAATATATTATTTATTATATCAAAAAAAAGAAATAGTACATTTATAGTTTAATTTCTAGTTTCTTATTTCTTTTTTGACCAATATTCTTTAAGGTAATTTGACATATACGGTTGCTAGTACAAGACTCTAAAAACCCGTTTTTTTTAAAAAAAAAATAAAGAAAAGAAGAAGAAAAAGACTTCAAATTCCCAGTTTTACCAACGGGGACAAACCGATTACCGTTTTTTGGGTTATACACCTTTTAAAAATGAGCTCTAAACAATAAGATCTTAATATCTGTGATGGAAAAACCTTTCAAGTTTCTATCTTAGATATTTTAGGAGTGATAATTGCCTTCCCCATTTTCCTCCTTCAGATGGCTATGATTTCCGCCATGACGAGCTGTGCTACCAGCAAAAAACATATTCTTCATCTGCAAACCCTCCTAACGACTTTTTTCGTCCTCATTTCATGCCTCCCTTCAGTTACCGGTGAGGAACAGACTCGTTATGAACCCGTCGATAACATAGCGATCGACTGTGGCTCTTCAGAAAACACGACATCATTGGACCCGCGGAGCTGGTTCGGAGACGTGGAATCTAAATACTTCAGGTCAGAAGGCCTAAATCAACGTTCGGTCGCTTTGGAAGCCGTTGATCAACCAATTATAGTGGACAAGGTCCCTTACAGAACGGCTCGCCTCTCACGCTTCGAATTCACCTACAAGATACCAGTAACTCCCGGCCCAAAGTTCATCAGGCTCTACTTCTATTCAGCCAATTCTTACCGAGACTATAATCTTTCCACGGCCTTCTTCTCAGTCAAGGTCGGTCCATACACCCTCCTAAACAACTTCAGCGTTCCTCTTACTGCTGATGCTCTTGGTGGCTTAGAAGGCATAAAGAGAGAATTCTGCATAACTGCTGTGCAGTCAATTCTGAACATAACGTTCGCTCCTAATTCTTCAATTCCGGGCTCCTTTGCTTTCGTCAACGGCATCGAAGTGGTATCCATGCCCTCCGATCTTTATTATTCGGATGAAGTTAAACTTGTGGCGCAGCAAGGGGTATATCCCCTTGAAAACAATACTGCTGTGGAGACGATATATCGCATAAACATTGGTGGAAATGCTATCTCTCCCACTGACGACACCGGCATGTTCCGGCAATGGGAGAAGGACGATAGCTACGTGAAGGCAGCGGGGACAAGTGTTTTTCCAGTTATTGATACCAACTCTAGCCTCCATTTCAAAAGCAATCTCTCGTCTTACGCAGCACCAGCCAACGTTTATAAGACAGGTCGGTCTATGGGAGATATTAATACAAATAAAAAATTAATCAGGAGTTACAGGCTCACCTGGGATTTTTCCGTGGACTCCGGGTTTAGTTACATGCTAAGATTGCATTTCTGCGAGATTGAAACAGCGTTCAGTAAAATAGGTGACCGCGTCTTTGATATTTATATCGCAAATGAAACCGCAGCGGAGAATTTCGACATAATCATGTATAGTGGTGGCCAATTTATACCTTACTATAGAGACTTTGGTGTCTTAAAGCTTGGCGAAAAAAGTCAGAAGAAAATTAATCTCTCCATCGCTCTGCAAGCTAACCTTAATGATGCGAGCAGTGCCTTCGTCGATGCAATCTTGAATGGACTGGAGATCTTCAAATTGAACGAGACCACTGGTAATCTTGCCGGTCCAAATCCAGACCCAACTCCTCGCGCCACAAATGTCCCACCATCCATACAACCAAGTAAGGAGAAGAGTAATCGAACGACAATCATTGCCATCGTCTCCGGTGTGCTTTCCGGCGTCATTCTACTCTTCGTTCTCGGATTGTTCTTTTTCCTCCGACGAGCAAGAAAAGTCAAAGGCTCAAACTCTAGTGCTGGAACTACTTGGTGGGGCCCTATTTCGTTTACTACGACCAAGTCAAGCAAGACTCGAGCCTCATCCTCTTTGCCCTCTGATTTGTGCCGTTTCTTTTCATTGGCTGAGATCAGAGCCGCCACCAACAACTTTGAAGATATTTTCATAATTGGGGTAGGTGGGTTTGGCAACGTGTACAAAGGCTACATTGACAATGGAAGCACTGCAGTCGCCATCAAACGACTGAAGTCCGAGTCATCACAAGGGGCCCACGAGTTCAAGACCGAGATCGAAATGCTCTCTCACCTCCGTCACCGCCATCTCGTCTCTCTGATCGGCTACTGCAATGAGGACCGTGAGATGATCCTCGTTTACGACTACATGGCACGTGGCACTCTCCGAAGCCATCTCTACAGCACCGATAACCCACCACTAACGTGGAAACAACGCCTCGAGATTTGCATGGGAGCAGCGCGTGGACTGCACTATCTCCACACAGGTGCCAAATACACGATCATCCACCGTGACGTAAAGACAACCAACATTTTACTGGATGAGAAATGGGTGGCCAAGGTCTCAGATTTCGGGCTTTCAAAAATGGGCCCTACCACCATGTCGAAAGCGCACGTCAGCACAGTTGTCAAGGGCAGTTTTGGGTATTTGGACCCTGAATACTACCGACGTCAGCAGCTGTCAGAAAAATCCGACGTGTACTCATTCGGCGTCGTTTTGTGCGAGGTTCTTTGTGGTAGGCCACCGATAATTCGCAACGCCGAGAAAAAACAAGTGAGCCTCGCCGAGTGGGCCCGGAGCTGTTACCACAACGGCACGCTTCATCAGATCATAGATCCTAATCTGACGGGCAAGATTGCACCGGAGTGCTTGAAGAAGTACGGCGAGATAGCGGTGAACTGTATGCATGATAACGGGACAGAAAGGCCGTCAATGAACGACGTTGTGTGGGGCTTGGAGTTCGCAATGCAATTACAGCAAAACGCGGAGGACAACGACAGGATTGCTGTGGCAATAATGGAGGCTAAGGGTGAGGATGAAGTCGCTTTCTTGAATAATAAAAATAGTAATAACAGTGATGGAAAGTTTACTTGTAGCTGGGAAGAATCATTAGTGTTGAAAAGTAGTGGGATGACTAAAATCAGTAGCTCTACCAATGAGACCACCAAAGAAACGTCTGGGTCTGTCTTCTCTGAGATCAATGATCCAAAGGGAAGATGAATGAAATTATAACTAGCATATATAACAATTTAATAGCCTAAGTTTTTCAATTTGTCTTGATTAATCAATATCCTATAGTAAATTCCATAGTACTGAGTTGGGTTAAGTTGTAAAATTTTGTATATTATACCGTGAAATATTATTTATGTTGTACTAGATACGTACGTACGTGAATGAAATACATATGCATGTGAATTTATTTAAAAATGACAAGGGGAGATTAAAAATTAGGTCTCTTTTTTAGCCTTGCTTGCACAATACCTTTTTTTTTTTGGTCTTAAAAAAAAAGCTTCATGAAGACTTAAAGAGCGAAACAACGAAAGAGCCATGGAACAAACAATTAGTCACGTATATATGTTCGTTAATTTGGCACGTAGATTGCAACAGTCGAACTTAATTGGGTAAAAGAGACTCCATGAATTACTTAAAGATTATATTCACCAAAGAGCAAAAATATACAGAAACAATAGAAAACCATGTTAATTAACCGTGCGTTTGGCACACCTGTACGATCTTATCAAAGCTCTTGCACGCTATTTGTTGATGGAGGAAAATGATCAATCAATAGTATTCACAATTCACTTATGGTTTTCACAGATTAAATGCAATAAAAATGAAAAAAAAAGGATAAAAGTAAGAATTAGACACACAAATTTATAGTGTTTACTCTTTAATAAGCTACATCTACTTTGTATTTCTTATTTCGTATAATACATTCTTAGATCTCTAGGATAAAAAAGAAAAACCAGAGGTTATGTTTTCTTCCCAAAGGAAGAGAGGAACCAACCCCACTTTTTTCTATTTCCTCTTTTTATATAGTATTGCATTAAAAGTGATTGGAATATTGATTGTGAGAAAGGAATCTTTGTGTTTTATGTTAGCCTATTTTCTTTGAATGTGACGTTCTGTATGCATGAAAAGTGTATCAAGTCCTATGTTAGTGGTCTTAATTTTAGATATACTGTCTTAACTGTTGGTCTTATTTATTCTTGTCTTTTCTTCTTTAAATAATAGGCATAATAACAGACAAAGAACATAAAGTTAGTTTAAGCTCGACTCCATTTAAGGGTTGTAAGATAAATCGATCACTTGAACTTCTACTTTATTTGAAAATAATAGGTTGAGTTGAGCTTTTCATTGATCTCGCCTTCAAGCCCAAAACTATTAAGATCTCAGCTAACATTATTCAAGCCAGTTTATCAAACACCCATCAATATCGGGCTTAGATTACTTCACAAGAATTGTAAGTGCCCGAAAGTTTAATCTTGAGAAGAAAGTAAAGGCACATTCCATGTATTTACTGGCCTGCTGGGGCATCTTTCAAATTTTTTGCATGCCCGACGACTAGTTGTAGTCTCAAAGTCAAGTCGTTGTCTGCTTTTGCAATAAAAGAAACATAAAATTCCAGTCGTCCGTAGACGCTAAAGAAGATGATGACAAAGGTAAATGATTCACGAAATATAATAAGTGGAATACTATTGCAAAGACTTTGTGATATTAAAATTGGTCAATATAAATGACCCACCGTTCGCTTTCAAAGAGGAATCTTGTAAAGAAAATATAACACATAATGACAATACCTCGAGTCTTGACAATTGAAACAAATATTTTTTTTAGACAAGTAAATAAAGAGGATAAATAATGATTGGTTGGAAATGGATCCCAATTTCATGATTTTGTTCTTTTCCTTCTTTACAAATGGAAGGAGAACACCCAAAATGATCAAAACAGACTCATCACTGGCATGAGGGGGTCGGCTCACACGACAAGTGGGACAATTATTTGCAGTAGCAGTGTTAGGTGGATTTACAAACTACAAATAAGTGAACCAACTTGACAGAAAGGCTGTTAACAGTAAACCCCGCGACCGCGAGTCCCTTCCTTTTCCAAAAAAATAAAAAACCGAAAAGAGATAATCAAAAAGAAAAATAAAATAAAATAAATAACTCGAGAAAGTTCGTAGTTATCCCGACTGAAAAAAATTTCTATTGATTTCTTGACTTTATCAGTAGTTCTAGGCTTCTTTATAAGCGAAAACTTTATTAAAAAAGAAGAAGAGAAAATTACAGATTTTTTGTCAACTTAGGTATCCTAATAAACCAAATGATTTATCTCATATAATTATCAATCATGGCCAATTGCCAAATCTCTCCTTAAATATTTTCCACCATGCTAAATTTGCCCATGTTTATTATGTGTAAACCCCAACTTTATGTATTGTAAAAAAATCGAGTATTTCTTTTTTTAATCTCATCTTATTTTTTTTTTGAACTAATCTCATATTAATTTTTTTGATAACAACAAATATGTATCAGTTCCTTGATTGGTGTGCCCGAACTAGTTTTTAAGTTATCTGCTTAAATTTGCGCTTCTAATACCAAGTTTTTTTTTAATTATATAAGATTATGCTGAAAGATATATTTTAATGACTATGCTTTAATTTATATATAATTAAAAATTTGTATATATAATACAATTTTAGGCTATTTCTACAGCACATCACTGCCTTTTTGAAGCTTTTAAACTTCAGTTCGTCTCCACTGACTAAATTGATCTCAACGACTCATATTCCCGGAGGGGTATTGATGTGATATGAAATCTGTGTTAGTTGTAAACGGGTTTTCTACTGGGTAGTAACATATAATTAAGAGGTAGTAACATGTAGTTTTTAACTCGGTAACATGTATTCGGTTGTTGTCTGCTTTTGCCCTCACTTTTACCTCTACAAAAATCAAAGCTTCAAAATACTATAACTTTTTTTTTTTTTTTTTTTTTTTAACTCCGATAAAGAGAATTCTTCTTCTTACGCATTCAAAGCAAAGAGAGGAACAAATCCTTATTTGTATAGTTCATGAAAAATCTGTCATTTTATTAAGGTTTTGTAACACCTCAACAACATATATTCGGTTGCTTTTTAGTTTTTTTCTCTTTTGTTTCTATACAAACTCAAGCTTTAAAATACCATATCTTCTTCGTTTTAAGTCTGATTGAGATAACTCTTCATTCAATATGTTTAGAAAGAGAAGATGAACAACATGAATATTGACATTTTGTAATATTTGATAAAAAAAACTCCAAAGTTTTTTCAAATGTATGTTTTCTGCACTTTATCCAAATAAAAATTTAGATTTTATTCACAATTTGAAATTAAATTTTATTTGAGTAGTCAAATGATGAATCGCGGTTCAATTTGACTTAATTCAAGTTTTTTGCTCAAATCAAAGCATTTATGTTGCAAAAATTAACTTCAAGGTGTTTTAAAGAGTATTTAGAACTGAAAATATTAGTTTAAAAACTATAATATATATTTTTTGTTTTTTACTATAACTGTTGAGAGTTTTATACTGTTTATTTCTAATCGAGATATCAATTTCCAATCGAAATACTAAACAACTTGTTCTACACTTGACGCTTATATTTCTAATCGAGATATTAATTTCCAACCGAGATACTAAACAACTTGTTCTACACTTGACGCATGGGTGGAGTAGTTTTGCACATTTTTCTACGTTGAACATGTGAAATCAGCCCAAAGAACACTGTTACTACTCAAGCTTAACCCATCACTTGTAGGCATTACATTGTCGTTTCCATTTCTAAAATTTTAGCACCAATCGAAAAAAAAGAAGTTAAAATATGGTTAGTTCACATTCATGTCCTTCATATAAACCAATGTACCTCGTATATCCCACAAATACCCACTATAACCGGTTTTTAACCGGCTAGATGTCTGGCATTGAATCTCAAAAACTGGCAATGAGATTTCTTTTTTACAACTTGCATTTTCTTCAATTTTGTCAAGTGTCTAAAGTTTCTATACAACCAATGTACCATAGAAATGGCCTACAATTTATAATAAATAGTAAGTTTATGACTAGAAAAATGTAGTCATTAAAACAATTATTATAGTGACTTAATTGTTAAAACATATATTATACTAGTTTGAAAACCATATATTACACTGATTCAGAGATATGTATGTATTGATCTATGAATCGAGTACTAGTAATAATTGTAAAAAAAATAAAAAATGTCAATTTGGTTGGCATCCCTTTGCAAACTCTATATCTCGCGATTAATCGCAACCTTATAAACAGGTCTTATATATGTGTGCGTGCGTGCGTGTGTGTGTGTGTAAATTTTTACACAAGGTGTTTCCCTAGTTATTGTTATTGTTGTTATTGTTATTATTATTATTATTATTATACATTAGTCATATTTTTTTTAATTTTAAAATTTTATTGTAATTTTTTTCTACTTTAATAAGTTTGAGTGCGAGACTTTAAGTAGTAGAAGATAAGCCAACATAGTACTTGAAAAGATTTATTAATCATGAACGAATAGTGGCTATTTTTTCTCATTACAAATAAGGATTTCATAATCCATATATATTAGCTAAATTATATAAACATAGAGGGTTTAAAATGTTGTTTTCGCTGGAAACAAGTGTTTAGAAACTAAGATCTTCGATGGAACTTGCTCAAGTGCTCAATACTGTGCAATAATAGTAAGCTAACTCAAGTGATTAGCTATGTAGGTGTCTCTGTCCACTAGAATTGCAATTCGAGTCTTGATAGTTTCTTTTTTTTTTTTTTTAGTAAAATAAACGCCATAGGCCGCAAACTATATATAAAAACAATAATAACAATAACATAGAAAAAAAGTAATGTTGTGGTATAGATATAGCCTACTCTATTTTTTTTTTTGTTGAATAAAACAAATTACTGATGTCCTCACGCCCCTAGGGTAGCACCATAATAAGAATCTACTGGTGTTACAAGTAGAATAATAAGGGATCTATCAAGGTTCCGCATGCGAGATCTCAAAGGTCTTTAGTGTTCGCAACATAGAGCCCGAAGCTCAATCCCAGGCTCTAGAATATACTTAGGTGCAATTGAGACGGGCAATAATTGCACATATGTTGCAAGCATATGGAAGCCTTAGCTAACGTCCCTTGAATATAGAGTCCAAATCCTCCACTTCAGTTAAAGGGACTAACGCGTCATTAATTAGTTTTGAGCTTTGTCAATTTGTTTTCCAAGTTAAAGACGAGAATTAATTTGTTACTGAAAAAGAAAGTTAAAGAGGAGAATTATTTATCCAAAAACAAAATAAAAATATCGATATACATATTATTGCATCCCATTTACTTTAACCAATGAAACATCAGAACGGACTAGTTGATCCTTTTTCTCACTCAGACTCTGGATGAAATAAGCACTTATAATTGTTTTTTTTGTTTTTTTTGTTTTTTTTTGTTGGGAGGGGGGGGGGGGGGGGGGGGGGGTGGGGGTGGGGTGCGGCGGGGTGTTGGTTGGAGTGGAATATATAAACGTTGTCATCTGATTTCATTTCAAAAAAAAAGTCAGCGGAGAAATGTAAGGTGGCATTAATTTAAGTGAATTACGGAGTGTAGAGAGGTGTGTGCGTGTGTGAATGTGGGTGAAGTGGGAGTTAAGAAGAGGGATGGAACTTCAAAAAAAAAAAAAAGGATGGTATTTTGTAAATATGTATCTAAAGAGTGATTTGTTATTTGGTGAGTTTGTTTACAACGTTAACGTGATACATGTCAAAAGATTAATAGGGTGTTTAGAAACATTGGTTAGAATAAATTGATTAAAATTAATTGGTCAAAAACATTATAAAGCGTAAAGTTTTACACTGTAATAACTTTTTATTTTTTACTGTAACTGTTAAGAGTTTTACACTATGTATTAATTAGAACCAATTAGTTTTAATTGAGAGACAATCATCTTATAAATTATATTTATAGAAGAATATGAAATAGAAACTGAATTTAGCACTCCTCGTTGTAGCAACCGAACAACATTCCTTTTAAAACGGAATAGGTTGCTTATACCAATACTAATTTCCTACTTGTGAAAATCGAGAGCACTAGTTCACAAAGAGAAAGTTACCATGCGATGTGACTAGCCTAACCATCCGCAGTTTGATTACTAAAAAACTAGTACACCGATTATGATTCTTCAATTGCCACTAGTTGCAAACAGGCCAGGCCTAGAGGGAAACGTGCACGACACGATAAAGGGATAGGTTTGAGAAATAACACTTCTTTAGCGTTGGTTTTCCAAAATAATCACTTTTAAAAGAAAGTTTAAAAGAGGCAGCTTTTAAAAAATATAAAAAATAATTAATTACAAGTATTTTAGTTAGGATTAGACATATATTATTTAAAAGATATTTTGATCTTTTTAACTAGAAGAAATAATATTAATGAAAAGCAGAAAAAGAAAATTGATGGAACCGATATTAGTAGTAAAAAAGTAATATACTACCTCATTTACTCTGCGATAAAAATTGTCAAAACACAACACAATTATCAAATAGAAACTCAAGGCCAAGCACATTTATTTGATGGACGTGGCAAGACATGATAAAGGATAGCATGAGCATGAGCACCGTAAAGAATAAGCGACACAACAATGGCACGACACTATTACTTTTTTATTTCTGTATTTTTTATAATTTTCTTATGAGACTTACAACATACTATTTTTTTTCTTGACATAATTTTATCTTATTTGAATTTTTGCTTAGTAAGGTTTTCAATGTTGTCGTATTTTTTAATCATATAATTTGTTTTGGTATAACTTAATATTTTTATTGAGTTTATTATTTTTTTATTTTAATTTTGTAATTGGGCATGATTAGTCCATAAAGGCACAATTAAAGCATGGGCCCATTAAACGCACTAATAGATAAAATTATATGTTATATCACGTTTTTAAAAGTTGTGTTTATTTATACTATATTTAGAAAAGTTTTCAAATTAGTTGTTTCTTTTTTTTCACCCACAAAGAGGATAAAAACATTTACCTCCTTTATGAAGCTATGTATATGCATCAATACCCACCTGGCTTCATATGACTATTCTCTTTGGGGTTTGGGTTTTGCCATTTATTTATTATTTTAATCCATGGAAAGGCCATGAAAACCACGAGAAAGAGAGGGAAAAGGAGAAGTTGGAGGGAAGAAGAGCAAATGGAAAAAGGTAGAAATTTGTGCGCGAGAAGGGAAGAAAGGGGGGAGGGGCGGTACCAGAGTAAACACACATTGAGGAAGAAGAATTTTTTTTTAATTAATAACAAATCAGTTTTACTAAAATATTCTTTTTAAACAGCCAGGTGCAACTCACATGAGAGAATTTTAACTGGCATTCCATCTAAAATTAAAGGAGGCATTTTGAAAAATGGAGTTAAGAGAATTTGATTTTGGCAAAATGATCTTTTTTTTTTTGGCAGTTTTTTGATGAAAGAAAATATGCTTTTTGGGCATGAAAATAGTTCAAGTTTTTTTTCTTTTCACTCTGTTAAGATTCCTCTCATCGTTACAGTTATTATCGTCTTTTTTTTGAAAAAAACTATAATAGTCTAACTACCTAGAAAAACATGTTTTTTTTTTCTATAAAAAAAAAAAGAGACTTTTCCTCAATTAGGGTTTTTTTTTGCCCTTTCGTCAAAATCTCCCAAAATTAAAGTGTAGGCAACAAATTGCACTTTTTTTTAACTGTTAGGCCTAATTAAATTAAGAGATAAAGGTTTGGGATCAAAACACATATTTTTAAAAAGGTTATGGACCTTCCGAGCAATTTATCCTAACAAAAATTTCTCCACACTATGCACATATTCTTTTGTCAATTACAAATCTCACATTCATTTTCTATCTATTTCGAAAGTCTTAAATTGAAATATACAATTTAATGACAAACAATTTCATAAATTAATTAATCAACTGTATATAAATCATATAATAAATCAATAAATTAATCAAACCCATTAATTTAAATATAACTAATCAAATTCAAATATCTATAAATTACAAATACTCATCATATTTAAATAATAAATAATATCCATAAATCTATAATTTTCATAAATTAATCATACTTATAAATTAATCATGCTAAAAATCCACAAATTGATCATACCCACCATAGTCAAATAACTCATCATATCTATAAATCCATAAATATTGACCAATCACACTAATTGGTCTATAAATTAATCATACCCAATATATCTAAATAACTAATCAACAAAATAAAGACCCATAAATATCTAATTAAACACTTACATAGAAGAAGATAAAAAAGGATAAGGATAGAGATAGAGAGGGACAATGACTACAGTTTTGGGCGTTTTAGTTGTGTTTTTAAGAGTTGAGTTCCTGTTTTGTGTCTAATTATCGAGTTGGTATAGTGATTTTAAAACACCTTACATGATATTTTTACTAAAAACCGTCATAAAAAACTCAACCTTGCACCATGATTTTTAGAAAAAACTGTCGCATAAGGATGAACCTCCTATCACGATAGTTTTTATATTTTCAGCTTTACTCAGTGTATTTTTCCTATCACCATAGTTTTTATATTTTCGGCTTTACTTTATGCATTTTTCCCCACCCACTTGACAGTTTTTGAAAAAAAAAAATGTTGTTAAATTAAAGTCATGTAATCTTAAATTTCTAGTAGTGGTATGAGATGAAAGAGAGAAAAATATAAATGTATTTTTAGATTTTTGTTCTCAAATTTTTTATAATATACTATTTATTTTACATTTAAAAATACATGACATTATTTAGTAGATCTTTAACCTGATTTGCTATTTTGCCATTTATCTGAATGTATAATTAATCCAAATAATTCTTCAGTTCAGGAGTATGTTTAAGTTTTTTACTCTATTATTTAGGGAAACTCTACGATGATGCCCATGATATACGTACCACTGGCAGTGCTCTTTTGTAGGCCTTCTAGGTGCAAGTGGTGTACAGAAATAACATGGACCTGCCCATACCATATTGAAGCCAGTAAGTAAAACAATTCAAAAAAAAAAAAAAGGAGAGAGAAGAAAAAGGAGAAAAAGTTGCCGGGCAAGAAATGAACAGTGGAAAAGATCATGTAGACAAGTAGAAGTTGCAATAGTGACGAAGAAATCACAAGACTATTAAAACGAAAAGAAGAAGAGGTGAGATACAGATCAAAAATTAAGGAAAAAAGGTTTCTAGAAGTCGGATTATGAAGTGGGTATCTGTGGATTTGTCTGGTCCATTGCATTATGAAGTGCCTTTTGGATGAAGCTGAAATAACAAGAGGGCGAAATCGGCTTTTTCAAAACAAAGGAAATGAACCCATATGAAGATCATAACTCTAATTTGTATATTAATGTTATCTTGTGTTCCGATGTTATTTTTTTCCTTCGCTTGCAGATATTTAGGTTGAACCCCATTCAGATGGAGAAAGTTGTGTTCTGTGTTCTCATTGCCCCCTTTCCTTTTTTTTTTTTTTTCGATAACCTCAGTTTCTTTGCAAGAATAACAAGTTTCAAACTTTAACTTGTTTCTAGCAGCCAAAAAAAAAAAAAAAAACACTCTAACTAGTTGCAGAAAAAAATAAAAACAAAACTATTCGACCCAGCCATTGGAGCATTCGCCTAAATGAACTCCGCTCCATATCAAATTTAGACCACCATGCTTATTCGGCTAAGAGGACCAAAAAAAAAAAAAAAATTCCGCAATAACTTCTTGTGCTGTACTTCAACCAAATGGAATATATATATATATACATGGCACGTTTTGCTGCACACACGCGGATCACATGCAACCATACTTATTGAAGACTTCTTTAACTAACCGTACAACTCACAAGACCCCATTTCTCTGCCGTTGGATTTGGACACTAGGATTGGGCAGATATCATGGGCACTATTGTAGAGTTTCCCTATCATTTATTATTATATAATTTTTAATATATAATTTTTTATTATATTATTTATTATATAAAAAAAAAGAAATAGTACATTTATAGTTTAATTTCTAGTTTCTTATTTCTTTTTTGACCAATATTCTTTAAGGTAATTTGACATATACGGTTGCTAGTACAAGACTACAAAAACCCTTTTTTTTAAAAAAAAATAATAATAAAGAAAAGAAGAAGAAAAAGACTTCAAATTCCCAATTTTACCAACGGGGACAAACCGATTACCGTTTTTTGGTTATACACCTTTTAAAAATGAGCTCTAAACAATAAGATCTTAATATCTGTGATGGAAAAACCTTTCAAGTTTCTATCTTAGATATTTTAGGAGTGATAATTGCCTTCCCCATTTTCCTCCTTCAGATGGCTATGATTTCCGCCATGACGAGCTGTGCTACCAGCAAAAAACATATTCTTCATCTGCAAACCCTCCTAACGACTTTTTTCGTCCTCATTTCATGCCTCCCTTCAGTTACCGGTGAGGAACAGACTCGTTATGAACCCGTCGATAACATAGCGATCGACTGTGGCTCTTCAGAAAACACGACATCATTGGACCCGCGGAGCTGGTTCGGAGACGTGGAATCTAAATACTTCAGGTCAGAAGGCCTAAATCAACGTTCGGTCGCTTTGGAAGCCGTTGATCAACCAATTATAGTGGACAAGGTCCCTTACAGAACGGCTCGCCTCTCACGCTTCGAATTCACCTACAAGATACCAGTAACTCCCGGCCCAAAGTTCATCAGGCTCTACTTCTATTCAGCCAATTCTTACCGAGACTATAATCTTTCCACGGCCTTCTTCTCAGTCAAGGTCGGTCCATACACCCTCCTAAACAACTTCAGCGTTCCTCTTACTGCTGATGCTCTTGGTGGCTTAGAAGGCATAAAGAGAGAATTCTGCATAACTGCTGTGCAGTCAATTCTGAACATAACGTTCTTTCCTAATTCTTCAATTCCGGGCTCCTTTGCTTTCGTCAACGGCATCGAAGTGGTATCCATGCCCTCCGATCTTTATTATTCGGATAAAGCTAAACTTGTGGCGCGGCAAGGGGTATATCCCCTTGAAAACAATACTGCTCTGGAGACGATGTATCGCATAAACATTGGTGGAAATGCTATCTCTCCCGCTGACGACACTGGCACGTTCCGGCAATGGGAGAAGGAAGATAGCTACCTGACGGTAGCGGGGACAAGTGTTTTGCCAGTTATTGATACCAACTCTACCCTCCATTTCAAAAGCAAACTCTCGTCTTACGCCGCACCAGCCAACGTTTATAAGACAGGTCGGTCTATGGGAGATATTAATACAAAAAAAAATGCAATCAGGAGTTACAGGCTCACCTGGGAATTTCCCGTGGACTCCGGGTTTAGTTACATGCTAAGGTTGCATTTCTGCGAGATTGAAACAGCGTTCAGTAAGGTAGGCGACCGCGTCTTTAATATTTATATCTCAAATGAAACCGCAGCGGAGAATTTCGACATAATCTTGTCTAGTGGTGGCCAATTTGTACCTTACTATACAGACTTTGTGGTCTTAAAGCTTGGCGAAAAAAGTCAGAAGAAAATTAATCTCTCCGTCGCTCTGCAAGCTAACCTTATTGACGCGAACAGTGCCTTCGTTGATGCAATCTTGAATGGACTGGAGATCTTCAAATTAAACGAGACCACTGGTAATCTTGCCGGTCGAAATCCAGACCCAATTCCTCGAGCCACAAATGTCTCACCATCCACACAACCAACTAAGGAGAAGAGTAATCGAACGACAATCATTGCCATCGTCTCCGGTGTGCTTTCTGGCGTAGTTCTTCTCTTCGTTCTCGGATTATTCTTTTTTCTCCGACGAGCAAGAAAAGTCAAAGGCTCAACCTCTAGTGCTGGAACTACTTGGTGGGGCCCCATTTCGTTTACTACGACCAAGTCAAGCAAGACTCGAGGCTCATCCTCTTTGCCGTCTGATTTGTGCCGTTTCTTTTCATTGGCTGAGATCAAAGCCGCCACCAACAACTTTGAAGATATTTTCATCATTGGAGTGGGTGGGTTTGGCAACGTGTACAAAGGCTACATCGACAATGGGAGCACTCCAGTCGCCATCAAACGACTGAAGTCCGAGTCATCACAAGGGGCCCACGAGTTCAAGACCGAGATCGAAATGCTCTCTCACCTCCGTCACCGCCATCTCGTCTCTCTGATCGGCTACTGCAATGAGGACCGTGAGATGATCCTCGTTTACGACTACATGGCACGTGGCACTCTCCGAAGCCATCTCTACAACACCGATAACCCACCACTAACGTGGAAACAACGCCTCGAGATTTGCATAGGAGCAGCTCGTGGGCTGCACTATCTACACACAGGTGCCAAGTACACGATCATCCACCGCGACGTAAAGACAACCAACATTTTACTGGATGAGAAATGGGTGGCCAAGGTCTCTGATTTCGGGCTTTCGAAAATGGGCCCTACCACCATGTCGAAAGCCCACGTCAGCACAGTAGTCAAGGGCAGTTTCGGGTATTTGGACCCCGAATACTACCGACGTCAGCAGCTGTCAGAAAAATCCGACGTGTACTCATTTGGCGTCGTTTTGTGCGAGGTTCTTTGTGGTAGGCCACCGATAATTCGCAACGCCGAGAAAAAACAAGTGAGCCTTGCCGAGTGGGCCCGGAGCTGTTACCACAATGGGACGCTTTATCAGATCATAGATCCTAATCTGACGGGCAAGATTACACCGGAGTGCTTGAAGAAGTACGGTGAGATAGCGGTGAACTGTATGCATGATAACGGGACAGAAAGGCCGTCAATGAACGACGTTGTGTGGGGCCTGGAGTTCACAATGCAATTACAGCAAAACGCGGAGGACAACGACAGGATTGGTGTGGCAATAATGGAGGCTAAGGGTGAGGATGAAGTTGTTTTCTTGAATAATAAAAATAGTAATAACAGTGATGGAACGTTTACTTGTAGCTGGGAAGACTCATTAGTGTTGAAAAGTAGTGGGATGACTAAAATCAATAGCTCTGAGCAAGGATCTAATACCAACGAGTCCATCAAAGGAATGTCTGGGGCTGTCTTCTCTGAGATCAATAATCCAAAGGGGAGATGAATCAAATTATAAGTAGGATATATAACAATTTAATAGCCTAAGCTTTTCAATTTGTCTTGATTGCAGTCATCAATATCCTATCATAAATTCCACAGTACCAAATTAGGTTAAGTTGTAGAATTTTTTATATTATACCGTACAATATTATTTATGTTGTACTAGATACGTACGTACGTGAATGAAAAACATATGCGTGTGAATTTATTTAACAATGATAAAGGGAAAATAAAAATTAGGTCTCTTTTTTAGCCTTGCTTGCACCATGCCTTTTTTTTTTTGGTCTTTAAAAAAAGCTTCATGAAGACTTAAAGATCGAAACAACGAAAGAGCCACTGAACAAACAATTAGTCACGTATATATATTCGTTAATTTGGCACGTAGATTGCAACAGTCTATCCTAATTGGGTAAAAGAGACTCCATGAATCACTTAAAGATTATATTCAGCAAAGAGCAAAAATATACAGAAACAATAGAAAACCATGTTAATTAACCGTGCGTTTGGCACCTTACGAATTTATTTAAAAGCTCTTGCATGCTATTTGTTGATGGAGGAAAATGATCAATCAATAGTGCTCACAATTCACTCACGGTTTACATGAATTAAAAACAATAAAAATAAAAAGAAAGGATCAAAGTAAGAATTAGACACATAGATTTATAATGGTTCACTCTTTAATGAGTTATATTTGTTGTGTTTTCCTTATTTCGTACAATACATTTTTAGATTTCTGGGACAAAAAGAAAAACTAGAGATTATGTTTTCTTCACAGAGGGAGACAAGAACCCCCTCTCTTTTCTATCTCCTCATTTTATATAATGTTGCATTATTATTAAAATAGTGATTAGAATATTGTTTGGGGGATTTGTTGCAATATGGAGCCAAATCAACCTAGCAAAGGAGAAAGAAAAAAAAAAAAAAAAAAACGCGCTGCATTGGGGAGGGCAGAGACACAGCGCCGCGGCGCCCGAAAACGAGCGCCGCGGCGCCCAAAACAAGCGCCGCGGCGCCCATCCGAGAATGAACCAGCGCCGCGGCGCCCAAAACAAGGGCCGCGGCGCCCGGAGTCTGGTTTATTGCGAAACTTTGAGTTAGAGTCGAACTCAAACGCCCCAAAAAGGGGAAACCACTAGGGTTTCCCATTAGTTGCTATATTTCTCCTCCTTTGGTTATAAATAGACATAAGGTGGCTAGGGTTGTGTGTGTGAAAATTGTGAGAGGCATAATTTT
The DNA here is from genome assembly GCA_025403435.1 of Artocarpus heterophyllus. Lineage (NCBI taxonomy): Eukaryota > Viridiplantae > Streptophyta > Magnoliopsida > Rosales > Moraceae > Artocarpus > Artocarpus heterophyllus. The sequence continues at coordinate 8,410,568 of CM046348.1, read as the reverse complement.
GTGAGAGGCAAAATTCTTGAGAGCTTCATCCTTGAGAGAGAAAAAATTCCCATTGGGTGTTAGATAGAAGAGAGTTTTGGTAAGCACAGTTTGTGAGTGTGTGAGAAACTGCTCTTGTAATCTGTAATCTCCTTCATCATAGTGGAATCTGCAAGCGGCAGAAACAGGACGTAGTCTCAATTTTGGACGAACCTGTATAAAAATTTGGTGTCTCTTTTTCTTCTTTTCTCCTATTTATTTTCTGCAATTGTTCGTTCTTGCGATCCTTGGAATTAGGAGTCAACTAATTCCCCAACAACTGGTATCAGAGCAGAGGTTTTGATCAAGAACGATGACTGGAGAAGAAGGTATGGCAGTCGGCATCACCAAATTCGATGGTTCAGGTTTTTCCTATTGGAGGATGCAAGTAGAAGACTACTTGTACAGCAGGAAACTGCACTTGCCCTTGGGTAGTAAGCCCGAAGGCATGAAGGATGAGGAGTGGAGTCTCCTTGATAGACAGGTACTCGGTGTGATCCGTTTGACTTTGTCAAAGAACGTTGCCCACAACGTTGCAAAGGAGACTACTACAGCAGGGATGATGAAGGCTCTGTCAGAGATGTATGAGAAGCCCTCAGCCAACAACAAGGTACATCTCATGAAGAAGCTTTTCAATTTAAAGATGTCTGAAGGTGCCTCGGTGGTAGAGCACCTGAACAGTTTCAACACCGTCCTAAACCAATTGGTCTCGGTAGAGATTAAATTCGATGATGAGATCAATGCTCTAATCCTCTTGGCCTCGTTACCGAATAGCTGGGAACCCATGAGGGTGGCTGTAACACCCGTATTTTTTTAACGGGCATAATTTTGTAAAATTTAATGAATAAAATGTGACTATTTAAAATTACTAAGTTGTTTATGATCATAAAAAAAAAATAATACCATTTTAGTATTTTCTTACCAAGTCTTCCTAAGAAACATTCAAAACTTACCAACACTTACTTCTACCAATCTTGTCTCCCTAAATTATTGCTCAATTATATAAACTTCTTCTCATTTTGCTAAAGGTATCCGAAGGGGACATTGAATTATTTTCCGTCAATTCATAGAAGACATGGAGATATTTTCTCAACCACCTAATTAATTATTTCCTTATCTTCTTCTATAATTCACTCCAATTATCCCCTCAATTATGTTGGCATTATTTGCTAAAAGTCTTCATGGGAGACAAGATGATATTTTCCTTTAAGACTCTTTTGTTTCTTCTTACAACTTTTCCCCGTAAACATCCCATTCCTCTTAAGCATTTTGATATCTTTTTATTTAATTATCACCACCTTTTTCTCTAGTTCTCATTCTCTCCCTTCTCACTTCAAATTTCTAACTAAAGACATAGAGCACAAAGCTCTCTTTGTGGCCAAGACAATTATAATTCCCAACGATGATCGAGGCGGTTTTAAAGTTAATTCAAGCTTGATTGATAACCCAAACTTTGGTGCTTTTCAAAGAAGTTTTGAGGTAGGTTTTCTTTAATCTAAACTTAGTTTTTAGTATGCATTTTCTCCATGTTTAATGCATAAAAATACTTTAATGGCACTAGTAGACGGGTTTACACATAACTCACTTATGAATGTGATTATACGTTGTGCTTTAGTTTTAATTGTCCTTATGCATGCCTTAGGGTCAAGGATGTGTGGAGCTAACGTTAATTGATTCCAGGATTAAAAGATTGTTGATAAGCTTGAAAGGTAGGGATTCTATTACTCATTTTTGTGAGGTTTTTATAGAATTAAAATTGATTGTTTTGCCGCAATATATATATATCTATGTTGAACTGATATTATATGAGTATCACATATGAAACTATGACATGGACTCGTCTTGTATTGTACGGCGAGGAACATAATGAATTGACACATGTTATAAATTGAGAACATGGTTAGGAAAACTGACTCTATTAATAATGATTTAATATAGAGAAATGGTGAGACATGAAGAGGGCGGCGGTTACGTCCTTGGGCATGAATACCCAAAAAGGTAAAATAGGGGGAAGGTGATGACGCTTCCTTGGGTTGAAAGTCCCAAAACACACTGTACAGGAATTGATTTGGTGAGGACTCGGGGCTTGATGTCCCCTCACCGGAACACCCTTGGAATGTTTATGGGGTGATCAAGTGCGCCCATTTGGGTTTCGATGAGTTGAGTGATACTCAATTTAACATGGATACCTAGGAACAATGATGATTGGTAATATTTGTATAAATGTGTAATTATGACACTTGGTAATGATTAACTACGGTATCCATAAGATGTGATCATAATAAACCTCATAATCTGGAATATGATGTAACCTACTAACCATGCAGTTTTTAATGTGGTAATGGATAAACCATAAGGTGAGTCATGATTTCCCTACTGGGCATGTCGATGCTCATCCCTATCATATCTTCATATCTCAGGTGGAACTCAGTGCAACATATTTGAAGAGGAATAACGAAAACAATCCTGCTGTTTTCGTGTTAGAAGACCCTGTTTAATTACAACTTATCTACAACATGTAAGAGTTGTATTATTTTTTTTTATGGCTGTGTTAAGTTATTTGGGAATTGTACTATGGTGATGATGACTGTAATTATATATATTTGGTGCTACACTAAAAACTGTGGTTTGTATTTAAAACGTTTATTTTTATTTTTCTTGTTGTTTAAAGACCCATGGGCATTGTTTAATTGATTTAAATAATATAAAATTTAAAATTATTTTTATTTATTTAAAACTGTTAACCCCCACATAGGGGTGTTACAGTGGCCATTACAAATTATCTAGGGAGTGCAAAATTGAAGTTTGTCGATGTCAGAAACTCTATTCTGGCGGAAGAAGTTCGCAGGAAGGACTCAGGTGAAGCCTCTTCGTCGAACTCGGCCCTTAATGTTGATAATAGGGGCAGGAAACTTGACAGGCAATCCAACAGGGATAATGGCAGGAGAGGCAAGTCGAGGAATGGGAGAAGCAAGTCAAGGAACAGTAGGACCATGGAGTGTTGGAACTGTGGGAAGATGGGCCACTTGAAAAAGAACTGCAGGGCTCCAAGGAAGAATGAAGACAAGACTAATGATGAAGCTAACGCCGCCACTGAAGAGCAACAGGATGCCTTAATCTTGTCTATCGACAGTTCTTTTGATTTGTGGGTGATAGACTCAGGAGCATCATTCCACACCACAGCACACCGTCATGTCCTGAAGAACTACGTTGCTGGAAATCATGGTAAGGTTTATCTCGCTGATGGAGAACCTTTGGATATAGTTGGCATTGGAGATGTCAGTTTAAAAATGCCTAATGGGTCGGTATGGAAGATTCATAAGGTGAGACATGTTCCTAAATTAATGCGCAACTTGATTTCGGTGGGGCAACTGGATGATGATGGACATAAAGTAACCTTCAATTGTGGAGGTTGGAAAGTCACGAAAGGAGCGATGGTTATTGCTCGGGGACGCAAGACTGGAACTCTCTACATGAACTCTAGTTGCAGAGATACCCTAGCAGTTGCTAATTCTGCTGCCAATACTGAGCTATGGCATTATAGGCTCGGTCACATGAGTGAGAAGGGGATGAAAGTGCTTCACTGCAAACGAAAACTGCCGGGTTTAAAAACTGTTGATCACAGTTTGTGTGAAGCTTGCATCTTTGGTAAACAGAAGAGAGTGAGTTTCTCAAATATGGGTAGAGAGCCTAAGTCCAGGAGATTGGAGCTTGTTCACACAAATGTGTGGGGGCCTGCGCCGGTGACTTCCCTTGGTGGCGCTAACTATTATGTGACGTTCATAGATGACTCAAGCAGGAAGGTATGGGTTTACTTTCTGAAAAATAAATCTGATGTGTTCGATGCTTTCAAGAGATGGAAAGCCATGGTGGAGAACGAGACAGATTTAAAGGTGAAGTGCTTGCAGTCTGACAATGGGGGAGAGTACCTAGGTGAAGATTTCAGGCGGTACTGTGCTGAGAATGGGATAAAGATGAGGAAGACCATTCCAGGGAAACCACAACAGAATGGGGTAGCTGAGAGGATGAACAGGACTTTAAACGAGCGTGCTAGGAGCATGAGGTTGCATGCAGGGCTGCCAAAGATGTTTTGGGCTGAGGCGATTAACACAGCCGCTCATCTGATAAACAGAAGTCCATCCACACCGCTGAAGTTCAAGCTACCAGAAGAAGTATGGAGCCATAGACAGGTTGATCTCTCTTACTTGAGAGTGTTTGGTTGTGTTTCATATGCACATATTGATTCTGCTGCTAGAAGTAAACTGGATGCCAAGTCAAAGAAGTGTTTTCTGGTTGGCTATGGCGGACTTGAGTTTGGTTATCGTCTCTGGGATGACCAAAGCCGGAAGATTATCAGGAGCAAGGATGTGATCTTCAACGAAGGTGTTCTGTACAAGGACAGAGACAGCACGGACTCTAGGGGTTCAGGTTCTGAAGATAAGAAGCCTGAGGTGATTCCATTGAAGGATCTGCCTGAAGTGGAGGTGCAAAATCCAGAGGTTGAAGACCAGGAAAACATAGCTCCAGAAGAAAACCAGAGGACTCCTGCCACACCAGTCAGGAGGTCTAGCAGGACCATTAGACCGCCGCAGAGATACTCCCATACTCTGCATTACATCTTGTTGACCGACAAAGGTAAGTCAGAGAGCTTTGATGAAGCCGTGGAGGCTGGAGATTCGGTCAAGTGGGAGTTAGCCATGAGGGGCGAGTTGGATCGGACATGGCAACTGGCAAAGTTACCATAGGGTAAAAAGTCCTTGCACAACAAGAGGGTATACCGGGCAAAAGATAAAAGTGCTGGCAGCAAGCGGTATAAGGCAAGGTGGGTGGTAAAAGGATCCAGAGATATGCTCACCAAGATGGATCCGATCGAGAAACTGAAGTTGTGCGCAACTTCAGTTGGACTTCTCCATGAGGCGTGAGAAGTCGTTGCCGCTGCAGTTGGAGACATGGTGATTGATTAGTCTCCAAGTGGGAGATTGTTGCAATATGGAGCCAAATCAACCTAGCAAAGGAGAAAGAAAAAAAAAAAAAAAACGCGCTGCATTGGGGAGGGCAGAGACACAGCGCCGCGGCGCCCAAAAACGAGCGCCGCGGCACCCGAACCAGCGCCGCGGCGCCCAAAACAAGGGCCGCGGTGCCCATCCGAGAATGAACCAGCGCCGCGGCGCCCAAAACAAGGGCCGCGGCGCCCGGAGTCTGGTTTGTTGCGAAACTTTGAGTTAGAGTCGAACTCAAATGCCCCAAAAAGGGGAAACCACTAGGGTTTCCTATTAGTTGCTATATTTCTCCTCCTTTGGTTATAAATAGACATAAGATGGCTAGGGTTGTGTGTGTGAAAATTGTGAGAGGCATAATTTTGTGAGAGGCAAAATTCTTGAGAGCTTCATCCTTGAGAGAGAAAAAATTCCCATTGGGTGTTAGATAGAAGAGAGTTTTGGTAAGCACAGTTTGTGAGTGTGTGAGAAACTGCTCTTGTAATCTGTAATCTCCTTCATCATAGTGGAATCTGCAAGCGGCAGAAACAGGACGTAGTCTCAATTTTGGACGAACCTGTATAAAAATTTGGTGTCTCTTTTTCTTCTTTTCTCCTATTTATTTTCTGCAATTGTTCGTTCTTGCGATCCTTGGAATTAGGAGTCAACTAATTCCCCAACAGGATTCCCTTTGGGCGTGGTGCCCCTGCGCGTGTGAAGAGTGCATCAAGTGCTATGCCAGTGGTTTTAATTTTAGACGCATTATCTAGACTGTCAGTCTTACCTATTTTTGTCTATTCTTCTTCAAGTGATAAGTGTAATAATAAGTGGAGAACATGAAATTAGTTTAAGCTTGACTTCATCCAAAAATTGCAAGATAAATCAATTACTTTAACTTTCATTCTATTTCAAAATAATAAACCAAGTTGGGCTTTTTATTTATCTTAACTTTAAGCCCGAAACCGTCGAGATCCCATACAATATTATTCAAACCGATTTATCTAACACTCCATAAATATAAATATGGGGCTCAGATTACTTCACAAGAAATTGTAAGTGCCCGAAAGTTTAATCTTGAGAAGAAAGTAAAGGCATGTTCCATGTATTTACTGGCCTGCTGGGGCATCTTTCAAATTTATTGCATGCCGGGCGACTATTTGTAGTCTCAAAGTCAAGTCGTTGTCTGCTTTTGCAACAAAAGAAACAGAAAATTCCAGTCGTTCAGAAACGCTAAAGAGGATGATGACAAAGGTAAATGATTCACGAAATATCGTAAGTGAAATACTATTGCAATGACTTTTTCATATTAAAATTGGTCAATATCAATGACCTACCGTTCGCTTTCAAAGAGGAATCTTGTAAAGAAAATACAACATATAATGACAAAACCTCGAGTCTTGTCAATTGAAACAAATATTTTTTTAGACAAATAAATAAAGAGGATAATTAATTATTGGTTGGAAATGGATCCCAATTTCATGATTTTGTTCTTTTCGTTCTTTACAAATGGAAGGAGAACACCCAAAATGATCAAAACAGACTCATCACTGGCATGAGGGGGTCGGCTCACACGACAAGTGGGGCAACTATTTGCAGTAGCAATGTTAGGTGGATATACAAACTAAAGCGATAATCAAAAAGAAAGAAAAATAAAATAAATAACTTGAGAAAGTTCGTAGTTATTCCGAGTGTAAGAAATTTCTATTGAGTTCTTGACTTTATTAGTAGTTCTAGGCTTCTTTATAAGCGAAAACTTTATTAAAAAAGAAAAAGAAAAAATTACAAATTTTTAATCAACTTATAATATGTTTGATAAAATAATTAAAACTGCTTTTACTGTAACATATGAAATTTTACATTATAACAATTTTTTTAATTGTTACTGTAGCATGTGAGAGCTTTACATTATTTATAACTGAGAAAGACCACCTTAAGTATCCTAATAAACCAAATGATTTATCTCATATAATTATTAATCATGGCCAATGGCCAAATCTCTCCTTAAATATTTTCCACCATGCTAAATTTGCCCATGTTTATTATGTGTAAACCCTAACTTTATGTATTGTAAAAAAATCGAGTATTTCTTTTTTTAATCTCATATTATTTTTTTGATAACAACAAATATGTATCAATTCCTTGATTGGTGTGCCCGAATTAGTTTTTTAAGTTATCTACTTAGATTTGCGTTACTAATACCAAGTTTTTTTTAATTATATAAGATTATGCTGAAAGATATATTTTTAATGACTATGCTTTAATTTATATATAATTAAAAATTTGTATATATAATACAATTTTAGGCTATTTTTACAGCACATCACCGCCTTTTTGAAGCTTTTAAACTTCAGTCCGTCTCCACTGGTTAAATTGATCTCAACCACTCATATTCCCGGAGGGGTATTGATGTGATATTGACATCTGTGTTAGTTGTAAACAGGTTTTCTACCGGGCAGTAACATATAATTAAGAGGGACGTTTGTTTCATGTATTTTTTAAATTTAATGAATTTAAATTTAAATTTGAGTATTAAAATTTTTTTGGATATGTGTTTGTTTTTCTTAAAATTTAAATCATTTAAGTATCAAGAATTTAAGTTTTTACAGTTCTCATTCCCTCTTAAACTTTTGATACTTTGATGTCTTTGCTACAGTAAAAACTAAAATTCTCTCTACTATATTTAAGAGAAAAAAATTATAACTTCTTCATTTGATATCCAATTGAGATGATTCTTTTTTCACTATATTTCTAATGAAGAGAGAAATAAATCAAGATACATATTGCATATTTTTTAAGAACATTAACATTAAGATTTTATCAGATTTATTAATAAATTAAAAACTATCTTCACTACCTTTCCAAACACAAATTTCAATTTTATTCTTTACTCAGATTAAAACTTAAATGCACATCCAAACGTCAATTTGCATAACAATTTAAATCACTAACTCAAATCCTAATTCAAATCACATTAACTCAAATTAAATCATTAATTTGAATCACTAGTAGTTTTTAATTCAGTAACATGCATTTGGTTGTTGTCTGCTTTTTTTTTTTTTTCTCTCTTTTGCCTCTATAAAAATCAAAGCTTCAAAATACCGTAACTTTTTTATTTTAACTCCGATAAAAACAATTTTTCTTCCTACGCATTCAAAGCAAAGAGAAGAACAAATCCTCATCCATATAGTTCATGAAAAAACTGTCATTTTACTAAGGTTTTGTAACACCTCAACAACATATACTTGGTTGTTTTTAAGTTTTTCTCTCATTTGCTTCTATACAAACTGAAGTTTTAAAATGCCATATCTTTTTCGTTTTAACTCCGATTGAGATGATTTTTCATTCAATATGTTTAGAACGAGAAGATGAACAACATAAATATTGACATTTTGTAATATTTGATTAAAAAAAAACTCTAAAACTTTTTCAAACGTATGTCTTCTACACTTCATCTAAATAAAAACTTAGATTTTATTCACAACTTGAAATTAAATTTTATTTGTGTAGTCAATGATGAATTGCGGTTCAATTTAACTTAATTCAAATTTTTTGCTCAAATCAAAACATTTATGTTGCAAAAATTAACTTCTAAGGTGTTTCAGAGAGTGATTGGAACTGAAAACGTTAGTTTGAAAACTATAATAATTTTTTGTTTTTTACTATAGTTGTTGAAAGTTTTATACTACCAATTTCCAATCGAGATACTAAACAACTTGTTCTACACTTGACGCATGGGTGGAGTAGTTTTGCACATTTTTCTACATTGAACATGTGAAATCAGCCCAAAGAACACTATTACTACTCAAGCTTATCCCACCACTTGTAGGTAGGGCCGGCAATATGGGTTGCGACACAACGACATAATACGAATCCGACACGTTTTTTTGCAGATTAGTATCAGAAAATTTAACCACGGGTCATTTTAGTGTCAACCCGAAACTGACCCGTCAAAAAATGGGTCGTGTTCGGGTCAACCCGTCTGACACTAAAATGACTCGTTTCTAACCCGTATTTAATTAATTAACTTCAAAAAGATTAATATTATTTCATATATAATATAAGCCCCTAAAAGATCAAACCCTACCTCTCTTATCACTCATCTTCTTGTTGAAGTGGTATGAAACTCTTCTAATTTTATGTTTTTTTTTTAATATTATATATATTAATGTAGGCGGGTTATATGCGGGTTGTGAGTTACAATCGGGTTATGGGTCAAAAATGGTCGCGGGTCATTATTTTTTGATACTGTGCATAAGGAACGGGTTGACACGGGTCGTGTTCGTGTCAACCCGTATCAAAACGAGTCGTGTTAGGGTTGAGAATTCTCAACCCGTTCGTGTCACGGGTCAGGTTAGTATCAACCTAATTTTTGTAAAAATTAACTCCAACCCAACACTAACCCGACCCACCAACCTGTTCCGCCACCCCTACCTCATAGGAATTACATTGTCGTTTCCATTTCTAAAATTTTTGCACCAATTGAAAAAAGAAGAAGGTTAAAATATGGTTAGTTTACATTCATGTCCGTCATATATAACCAATGTACCTCATATATCCCATGAATACCCACTATAACCAGTTTTTAACCGGCTAGATCTCTGGCATTGAATCTCAAAAACTGGCAATGAGATTTCTTTACAACTTGCATTTTCTTCAATTTTGACCACTGTCCAAAGTTTCTATACAACCAATGTACCACAGAAATGGCCTACATTTGATAATGTATAATAAGTTTATGACTAGAAAAATGTAGTCATTGAAACAATTATTATAATGACTTAATTGTTACAACATATGTTATACTAGTTTGAAAACCATATATTTCACTGATTCACAGATATATATGTATCGATTAATGAATCGAGTACTAGAAATAATTGTAAAAAAAAAAAAAAAATTTCAATTTGGTTGGCATCCCTTTGCAAACACTATGTCTCACGATTAATCGCAACCTTATAAACCGATGTTATGTGTGCGTGAGTGTATAAATTTGTACACAAATTGTTTCCCTAGTTATTGTTATTGTTGTTGTTGTTGTTGTTCTACATTAGTTATATTTTTTTTAATTTTAAAATTTTATTTTAATTTTTTTTCTACTTTAATAAATTTGAGGGCGACGCTTTGGTAGAGGATAAGCCAACATAGTACTTGAAAAGCTTTATTAATCATGAACCTATAGTGGTTGTTTTTTCTCATTACAAATAAGGATTTCATAATCCATATATATTAGCTAGATTATATAAACATAAAGCCTTTAAAATGTTGTTTTTGCTGGAAACAAGTATTTAGAAACTAAAATTTCCGGTGGAACTTACTCAAGTACTACAATGCTGTGCAATACAGCATTAAATAACATAGTAAGCTAACTCAAGTGGTTAGTTACGTAGGTGTGTCTGTCCACTAGAATTCGAGTCTTGACTTTTCTTTTTAGTAAAATAAATGCTATAGGCCCCAAACTAAATATAAAAACCATAATAACAATAACATAGAAAAAAGTAATGTTGTGGCATAGATATAGCCTTCTCTATCTTCTTCTCTTTTTTTTGTTGAATAAAAAAAGATTAGTGGTATGCTCATGCCCTTGGGTAGTATCACAATAAGAATCTACTAGTACTACAAGTAGAATGATAAGAGGTCCATCAAGGTTCCACATGCGAGATTTCAAAAGTCCTTAGTGTTCGCAACACAGGGCTCGGACCTCAATCCCAACATCTACAATATGCTAAGGCGCAATTGAGACTGTAACGCCCCTATGTGGGGGTTAACAGTATTGAATAAATAAAAATACTTTTAAATTTTATATTATTTAAATCAATTAAACAATGCCCATGGGTCTTTAAACAAAAATAAAAATAAAAATAAACTTTTTAAATACAAACCACAGTTTTTAGTGTAGCACCAAATATATATAGTACAGTCATCATCACCATAGTACAATTCTCAAATAACTTAACACAGTCATCATGAAAAAAGTAATACAAATCTTACATGTTCTAATAAGTTACAAATAAACAAGATCTTCTAACACGAAAACAGCAGGGATGTTTTTGCCTATTCCTCTTGAGATATGTTGCACTGAGTTCCACCTGAGAGATGAAGATATGATAGGGATGAGCATCGACATGCCCAGTAGAGAAAATCATGACTCACCTTATGGTTTATCCATTACCACATTAAAATTGCATGGTTAGTTAAGTTACATCATATTCCAGATTATGAGGTTTATTATGATCACATATCGTGGATACCATAGTTAATTATTACCAAGTTTCATCATTATACGTTTATACAAATATTACCAATCATCATTTTTCCTAGGTATCCATGTTGAATAGAGTATCACTCAACTCATCGAAGCCCAAATGGGCGCGCTTGATCACCCTCTAAACATTCCAAGGGTGTTCCGGTGAGGGGACATCAAGCTCCGAGTCCTCACCAAGTCGATTCATGTACAGTGTGTTTTGGGACTTTCGACCCAAGGAAGCGTCATCACCTTCCCCCTATTTTACCTTTTAGGGTATTCATGCCCAAGGACGTAACCGTCGCCCTTTTTACATCTCACTATTCCTTTATATTCATTTTTTTTTTATTTATAGAGTCAACTTTCCTAACCATGCTTCTCAATTTATAACATGTGTTAAATCATTATGCTCCTCGCTATACAATATACATATTTTACAACATAATACAACCAAATTTTAATTTACCAAAACCTCACAAAAGATGAGTAATAGAATCCCTACCTTCCAAGCTTATCAACAGTCTTTTACTCTCGAAATAAATTAACGTTAGCTCCACACATCCTTGACCCTAAGGCATGCATAAGGATAATTAAAACGAAAGCACAACATATAACCACATCCATAAATAAATTATGTGTAAACCCATCTCACTAATGTGCCATTAAGTTTTTATGCAATTTATTTTTAAATACCAAAGTAAACAATTTTTATCTTAAACACAATATAAAATACATACAAGTAATCTATATATTTTAGTCTCTAATATGATTCATAAATCACTTAGGATAGTGTTGGAAAGGTTACATGATATTAACGGATTAGAAAGTGAGCAAAGTTGGGTTCTTAGTTCAAGTTAGCAGTTGGTATACCATGGCAAACTTGCTGTATACTTTTGCAAAAAGGTGGGTTCACTATCTATAATCAACACACGGGTTAACAGGTGGTTTACTTAAGGTAGACGGGTGGTTTACTACCACTGGTAGGTTTACTAGTTTCCAATCTGACAATTGAAAATTCATAGAAAATAAAATACAACTCTGATTTAGGCTCATGATAGCTCGTTGGAAAGCTTAGGATGTCTACTTTTTAAATATGCAAACCAATTTACAAAATTTATTTTCATTTAATCCCAGAATTTTAAGGAATAGCCACTGCCCATAGAGGTATTACAAAGTTTATGGAATGTCAAATTTTTCTTTAACCTAAAGCATATTATCCTTGTTCAAAATATCAAAACCATTCCAAAATATGCAGCATGCATTATATAATCATAATAAACATATTCTCATGAGTTTTATACCAAAATCATCATCAAACCATATCTCTAGCCTTTCTTGCAATTAATGAGGACAACATGCTTAAATTTGCTCTTCAAGCTCAAAACTTTAAAACATTAACCATAGAGTTATGGAATCGGTTCTAAACATTCCTAACATGTTTCTAACATTGTTGTCAAACAAAAATAAAGGTTGGTTGTGGGTTTTAACTCAAGACAAAAGTTTTTGTTCATAAATGCTCAAAGATGCATGTTAACATAACTAGAAATTTACTTGAATTTTGAACATGAAAATTATGCATTAAACATGGAGAAAATACATACTAAAACCAAGTTTGAATTAAAGAAAACCTACGTCAAAACTCCTTTGAAAAGCACCAAAGTTTGGATTAAAATCAAGCTTGAATTGACTCTAAAATGGCTTCCAACATGGCTGGGAATTATAGTTGCCTTGGTTGCAAAGAGAGCTTTATGCTCTATGTCTTTAGTTAGAAATTGAAGTGAGAAAGGGAGAGAATGAGAAACTAGAGAAGAAGGTGATGATGGCTAAATAAAAAGATGTCAAAACAATTAAGAAGAAGGGAAAGTTTACGGGGAAAGTTGTAAGAAGAAACAAAAGAGCATTAAAAGAAAATATCATGATGTCTCCTAGTGATTAGGAATTGATTTCATGTCTCTTAGTAGTTGGGGTGAATTGATTTCATGTCTTTTAGTAGTTGGGGTGAATTGATTTCATGTCTCATTCGAAAACTTTTGGCAAAATGAAAAGAACGTTACATAATTGAGCATTAATTTAGGGAGACAAAATTGGTAGAAGTGAGTATAGGTAAGTTTTGAATGTTACCTTTGATAACTTTGTAAGAAATTGCTAAAGTGACATTTTTTTTAATAACTAAGACAACAAAGACAAACTTGGTAATTTTTTTAAATGTTATAAAATTTTTAAATTGTCACATTTTATTTATTAAATTTTATAAAATTAATACCCGTTAAAATACGGGTGTTACAGAGATGGGCAATAGTTGAACCCATATTGGGAGCATATAGAAGGCTTAACTAAGGACCCTTATATATAGAGTTCAAATCCTTCGGTCCAAGTTCAAATCCTTCACTTAAGTTGAGCGGGACTGAGGCGTCATTAATTAGTTTTCAGCTCTATCAATTTGTTTTCCTCAAAAGTTAAAGACGAGAATTAATTTGTTACTGAAAAAGAAAGTTAAAGATGAGGATTATTTATCTAAAAAGGAAATAAAATATCCGTATACATATCATTGCATCCCATTTAATTTATCCAATGAAATGTCAGAATGGACCAGTTGATCCTTTTCTCACTCAGACTATGGATGAAATAAGCACTTATAATTGTGTTTCTTTATTTTTTTAGTTGGGGTGGAATATATAAACGTTGTCATCAGATTTAATCCAAAAAAAAAAAAACGTTGTCATCAGATTTTATTTCAAAAAAAAAAAGTTTGCGAAGAAATGTAAGGTGGCATTGACTTCAGTGAATTAAGGAGTGCAGGGAGGTGTGTGCGTGTCTGCATGTGGGTGAAGTGGGAGTTAAGAAGAGGGATGGAATTTCAAAAAACCATGAAATAAATAAAATGTTTATATATCAAAATAAATAAAATGGCCATCTAGGCTTAAAACGTCTCATAATTAAATCTAAGGTGTTTGGTAGAAAGTAGTCGGAACCACTTTCTTAGTTATAAATAGTATAAAAGCTTTCACATATTATAGTAACAATAAAAAATCGTTACAATATAAAGTTTTTACATACTACAATAAAAACAGTTCTAACCACCCCGTCAAACGGCCTCTTATTTTTTGAAAAACAGAGGCTACTATAAAATTTTCTTCTTTTAGACCTAAACATAATCTCATATTTTGCTAATTTTTTGACAAATGTGATGCAATTTTTTCAAATAAACTCACTTAATAACAAGTCACTCTTTTCAATTATATTTACAAGAGTGTCATCTCTTCTCTTTTAATCCCCCTATCTCACGTTCGTACATTATTCTTTGCACTCAGTATTTACAGAAATGCCGCCTTATTATTTTCTCCCCTCGTTATGTGACACCTGTTATTCTTCTAACGGGTATTGAGGTAATTAAATTAATTTTTAATGTATAAAAAAAATTGCTTCATTTAAATTTATTTTATAATATTTATTTTTATCTATTTTTAAATTTTCTAAAATTCTCATATATTTATTTAGTATGATTACTAAAAAGCCTTAGAACTTCTAATAAATCTCAAAAATGTCATATTGGCATTATGTGTGTTAAAGTCTTTAGATGAGACATAAGGATATCTTTTCCAACTACTCTTGACCCTCATTTTCTTTATTTCCTCCGTGACATGCTTCAACATGTCTCCTCTATAATTGTTTCCATCACTTCTCTTCAAAGACTTCATCTTTTCTTCCTTTTTCTTCCACGGTTCCCACACTCTTCTTCTCATTTCTTTGCTGAAGCAAAATACTTAGAGAACTTCTTCAAGGCAGCCATAAAAATCAGCCACCATCACCTCCATTTGAGCAAGAATTTCAGTCATACCGAAGTAAAGGAACCTGTTTTGAAGCCATTTCAAGCTTCCAACTAACCATAATCCGAGGTTAGAATCTTATGAACAAATTTAGTCTTTCATTTATAAATTTTCTTTTATACTAAAGGATTATTCAAATTTGCGTTCTTAAACCTAAGTATATGTTTGTTGCTATTTTGGAGCATATGTATGAAGTCTAAGTGTATATGCCCTAGACAGAAAATTTATATTGTTAAACTTTGTAATACCTCTATGGGCAGTGGTTATTTCTTGAAATTCTAAGATTAAATTAAAATGAATTTTATGAATGTAGTTGTATGTTGTGCTTTAGTTTTAATTGTCCTTATGCACGCCTTAGGATCAAGGGAGTATGGAGCTAACGTTAATTGATTCCAGGATTAAGAGACTGTTGATAAGCTTGAAAGGTAGGGATTCTATTACTCATCTTTTGTGAGGTTTTTATAGAATTAAAATTGATTGTTTTGCCGCAATATATATATATCTATGTTGAACTGATATTATATGATTATCACATATGAAACTATGACATGGACTCGTCTTGTATTGTACGGCGAGGAACATAATGAATTGACACATGTTATAAATTGAGAAGCATGGTTAGGAAAACTGACTCTATTAATAATGATTTAATATAGAGAAATGGTGAGACATGAAGAGGGCGGCGATTACGTCCTTGGGCATGAATACCCTAAAAGGTAAAATAGGGGGAAGGTGATGACGCTTCCTTGGGTTGAAAGTCCCAGAACACACTGTACAGGAATCGATTTGGTGAGGACTCGGGGCTTGATGTCCCCTCACCGGAGCACCCTTGGAATGTTTATAGGGTGATCAAGTGCGCCCATTTGGGTCTCGATGAGTTGAGTGATACTCAATTTAACATGGATACCTAGGAACAATGATGATTGGTAATATTTGTATAAATGTGTAATTATGACACTTGGTAATGATTAACTACGGTATCCATAAGATGTGATCATAATAAACCTCATAATCTGGAATATGATGTGACTTACTAACCATGCAGGTTTTAATGTGGTAATGATAAAAACCTAAAGGTGAGTAATGGCTTTCTCTACTGAGCATAGTGTTGCTCATACCCTTATATTTTTATCTTTTCAGGACTCACTAAGTGTGAGGTGGCTACGAGAAATATAGTTGAGGAAGTGATGTAGCTATATTACATTGGGACTGCTTCAATTGTTGAGAATGTTCTTCATGATAATGTAAGCATCAATTGTTACTTTCTGTGACTGTATTACAATGTGTTGAGGGTTAAAATGATGATGACAACAGTTTATATTATTAAATTTAAGGTGCTACATTAAAACTGTGGTTTATTTATTGTTTATATTTTTATTTTTGAGTTGAGAGTTTTCATTTAAGTCCCGGGCAAATTTTATTTTTAAGGTTTTACTTTTATTATTTATTTTTATTTTATCTCATTAAAAACTGTTAACCCCCATATAGGGGCGTTACAGAATTTTTGGTATCAGAGCCTAGGTTCGGTTAACCTAGGGAGTGTAGCACCACTTTAAAAAAATATATATTTTTGAGATGGTTTTGAAGCTGAATTTTCATTGTCATCATCAAAATGAACCTTCACATTGATTTATACAGTCTAGAAGGATGTAACATGGAAATGCCATAGAATGAAAATATTAATAGTTATATATGAGTACAATAATTATATAGAAGGAAAGTATTAATAGTTATGAGGGAATGATAATTATATGAAATGAGTTTATAAGTAGATTGCTTATGAGAGATTCGTATAATATTTGGATCTATAAGCATATTTAATTCGTATAAACGATGAGAAATTCGTATAGATAAGAGGATTTAAAAGCCTTTTGTCTCGTGAAAAACAATGAGAAATATAAGGCTTGATTTATTGATTTTAAAGTTTGACATAGATATGCCAAATT
Source organism: Artocarpus heterophyllus (assembly GCA_025403435.1). Lineage (NCBI taxonomy): Eukaryota > Viridiplantae > Streptophyta > Magnoliopsida > Rosales > Moraceae > Artocarpus > Artocarpus heterophyllus. Next base: position 8,393,560 of record CM046348.1, on the reverse strand, counting down.
TTTCGTAATTGATTCAAACCTAAGTAATGATTATGTGTGGATTCGATGGAGCACATAAGTGTCAATAACTTTTCTTGAAAGTTCTATTTATTTGAGGAATATGATATAAGTTGGGAATCATGGTATTGAATCTTGAGAGAGATAAATGTTAGACTTTTGGTCTGTTGAGACTGTGTAAAATCTAGAATGCATGAATCTCAAAATTGGAATATTTCGTTACGTACATTGTATTTAAGTGTATCAGTGAATCTTTTGGTTACCTAAGGTTTTGTTATATGAGGAAATTAGATATTGTATAAGTAGAATTGTGGGGATTGTAGATGTTCTTAAGTAGTAACATCTAGTGTCTTTGTTCATTGATATGGTCTACGTTGAAAGACGTAAATCGTATTGATTTCAAGGTTAGTCACATTCTAAACCCTTGGTAGCAATGATGATGAATCCATTGATAGATGTTGAGTATTATGAATAATATATGGGTGTATGCATTGTTCAATAAGGTTTTGATTAAAACAAAATTATTTGAGTTGTTGGAAGATTGTGTTGTTATGAAATGATTTTAAATATCATTCAGGAAGATCCTTGTTGTCGTTAAATTAGATTTGTTGTTCATAGTTAACTTTATCTATAGTGGGCTTTAAATTGGGTTTAAGATTTATATAAATTGGTTTTCAATTTTATGTTTGTTATTTAACTCGTTCTAAATGTGTTAAGGCCCGAAACAACCTGACCATTTTCAACTTAGAACATTTGGGCCTAGTTCAAATCTTAAATCAGTTTGATTCACACTGTCTCTCCCACGTGGTCTCTATACGTGTCATATACAGTGGTTTAATTATTGTTTACATATACGTTTACTGTGCGTAAGACCTTATTTCTCCGAGTTCACTTTTTCTCTCTTAATTTGTTATTTTCTCTCTAAATCGCAAATCCTCTTCTTTTTCATTAAAAATTCTTCTTTTTCTCTAAAAGAAGAAGAAATTCTAGGATTCTGCAATTTACTATCTTAATTTTTCCTTTCTATTTACTCTTCTTTCATCTCATCATGGACCCAAAGTACCAACATCTGAGAAAGTATTTCCCATCACTCTCCCAAAAGATTCTCAAAAAGAAATATAAGGCTAGAATTACTCGGTTGTGGATTCTTATGCGTTTTGGCATCCCTTGTGATGTGAGAATGTTGATAGAGGGGAAAATCCGTCCGAGTGACTTTAGTCAAGATGTCGGTTTACCAGGAACAGGTACCAGTCGTAGTGCAATGAAAAGAAGAGCTCGTGCCATCGTGGTCACTTGTAACAAATGTGGAAGACAAAATTGTAACGGTAAATGTACTTCACCTGGTTATATGTCTACGAATAGAGAGGATAAAATAAGGTTTTGTAGGGATGGACTTTCAAAGGAGAACTTGGATAGCATCCATCCTCCTCTCCACGGTCACCCTAGTGGATATGTTCAAGGAGCTATTTTTAAACTCTGGCCTAAATTTTATACAGAAAGACAACGCCTCAGGAATATGGTATTTCTAGATCCTGTTTGCCAAGCCATAAGAAAACTGGATGGGGAATAAGTCATCGCTCTATAAAGGTTATTTAGTCTTTACTTATTTGAAGCAGTTTTAGCTGATGTTCAACAGTTTGTGTTTTTCTTTTACTCAAAATATTTGCTTTTGTGTTTGAAATAATTGTGATTATTAGATTGATACAGTAAGTGTTAATATCTTATTTAATTTATGATTTTCTTAAATATATATATAATAAAATATATTATCTTATCAGACACGTCACATACGGTACAGTAATATGTTTGAATTTTGAAAAGCTTATCCAGATATTTCAAGATTGTGTCTCAAATTTCAAAAGTTCTACAGTATTTGTCGTTTATATTAAATTTCTAGACTTGGTGTATATTTGTCAAAAAGTCTACAGTTGTGTCAAGAGGGTCTTTTGTCGAATTGTTCTCAATTGTCAAAAGTTATACAATTAGAGTCTAATCTTTTTCAAAAAGTGAATCAGATTTTCTGTAAACTATCAATCACCTTATCTTACTTTTTTATCCGCACAAGATTTTGTTTAAATCTTTGGATTACCTTTTCATTACCTACTCGTCTATCTCTTTAGCCCTTTTTGTATATTTCTCATCTTTAAAAACTCATGTAGAACCCGAAGTCTAAGTGGAGCAGACATTAAGCAACCACTTCTATAAACCAAATATGTCTACCTCCCAGTCCACGAAGAAAATAAAGAATGTCTGTGTCTTTTGTGGTTCCAGCCTTGGAAAAGATAAAGCTTATTTAGAAGCTGCAAATCACTTAGGGCAAGTCCTAGCACGCAAGAAGATTAACATAATCTATGGGGGTGGTAGTATAAAAATGATGGTAAATATGGCACTAGCAGCTAGGTCTAGCGACGCTACTGATGTAAGAATTTGGCCTCATATTCCAGTTGAAGGAAACCTTTGTAAGGAAGCCATAGGTAAGGGAGAAGGAGTCAGGAGTATCCCTAAAAATTTTAAAGACATAATCTTCAATTCTGATGCTTTTATAGCATTACCTGGTGGTCTAGGTACTCTTGAGGAAATATTTATAGTTGCTTGTGGGCAATTGTTGGGCTTTTATTCCAAACCTTTGGGACTGCTGAACGTAAAGGGTTTTTATGACGGTCTTTTGAAATTTCTAGATTACGCTGTGGAAGAAAACATCACTACAGAATCGGAGAGACAAATCTTTGTCACTGCTTCAACAGCTGAGGAATTGATAGATAAAATGCAAATCATACATCCAGAATCCGACACTGCAACATCCAAGCTTGAATGGGAAAGGGAAAGCCGGGAGCGGCCAATTGATTTGAATCTCCATCTGTAATCTTTTTGTTTTATCTTTGGCATGTAGGCATGTGTGTCCGTATTTCGTGTGTTACGAATAACCGTTTGCCTTGTATTCTGTGTTTCTTGTGGTACGTTGTTGTTCAATCTTTTAGATTCATTGAGCCTAATGCCGGGATGGCTGGATACGGAGTACTTGATGCTCTCGAAACGCATCCTTCTTAAGGTCCGATCTTTTGTTTATCGATGTTTTTGTATCCTCTAAGCATGCATGATATGGATAGCTGGTATACGGAGTGCCTTGTACTCTCGAAACGTATCCGTATCATGTTTGTAATGTGTAATATTCTGTTAATATTATGTGGAAGTACCAAAGTCAGTTATGGGGATATTCCATATGAAATATGAGTATATTATTTGGATTGAATGTTTGTGTCATGAGGATAGCTGTTTAATGAAAAATATGTCGGGTATGTTTGCAACCAGAGATTCCGTTTAATATCTCTATGAATAAGTTTAATGTATGGTTTTGAATATAAGTGTTTGTGATATATGTTTTATGATTATGTTTTAGTTTATTAGTTGAGGTATGAAATCAAATATATTTGACTTTTCCTTACTCAAAAAGGAAAAGGAACCTAAAGATGAAGTATATAAAATTTCTCTGGCAATCTCCTTAAATGTGATTGTAAATCACAGTCCATGGACAATGAAGGACTGGAATCATGATATGGTCAATATGTAGGCCTGATCAGATTCTTAGACTATTATACGGTGTTATAAGTTGAAACTTGTCAGAAATACTCTCATTGAGGGATTTAGGAGTAAGATTTATTATGCAAGTAAATAAGTGGAGATACGATAACTTAAATTTGGAGGACAAACAACATTAACGGTTTAGACTCAGAATTGGAATCATAGTGGAATCATAATTTTTACTAGTATTGCTAGAATTGAAATTTCGAGGACGAAATTTCTTTAAGGGGGGTAGAGCTGTGACACCCGTTATTCTTCTAACGGGTATTGAGGTAATTAAATTAATTTTTAATGTATAAAAAAAATTGCTTCATTTAAATTTATTTTATAATATTTATTTTTATCTATTTTTAAATTTTCTAAAATTCTCATATATTTATTTAGTATGATTACTAAAAAGCCTTAGAACTTCTAATAAATCTCAAAAATGTCATATTGGCATTATGTGTGTTAAAGTCTTTAGATGAGACATAAGGATATCTTTTCCAACTACTCTTGACCCTCATTTTCTTTATTTCCTCCGTGACATGCTTCAACATGTCTCCTCTATAATTGTTTCCATCACTTCTCTTCAAAGACTTCATCTTTTCTTCCTTTTTCTTCCACGGTTCCCACACTCTTCTTCTCATTTCTTTGCTGAAGCAAAATACTTAGAGAACTTCTTCAAGGCAGCCATAAAAATCAGCCACCATCACCTCCATTTGAGCAAGAATTTCAGTCATACCGAAGTAAAGGAACCTGTTTTGAAGCCATTTCAAGCTTCCAACTAACCATAATCCGAGGTTAGAATCTTATGAACAAATTTAGTCTTTCATTTATAAATTTTCTTTTATACTAAAGGATTATTCAAATTTGCGTTCTTAAACCTAAGTATATGTTTGTTGCTATTTTGGAGCATATGTATGAAGTCTAAGTGTATATGCCCTAGACAGAAAATTTATATTGTTAAACTTTGTAATACCTCTATGGGCAGTGGTTATTTCTTGAAATTCTAAGATTAAATTAAAATGAATTTTATGAATGTAGTTGTATGTTGTGCTTTAGTTTTAATTGTCCTTATGCACGCCTTAGGATCAAGGGAGTATGGAGCTAACGTTAATTGATTCCAGGATTAAGAGACTGTTGATAAGCTTGAAAGGTAGGGATTCTATTACTCATCTTTTGTGAGGTTTTTATAGAATTAAAATTGATTGTTTTGCCGCAATATATATATATCTATGTTGAACTGATATTATATGATTATCACATATGAAACTATGACATGGACTCGTCTTGTATTGTACGGCGAGGAACATAATGAATTGACACATGTTATAAATTGAGAAGCATGGTTAGGAAAACTGACTCTATTAATAATGATTTAATATAGAGAAATGGTGAGACATGAAGAGGGCGACGATTACGTCCTTGGGCATGAATACCCTAAAAGGTAAAATAGGGGGAAGGTGATGACGCTTCCTTGGGTTGAAAGTCCCAGAACACACTGTACAGGAATCGATTTGGTGAGGACTCGGGGCTTGATGTCCCCTCACCGGAACACCCTTGGAATGTTTATAGGGTGATCAAGTGCGCCCATTTGGGTCTCGATGAGTTGAGTGATACTCAATTTAACATGGATACCTAGGAACAATGATGATTGGTAATATTTGTATAAATGTGTAATTATGACACTTGGTAATGATTAACTACGGTATCCATAAGATGTGATCATAATAAACCTCATAATCTGGAATATGATGTGACTTACTAACCATGCAGGTTTTAATGTGGTAATGATAAAAACCTAAAGGTGAGTAATGGCTTTCTCTACTGAGCATAGTGTTGCTCATACCCTTATATTTTTATCTTTTCAGGACTCACTAAGTGTGAGGTGGCTACGAGAAATATAGTTGAGGAAGTGATGTAGCTATATTACATTGGGACTGCTTCAATTGTTGAGAATGTTCTTCATGATAATGTAAGCATCAATTGTTACTTTCTGTGACTGTATTACAATGTGTTGAGGGTTAAAATGATGATGACAACAGTTTATATTATTAAATTTAAGGTGCTACATTAAAACTGTGGTTTATTTATTGTTTATATTTTTATTTTTGAGTTGAGAGTTTTCATTTAAGTCCCGGGCTAAATTTTATTTTTAAGGTTTTACTTTTATTATTTATTTTTATTTTATCTCATTAAAAACTGTTAACCCCCATATAGGGGCGTTACAGTTATTTACAAGATTGTGTTCTTGTCTTCTCTTTAAATCTGGTGAATGAAAGGAAAAACTGGAAAGTCATCCACCAATGGTAAAAGGAAAAACGCCATTCATAAGATTGAATCGGAAAAGAGAATATCTAAATATAAACAATATATCTTATAGTCAAATTAAGTGAAAATTTAACAAATTCAAAAAATGCCTGTTCACAGGAAACAATTCAAAAGAAAAGTCGTTGACCGGTGAAGAAGAATATTATACATAATCAAGCCACTGGGCAACGTATACAAAGCTAAAAATCGTGTTTTTTTTCTTTTAAAAACAAGATCCATATGATAATGTTTTTAAAATGAGTGAAAATAATTTTGTTTTAAAAAATAAGATTTTTTTAAAAATTATGTTGAAAATATTTTTAAAATTTTTGCCTCAAAAAATATATAAAAATATTTTTAAACTTTCCCTAAAACAATAACAAACGGGGGATTTATTTTCTTTTTCTTTCTTCTTTATTTCCTAAAATCCGCAAAGGCCTCGTTGTTTTTCTTTATTATTATTATTATTTTTTTTTTTGGGTTGGAGCGGCGTATAGAAACGTCGTCATCAGATTTAATCCAAAAGAAAAAAAACGTTGTCATCAGATTTTATTTCAAAAAAAAAAGTCGGCAGAGAAATGTGAGGTGGCATTTATTTAAGTGAATTAAATAGTGGAGGGAGTTGTGCTCGTGTGTCAATGTGGGTGAAGTGGGAGTTAAGAAGAGGGATGGAATTTCAAAAAAAAAAAAAAGATGGCCTTTTTTGTAAATATGTATCAAAAGAGTAACTTGTTATTAGGCGAGTTTGTTTGAAAAAGTTAAAGTAACATATGTCAAAAGATTAACAGGGTGTTTAGGAGTGTTAGTCAGAATCAATTGATTAAAATTAATTAGTTAAAAATATCGTAAAATATGAAAATTTTATACTGTAGTAGTTTATTTTTATTTTTACTATAACTATTAAGAGTTTTATACTATTTATTGGTTAGAACCAATTAGTTCTAAATGAAAACTAAACAACGTTTGTAAAAGAGTATGAAATAGAAACTAAACTTGGCACTCCTCATTATGGCAACCAAGCAACATTCCTTGAAACATTTCAAAACAAAACAGGTTGTTTATAACAATATTAAGTTCCTACTTGTAACGCCCCGAAATTTATTTAATGTTATTGTAATATAAATGATGAATTAGTGTGTCATAATTAATGTTTTAACATTAATTTAATTACTTGGTTGGATTTTAAAATTTTGGTTGTTTTGTTAATTTGATGAATTCAAATGATTTCTTATTGTTTTAAAATGATGTTTTGAGTTTTAAAACACAACAATTTGTAAAATGTTAAAATTATTCCGTTTTACAAAAACCGTGGGCGGCACATGATTTTCGTATAGTAAAACCGCCTACTGTTTCTCTCTATTTATTCTCTCTCTTCCTCCTCTCTCCTCACACTCTCAGATTTCTCTCTCTCTTCACTCACTCACTCTCTCTTGATCTCTCTCTCGGCTACTCTCATCTCTCTCTATCTCTCTCAAAATTTTTGAAACCAAATTCGAATCCAAGCTTTGGGTTAGCAAGGAGGAGGCTCGGGGACGTGATTTGGTAACCAAGAACGCGGATTGAAGCTCCGATTCGAGGTTAGTTTTGAAATTTCTAAACTTGTTATAAAATTTTCAATTTTGTGCATTTTTGAAATCTAGGTTTGTTTAAGCCTAGAAAACCTTTGATTTGAGTTAAATGAACTTAGAACAATTAGAATCTAAGCTTAGATTGAAGAAAAATGGATTGGATTCAAGGTTTTTCATTTTTCTCCCCATTTTCTCATTTTTAGATTTTTGAGTTTAAATCTTGTTTAAATGAGTCCAAATGTGTTATGGTATGTTTTTCTATCAACTATGATTGTTTTTCATGCCTGGGATTTGAGAAAAACAGGTTAGAATCAAGATTTGTGTTTTGGGGGAATCAAAAACCGGTGGCTGAATTTCTGGGTTTTCCTAGTTCGGCAGGCCGGACCACGTGTTCGGCAGGCCAGAATAGGGATCGGCAGGCCGGTGTTCTTCCGTCCGGCAGGCCGAACTTGGGGATGTTCGGCCGATTGAACTTTGCCTCCGGCAGGCCGAACTGTGCAGTTCGGCCGGCCGAAGCAGGGAGCCTGGCAGGGCGACGGAAGCATGAAAAATTTTGTGATTTTTCACCCGTTTTTACTATTTTGAACCTTGATTTAAATTCCAACCTTATAGAATGATTTTAAAGATACAAATGGCACACTATGACATCATGAAATGGTTTAGTAACATAGAATGTCTCAAACTAGATATTGATCGACTTAGTTTGTATCTAGGATCGTTCGTGGTTCCGCGGAGCTAATGTATAGCTGATCGGGATTTCGGTGTGGGGCACCGGTACGAGTATTGAGGTAGGACTTCTACCCCATTCCTTGGTAGCCTAGTTTCAAAATGATTTGGCTTTGAAAGGGGTTTCTATTAAAATGTTTTCAACGGTTGTTTGAAAAGGAATTTATCGGTTATATTTTAATATACCGTAAACTGAAACGGACTTCATAATAAATGTAAATGACAACACTCGGTAATTGGGTTTTGAATGTTGATGATAATAAACATATAGGCATGATGCCATATCAGAGATCGGGTCGTGTAGCAATCGACTTTGGGGGCAGGTCCCGAAACCTAGCTGGCCACTACGGTGGTGATATTATTATGGTTTGCCTAGGAAAAAAAATGATATTTCTGGTTTTCTGAGTAAACTGTTTTGGGTAAGAACGGTTTTTCTCAAATTTATTTATTCATTTATTTGTTTAAGGTTTCTCTCAACTAATTCTTGAATAATGAAAGATTTCTTTAAATTAAATTATTTTACAAAACATAGTCCTACTGAGCCTTTCACTCACGTTTTATTTGTTTTAAATTTCCCCTTCTAGGTGGTTTCCCATTTAGGTTTGGAGAGGATTCAACGGACAGGACCCAGGAGCAATAAAGGAATTAGTAAATTTATTTGTATTATTTAAATCAAGGCATGTAAGATTTTAACTTTATTTGTACTTGGACTGTGATTACATTTATGATATTGTCAGTACCATGTGTGTACACAAGTTGTGGGTCTGTGAGACCCATAATCGCTATGTTTATTCTTTAATATTAATTATTCATGAAATGACTTTCTTTAAATTCTCACATTTTATACTGAACCCAAACCTTTAAACTCTTGATTTTAATTAAATACTCCTTAAATTAATTTAAATAATCCGCCACGTCACCTCCCGTATTCCAGGGCGTGACATACTTGTGAAAATCGAGAGCACTAGTTCACAAAAAGAAAGTAACCATGCGATCTGACTAGCCTAACCATCCCCAATTTGATTACCAAAAAACATTTACACCAATTATGATTCTTCAATTGCCACTTGTTCCAAAACAGGCAGGTCTAGAGGGCCACAAGCACGAGACAAGAAAGGATTAGTTTGAGAAATAACACTTATGTAGCGTTGATTTTTAAATTTAACGCTTTTAGAACAAATGTATCACTTTTAAAGAGTATAAAGATATAATTGATCATAAGTATTTTGCGTTAAGGTTAGGCATATATTACCTAAAAAATATTTTGACCTTTTTGACTAAAAGAAATAATATGAATGAAAGCAAGAAAAAAAAAAGTGAGAGAACCCGATAGTAGTAGTAAAAAATGATATACTGCCTAATTTACTCCACGATAAAAATAGTCAAAGCATGACACAATTATTAAAGAGAAATCCAAGGCTAAGCACATTTATTTGATGGAGGTGGCAAGACATGATAGAGATAGCATGAGCATGAGCATGAGCATAAGCACCGTAAAAACTGAACGACACGATAATGACATGACACTATTATTATTTTTATTTCTATACTTTTTTTATAATTTTCTTATGAGACTTACAACATGCTATTTTTTTTCTTGACACAATTTTAACTTATTTGAATTTTTGCTTAGTAAAGTTTTCAATATTGTCATATTTTTTAATCATATAATTTGTTTTGGTATAACTTCATATTTTTATTGTGTATAATACTTATTTTTTTGTTTATTTTAATTTTGTTATTGGACATGATTAGTCCATAAAGTCACAATTAAAGTGTGGGCCCATTAAACGCACAATATCAATAGAGAAAACTATATGATAGGCCATGTTTTGAAAAGTTGTGTTTATTTATATTACACTTAAAAAGATTTATGCTATACAATCATTTATATTATATATTAAATTGTACAACAAATAAACATGTATGATATTTATAAAAGTAAATCTTAAAATATTACATTTATGAAACTCTCCACATTAATACAAGTGGGCTCTTTACAAGAATACCACAACACTAAGACTTGGATTGATTTATGCCGCATAAAGAAAAAAAAATTTAAAAATTACACGGCACATCATCATATTATGTTTTGACATACCAAATATACGATGACCTATGGCACGATGGGCAAGATCTGCCAAAAACCGCCATTTCTAATGGTGGCAGCCAACATAATGCATGAAAGAAAAAAAAAACACAAAATTCATAAAATTACTTATACTTAGAAAAAAAAAACACAAAGGATACATAAAAAAGTACAAAAAAATTATCAAAATTTGAACAAATCTAAAATTTATTAAGAAAATTTAAAGGAAATTTGGAGTATGGATCTACTCACGCACGAAGGAGCTCTGATCAGTAACCTTCACCAGCCATTGAGACTAGAGTGAAGACAAGGCGTGATTCATCTCATGGAGGTGAGATCTCCGATGACATGTCTCCGATGCGAGGAGCTCAAATCCACAACAGATCACCTTTGTTGGCATCAAATTGTGATGGACCTCGTTGTTCACCAGTGTGGGATCATGGAGAGCTTGTTGCCGTAGTCGCATAAAACCAAACCATGGCGTCATCGGCAACGAGGGCTTTGGGAGGGTCAATGTCGTCATCATCGAGAAGGCATGGAGGTAGTCGAGAGAAGTGAGAGAGAAAAAGGGGAGACGGTGGAATAAGGCAGAGGAAGAAAGGGGAGACGGCTGGGAAAAGAGAAGAAGAAAGAGAGAAGAAAATGGTTGGGAAGAGAGAAGGAAAGAGGAAAAAAAAAAACCTAGGTATAGATAAGGGGTCTTTTGGTCAAGACATTAAAATTTGATTACATCAGTGTGGCATAAGTGTAGACAGTTTTAAAGAGAGTGATGTAAATCAATCCAACGGTAAAATGTGTGCCATAAATCCTAAATATCTCAATATAAATAAGAGAAAATAGACCGTGATCGAGCCTAATAAGTCAAAAACTGCCCAACATTGTCTCGCACAATTATTAAATGGACCGACATAGAGAGCACGAGCCATAAATGGACCGGGCTGGCTCAGTTGAAAGTTAGACAAATGGATTGAAGAACATGAAAGAGTATGAGCAACAAGGATGGTTTCACTTTTAATCCAGATATTTTACTTTCAGCCAAAAAAAAAAAATCCACATATTTTACCAGCCATTCTCAAACGCAATTTAGGAGAAAAAAAAAACTTTATTACCGCAATCTATTCTACTTTTTTGAACTCTGAGACAATACCAATAAGGAAAGAACAGCCCCTAAAAAAAACTTTTGCAGTTAGGTGATGAAAATTGCCCCACTTCTAGCAATATTATCCAAGCCGCTCCGTTTTTATTGACTTTGATGCATTCTGATAATAGAAGTACCTAATCACCTGGAATAGGAGCTATTGATGAAAATTTGCAAGAGTGAAGACACGTGAATTTTATGCAATGTCAATAAGTCGACATTATTCTTCATGCAACCAAAATCCAACAGATTGGCTTTATTAATGGATGAAGCTTTGAAAGAGTTGTAACCTGTCATTCTACTTATGGACTCATCCGAACTTCGGAAATGCCATGATATGAACAAGTAGCCGCAACAATTGCCAAAATCCATAGGGTCGACAACTTAATTGTTATAAGAATTACAAGAACAGAATTTTTTCTTAATTAATCAGGTCATATCTTCATCTCAAAAACACTCTATGCTTACTGATATAATCCGGGCAATTTAAGTACTTTGTGCATATATATTTAAGTGAAATCTATTACAGAAGATTTAGAGACCAGAGACTTGTTAAAATAATGCGATAAAAATAAAAAACAAAAACACACAAAGATTTACGTGAAAACCCGATACATGAAAAAAAACCACGAGCAAAGAAGAAGAAATTACTAAACTCGAAAAATATTACAAGATGGAGGCGATTAAAAAGTCTAAAACAATAATACCAAAACTCTAGCAAAATACATCATATATATATATATATATATATGCATAAACTCTATGGGCCCAAAACATAAACTAAATGACCTAAAACACAAAGGTTCGTACTCTATTACCACCACAAATCTCACGAAAATCTCACATTTATTCTTTCATTATAATTGTCATACCATGAGCTTTTTGGGTTGGGTCAAACTGAATTTGGGTCATTATACTTTAACATTGAGATGATTTAAGTGAAATTAATGTCCTTGGAAGATAAGAAAGAGAACATGGTTATTAATAAAAATAATAACAATAATGAAGAAGAGAAGAAAACAGGGTTATTAATATTTAAAAAAAATGTTAGAGAAAAAAAACAAAGAAAGTTTCTTATCAGTCTAAAAAACAAAAAATTTTATGGAAGTTTCTTTTTCCAATTAATAAGAAACAAATTCTAAAAGCGTGGTTACTACGTTTCCAAGAAAAACAAAAAAGTGTCATCACATGTTTTCTTTCTATTCCATGACTTGGGTTTCGTTCCACAAAATTAATTTGAGAGATAGTAACAGATTAGCGGCTTCCTAGTTTAGAAATTCTCTGTTTTTTGCTAGGCATAAAGTTTTGCAAGATCAAAGTTACTGAAGTCAACTCCTAACTTCAGTTTATTAGATGTTTAATAAAATTGATTAGAACCAATTTTTTAATTAAAAAATAATGTAAAATTTTTACACATTTTAACAACTTTGCCAAAAAAAAAGTAGAAAGCTTCTTTTTCCGATTAACCAGGCAAGAAACAAGACTCCCATTAAGTACGGTTCCCAATTAAAGTGAATCTTATATCTGAAATGATAAAGTTCATATTTTAGCGGCCTCAGGTATTAGAAAAAAATCACTTTAAAATCTGAAACGAATGATTGCAAGTTTGAAGAACGCCCTAACAATTTTTTTGGTTTCTTATCGGTCTAAAAAATGGGAAATTTTGTGGAAGCTTCTTTTTTCAATTAACAAGTCAAGAAACAAATTCTACAAGCGTCATTACTAAGTTTCAAAGAAAAAAAAAATGGTGTTATTACATTTTTTTTCTTTCTATTTCATGACTTGAGTTTCGTTTGACAGTAATTAATTTAAGAAATAGTAACAGATCAGTGGCTTGCTAATTTGGAAATTCTCTCTCTGTTTTTTGCAGGGCAAAAAAGTTTTGTAGGATCAAAGTTATTGAAGTCAACTCCTAACTTCAATTTAATTTTCCTTGCATGCAATGCAAGTCTCGGTCTTCGTTGTCAGTGCCCAAACAATCAACATTGTCATAATGAGACACCCCATTAATTCCCAATCGAAGTGAATCTTATATCAAAAATGATAAAAAAAAAAAAAAAATCATATTTTGACAGCCTCTGGTACTAAAAGAAATTCACCTTGGAATCTTACACAAACGATTGCAAGTATGAAGAACGCCTACAACAAATATACTGGTCTCCAAAGCCTAATAACGTTTTTCCTGGCATTCTACTACGTCCTCCACCAACTCGCTGTTCAATATATGATCGCAGTTGCGGAACCACTTCCGTACAACCCTGCGGACAACATAGCCATCGCCTGCGGCTCTTCAGGAAACATTACGGCAATCGACGGACGGAGATGGTGTGGAGACATAAACTCAATATTTTTTCCCTCAACAGTCCAAAATGAAGCTTCTATTTGCTTGGCAGCTGTTGAGCTGGCAACGGAAGTTGATTCTATCCCTTACAGATGTGCTCGGCTCTCACGTTCAGAATTCACTTACTTGATACCAGTAAGCACTCCTGGCTCAAAGTTCATAAGGCTTTACCTCTACGCATACCAAAATTTTGACCCTCCAATGCCATCTTCTATGTGAAAGCCGAACAATTTGTCCTCCTAAGTAACTTCAACGCTTTTCTAACCACTAGGGATTCGCTTGGAAGGAAAGACATAGTTAAAGAATTCCATGTGTCCGTTGAGAAGTCAATTGTTAGCATAACATTCACTCCCTTAGCTCTGGGGTTATTTGCTTTCATCAATGGAATTGAAGTCGTATCGACACCCACGGATCTTTTTTCCTGGCATCCCATTGATAATGGTCCTATGCTCGTGGGCCAACAAAACCGGTTCCCTTTAAGAAACAACTGTTGGAATTAATCTAATATATGGGTTAATATAATAAATAAATGTGAATTAAAGGCTATCAGATAAGGATGTCAAATTAAAAGTGATCAATTTAGGTTTTAGGCTTTTAATGTATGATTAAGTGTGTGCTTCCTATGTGTAGAAACTAAAATATAATTACTAATTTTATGATGGACTAAATTGGTAATTAAGGATAACTGTTAGGGTTTAACATTTACATATAAAGGAGTTGTGGTCTTTAAGTTAATACGTACGTTATTTTTCTGTTCCCTATCTATAAAGAAATTGCAAAAGCAAACTGTGAAGGAGGACTTACGTACCAGACTTGAAAGATCCTCAACATACAGACTCAAGAATCACATTCAATTCATAAATTCAGGTTAGCTTCTGTATCTTATTAATTTTCTCGATGATTTGACATGAATGATCCTAAGTGATTATGGTTTTTATAACAATAGTTTGTTTTAACAAGTGGTATCAGAGCCTCTTCATAATAAATCATTAGGAATCAATAATTTTTCAGATATGATTTTCAAAGAAAAATTCTCAAATTTAACAATCTATGGTTTCTTTAAAATTGTTGAATTTAAGGATAATTATTTGAAAAATTTTTTGGGTTTAATATTTTATGGAATATATACATTTGGTTGAATTTAGTTTATATATATACATATATAGGTTTTTTGGATTCGGATTATTCATTTATATTCTGGTTATTGACATTCAGTTTTCAAAAACAAAAAAAAACTCACTGTCTCTTAAATGCTTTATACGGCACGCTTGTCGAAAAGAAAAAAAATCAATTAATGTTCTGATGCTTTCATTCGTAAAGCAACCTGATTTTGAGTTATATTATATATATATATATATATATATATATTCAAGATTAAACGTTTTTTAAAAGAATCAGTGGAAACTTTTATTTTGGTTGTTGATTCGTTTGTTGTTGTTTATGTACGGCACCCATGTGCCGAAAAGATTTTCTTTTAAAAAAAGAATGAAGCTGGCGGTACCCTTACCACCACCGGCGTACAACTCAGAGGGCGGCCCTCAAGCCTCACCAGAGAGAGGGAGCCGCGGCTAGAGCAAAGAGAGCTGCAGCTTTTGGCCGCCACGTGAAAGAAAAAAAAAGGGGGATGATGGGGGCTGCAACCGCCGGCCTCGGCCCCTTCTGATTTTAACCCTAGAGCGTCGGCCGAAGACGGTCACGATAGATGCCGCCTGCACAATTCTCACCCCTTGGGTCTAAAGATCCGTAGGGTTTTATTTGGGCAAGGTCTGCGCTTCGACCCAAACCTTTGTATTGCTACAATACACAAGCCCATTTGGGCCCGTGACCGGCTATAACCTAGGGGTTAAACCCCTAGGTTACTAGAGTTAAAAAGGGGGGGGGGGGGGGGGGGGGGGGGGGGGGGGGGGGGGTGGGTTTAAGGCATACACGAGCCGTGAGTGGACAATGGGGCCATTACTTGGGCTGGGCTAGTGACAAGTAAAGTCACCAGGGGTTAACCCCTGGGTGACCCGAATTAAAAAAAAAAAAAAGGAGGAAAAGGGAAAATAAAGGGGAGCTGGGTTAGGATCTAGGTTGGGTCACCCGACCCGGTCCAGCCTTGACCCAATCAAGGTTGACTAGTCAAGTTGACAGGTTGACTTTGACCAAGTTGACCGCTGACCAAATTTTTTTTATTTTTTATTTTAATTTTGGTGCAATTTTAAATTCAAATATCGGTATTTTATATATTTTTTGAGATGAGTTAATTGAAGCAACATGTCATCAAAGTGGCATCTCTTGTGAAAATTAATTTGTTTTAGAATATAAACGGTTATGTCCATGCAACTTATGTGAATGTTGACCGGCTCAAAGGAAGACAATATTTGATAGAATTGCATATACACCTGTGGTAATAAACACGTAATGATTATCCGGTTTTACACATGAACAATAAGTCGGCCCAAAGGAAAAATTATTGTTTGAAATATTCTTATTGTCGGTGTTTGATTACTACACCAAGATATCACTTACAAGTTAATATTTTGTCCAAAGACTAAATATTAATGGAATGCTCGATATCTTGAGATAGTGTTACCTTTATTTGGATTTATTATTGTTATTTTGGATTCTTATGTGAGCATATTTTGGGTTTGTTTGTTTTGTTCTCTGATTTAGCTACTAGTGCTGCTTCAAAAATTACTGCCAACATCAATTTTAGTCCTATGTTGAATGGTAGCAACTTCAAATTATGACAAGAGAACCTCTTTATAGTTCTCAGAGTCATGGATCTCGATCATCCGTTAAGGGTTCCTACTCCTACACCTCTTACAAATGAAAGTTACTCTGATGAAAAGAGGGACATGGAAAGGTGGGAAAAGTCAAATCGCATGTGTATGATGATCATAAAGAAGGCCATTCTAGAAGCATTCAGGGCACTACATTGGAAATGATAAAGATAGCGAAAGAGTTCCTTAAGGGCAGTGAAAAGAGATTTGTCAAAAATAAAAAGGCTAAAACAAGTACATTTTTGGCAAGCCTCATCTTAATAAGATACAAAGTTAAAGGGAACATAAGGGATTACATCATGGAGATGTTTTATCTTGCTTCAAAATTGAGAGCACTTGAGCTTGACCTTTCTGAGGACTTGCTAGTGCATTTGGTTCTTATATCTCTTCTTGCACAATTCGGTTAGTTTAAGGTAAGCTATAACTGCTAAAAGGAGACTTGGTCTCTTAATGAGCTCATCTCACATTGTGTGCAAGAAGAGAAAAAGTTGAAGCACGAAAAGACATAAAGTACTCATTTGGCTAATACTTCCAAGGACAGTGGGAAGAAAAGAAAAAAAGATAAGGAAACTGTAGTTACAGCACCTCAAAAGAAACAACAAAAGAGACCGGTTGATTCGGAAGGTACGGGTTGTTTCTTCTATAGAGCTGCAGAACATAAGAAGAAGCATTGCTCCAATTATCACGCTTGGTGTGCCAAGAAATGTATGCTTCTTCATTTGGTTTGTTCAGAGGTTAATTTAACCTCGATATCTGAACACACTTGATGGATAGATTCTGGTGCAACTACTCACATCAGTCTGTCTATGCAGGGTTGCCTAAGATGCCGAAAGCCAAATTATGGTGAAAGATATATCTACGTAGGCGATGGCAAGAATGTTGAAGCTAAAGCAATAGAAAAATTTAGATTATTGTTAAAGACTAGATTTTATTTGGACATTGATGAAACATTTATTGTACTATCTTTTAGACGGAATTTGATTTATATTTATGTTTTAGACAAATCTGGTTATTCTTATTTAATTTAGAAATGAAAATTTTAGCTTGTTTCATGATTCAAAATTGGTTGGATCTGGTTCTTTATCAGGTTATGATAATTTTTATATACTTGATACAATTGCTTCATTTAATGAATCCCTGCAATTAAGTACTCGAGGTATAAAGAGAAACACTATAAGAAAAGCTATATTTAACGACATATTATTTACGACATGTAGTTTTTGAATGTCGTTAAAAAGTACATATAACGACATTTTCAACAAAGACGTCATTAACGACATTTGAAATAAAAATTAACGATATTTATATAGATGTCGTATTAAAGGTCTCCTTTTAACGACAATAGTTTAATGTCGTTAAATATTTAATGACATTAAACTATTGTCCTTAAAAGGAGACATTTAATACGACATCTATATAGACGTCGTTAATTATTGTTTCAAATGTTATTAACGATATGTTTATTGGAGATGTCGTTGTATGTACTTTTCAACGACATTCAAAAACTACATGTCATAAATAATATGTCATTAAATGTATTTTTTCTTGTAGTGAAAATTAACCAATGAGAATTTAGCTGCATTATGGCACTGGAGATTAGGTCATATCTCTAGAAAAAGAATAGAGAGACTTGTGTCAGATGAAATTCTCAACCCGTTAGACTTTACAGATTTTGATTTTGTGTTAACTGTATTAAGGGGAAACAAACCAATAAAAGAATATTTGAAGCGAACACGACTTTGGACGTCTTAGAACTTATACATATAGATATTTGTGAGCCATTTCCTATGGTTTTTTAGAATGGTCAATAATCTTTTATAACGTTCATAGACGATTTTTCTAGATATGGTTACATATATCTTATTTATAAAAAGTCACAGTCACTGGATGTATTCAAAAATTATAAAGCTGAAGTTAAAACCTAACTCAGCAAAAGGATTAAAAGCGTCAAATGATGGTGAATAATATGGTAGATATGATGGCTCAAGTGAACAACGTCCAGAACTGTTTGCTAAATTCCTATAAGAAAGCAGTACCGTCCTGCAGTACACCATACCGGGTTCACCCACTATGAATGGCGTTGCTGAAAGACGAAACAAGACACTTAAGGACATGGTGAGGAGTATGATTTCTCATTCTACCTTACTAGAATCACTCTATGGAGAAATGCTTAAGACTACAGTATATATCCCTAATAGGGTTCCAACTAAAGCAACTGTCAATACCCCCTATGAACTTTGGATGAGCAAGAAGCCTAGTCTAAAGCATCTTCATGTTTGGGGATGTCCAGCTGAGGCAAGGCCTTATAAGCTTAATGAAAAGAAACTAGACTCAAGGACAATGAGTTGTTATTCTATTGGATACTCTAAAAGATCAAGGGGTATAAGTTTTATGATCCCACAACTAAGTTGATATTTGAGACGAAAAATGTCTGGTTCTTTGAGGATGTCAAGTTTGCGAAGAGAGATATGGTTAGGGACTTTACTTTAAAGAGGAATATGTTGATATTCCCACAGCTATTATTGACATTGATTAGGTTCTTATTCTTGACATTGTTCAAAAACAGATCTAAATCAAGACAATGTCGGAGAACCTCCCATTCCAGAAATTGTTCCAGAAGAACAAACTCTACCACCTCAAGAACCTATGCCATTAAGAAGATCCATTAGAGAAATGAGAAGTGCAGTGTCAGATGATTACATTGTATATCTCCAAGAACATGAGTATGATATTGGTGTGGTGGAAGATGATCCAATCAACTTCCATCAGGCTATAGAAAGTTCTAAATCTTAAGAGTGGATTGATGCCATGAATTAGGAGATAAAGTCTATGAAGGACAATGACGTTTGGGATCTTGTCTCATTGCCTGAAGGAGAGAAACCCATTAGTTGTAAATGGATATTTAAGACCAATAAGGATTCGAAAGGCAAAGTGGAGAAGTATAAGGCTCGTCTTGTCGCTAAATGCTTTACACAGAAAAAAGGCATCAATTATAAAGAGACTTTCTTTCCAGTTTCTTGGAAAGACTCTTTCAAGATTATAATGGCATTAATGGTGCATTTTGATCTTGAGCTTCATCAGATGGATGTTAAGGCTGTGTTTCTCAATGGCGACATTGATGAAACAATCTATATGGTGCAATCGGAAAACTTTGTGTCAGGAGATGCAAAAAAGATGGTTTACAAATTAAAGAAATCCATCTATGGGCTTAAGCAAGCTTCTCGTTAGTGGTATTATAAATTTCATCAGGTTATCATCTCGTTTGGTTTTGAGATGAATGTAGTTGATGATTGTATATACCACAAGTTCAGTGGGAGTAAGTATATTTTCCTAGTTTTATATGTCAATGAAATTTTGCTTGCCAACAACGACATAATAATATTGAACGAAACCAAGAGATTTCTATCGAAGGAATTTGAGATGAAGGATCTTGGTGATGCTTCTTTTGTGTTGGGTATAGAGATACATTGGGATCTCTCTCGGATTATTCTTGGATTTCACAAAAGGGCTATATCAAAAAGGTTCTCAAGAGATATTGCATGTAGGATTGCAAACCAAGTGATACCCCTTAGCTAAGGGAGACAGGTTTAGTCTCAATCAATGTCCTAAGAATGATTTTGAGGTTAAGAAAATGCAAAAGATTCCTTATGCGTCAGTAGTAAGGAGTCTAATGTATGCTCAAGTTTGTATGCATTTGGATATTGCGTACGTTACAGGAATGTTGGACAGATACTTAAGCAATCCTGAAAAGGATCACTAGATAGCAGCCAAACGAGTCTTGAGGTATTTACAAAGAATAAAGGACTACATGCTCAAGTATCGAAGGTCAGAACAGCTTGAGATCATTGGGTATACTGACTTCGATTACGCTGGATGCCAAGATAGTATAAAATCTATGTCGGGCTATGTCTACCTCTTAGCTGGAGGTGTTGTCTCCTAGAAGAGTGCTAAATAGTCTCCTATGGCATCTTCTACCATAGTGGTAGAGTTCATAGCGTGTTATGAGGCGTCTAATCATAGAATTTAGCTGTGAAATTTTGTCACGAGGCTGCGCATTGTGGATAGTATTCAAAGACCACTCAAGTTATTTTGTGACAATAAGTCAACAATTTTGTATTTCAACAACAACAGGAGCTCAATAAAGTCAAAGCATATAGAGATCAAGTTCCTGGTTGTGAAAGAAAGAGTTTAGAGTGGATAGTTGTCTATAGAGTACATCGGTACAAACCTCGTGATTGCAGATCCGCTTACTAAAGGATTGCCACCCAAAATGTTTCATGAGCACACTGCTTATATGGGTGCCATATCATTTCAAGATATTCAGTTTTAGTGGGAGTTTGTAATTTTAGATGCTTTCTGATATAGACCTTTTTAATTATTTTAGTTTATGGATATTTTAAGGTTATTTTTTGCAAAAATAAAGTTTTCGGTTTATTCACACTTTGATTTTGGTATGATTTGATCTCACTAAGGTTTTTAAGTGGACCAGTTAGAAATAGACATGTTAAGATCACATTGCAAGAAATTTTCGTGCTACAATCCATGCTTGATCTTGTTATTAGTTGTATTGGTATATATGATCATTAATGGATCTAATTACGACACTCATAACGAATGTCACTTTTAGATATGATTAATATACAAGATTGTTGAGATGTATAAGGTTTTTATAGTAAAATTCATGAGCTCATAAGGTATAATTCACATTTATAAAGTTTCATATATAGTCTAAGTGGGAGATTGTTAGAATTAATCCAATATATGGGCTAATATATTAAATAAATGTGAATTAAAGGCTATCAGATAAGGATGCCCAATTAAAAGTGATCAATTTAAGATTTAGGCTTTTAATGCATCATGAAGTATGGGTCTTCTATGTGCAGAGACCAAAATATAATTACTAATTTTATGATGGGCTAAATTGGTAATTAAGGATAACTGTTAGGGTTTAACAGTTATATATAAAAGGATTGTGGTCCCCAAGTCAGTATGTATGTTTTTTTTTGTTCTCCATCTACAAAGAAATTATAGAGGCAAACTGTAAAGGAGGACTTATGTACTAGACTTGGAAGATCCTCAACCTATAGACTCAAGAATTACATTCAATCCATGAATTCAAGGTAGCTTCCGTATCTCATTAATTTTCTCGATGATTTGACATGAATGATCCTAGATGATGATAGTTTTTTATCATAATATTTTGTTCAAATAACAACACCATTTTGGAAAACGTATATAGGATAGATATTGGTGGAATGGGGTCCCTCCAAGTCAAGACACTGGTTTGTTTCGTCGTTGGGAGGGCATGGACAACAAAATAACTTACCTAACGGTACCAGGCACAAGTGTTCTACCTGTTCTCTTGGAGGATCACCTCAAACTCACAACGATTCCATCTTATATAGCACCGACCAAGGTCTGTCAGACCTCTCGAAGTATGAAGACTAAAGATAAAACAAAAAACTACAATCTCACATGGGAATTCCCTGTAGATTCTGGATTTAAGTACTCGGTACGGTTACACTTCTACGAGATTGAACAGGCTATTAATTCTAGCGGTGACCGTGTATTTCAAATTTCTATAGCGAATCAAATTGCGGACGAGCATCAAGATGTGATCTACTGGAGTGGTGGTATTGTCTCAATCTCTGGTAATGGAGGAGAGAGGAAACCGAACCTCTCTCTTAAACTGCAAGCAAACCCAAAAGATTGGAGAATTGCTTACACAGATGCAATCTTGAACGGGGTAGAAATCTTCAAATTGAATAAGGCAACGCCAAGTCGGAAAGCACTTGTTGCAATTATTGGCATCATTTCAGTTGTTACTTCCATTGTTGTTATAAATTCCATCCTTGGAGTCCTCATTTCCCTACAAGGGAGCAAAGTCAAGGACTCAAATTTTTCTACTAAGTTTGCAAAAACGAAAGGTTCGTGGTTGTCGTCGGAGCAATGCCGTTACTTTTCATTGGCTGAGATCAAAGTCGTCACCAATAATTTCGATGATACTTCTATTATTGGGGTTGGAGGGTTTGGCAACGTGTACAAAGGACACATTAATGGTGGGGCCGCCTCAGTTGCAATCAAACGGTTGAACCCAGAATCATCACAGGGAGCCCACGAATTCAAGACCGAGATCGAGATGCTCTCTCATCTACGCCACATCAATCTCGTCTCTCTGATCGGATATTGTGAGGAGAATGGCGAGATGATTCTTGTGTACGAGTACATGCCACGTGGGACACTCTCCAATCATCTATACAACACGGAAAACCCCCTCTAACCTGGAAACAACGGCTTCATATTTGCATTGGTGCCGCTAGTGGATTGCACTATCGTCATGCAGGTGTGAAGCATACGATCATTCATCGCGACGTGAAGACTACAAACATATTATTGGATGAGAAATGGGTTGCCAAGGTTTCAGATTTTGGGCTATCAAAAGTGCGCCCCTCTAACACATCAAAGGCCCACATCAGTACAATGGTCAAGGGCAGTATTGGGTATTTGGATCCTGAATACTTATAACGCCCATATATAAACGTTAACAGTTTTTGATGAATTAAAATAAAAATAAAAAATAAAAAATAAAAGTAAATCCTTAAAAATAAAGTTGCTCGGACTTAAATGAAAACTCTAAAATCAAAAATAAAAATATAAACGACAATTAAACCACAGTTTAATGTAGCATTTTAAATTTAATAATGTAAATTATCGTCATCATCATTTCAATCCTCAACGCATTTTAATACAGTTACAGAAAGTAACAATTGATGCTTATATTATCATGAAGAACATTCTTAACAATTGAAACAGTCTCAGCGTAATATAGTTATATAGCTTCCTCAACTATTTTTCTCGTAGTCACCTCATACTTAATGAGTCCTGAAAAGATAGAAATATAAGGGAATGAGCGACAATATGCTCAGTAGGGAAAACCATTACTCACCTTTAGGTTTTTATCATTACCACATTAAAACCTGCATGGTTAGTTAATACTCATCATTATCCAGATTATGAGATTTATTATAATCATATTCCGTTGATACTATAGTTAATCATTATTGAGTTTCATACATATACATATATACAAATATTACAGTTGAACATTATTCCTAGATATCTATGTTTATTAGAGTATAACTCAACTCATCGAAACCCAAATGGGTGCAT
The DNA here is from genome assembly GCA_025403435.1 of Artocarpus heterophyllus. Lineage (NCBI taxonomy): Eukaryota > Viridiplantae > Streptophyta > Magnoliopsida > Rosales > Moraceae > Artocarpus > Artocarpus heterophyllus. The sequence continues at coordinate 8,369,895 of CM046348.1, read as the reverse complement.
TTGGCCACCCTTCGAACATTCCAAGGGCGTTTTGATGAGGGGATATCAAGCCCCGAGTCCTCACCAAGTGGATTCCTATACAGTGTGTTTTGGGAATTTCGACCCAAGGGAGCGTAATCACCTCCTCCTATTTTACCTTTTGGGGTATTCGTGCCCAAGGATGTAACCGCCGCCCTCTTCACGTCTCACAATTCCTTTATATTAAATCGTTATTTATAGAGTCAGTTTTCCTAACTATGCTTCTCAATTTATAACATGTGTCAAATCATTATGTTCCTCGTTGTACAATACAAGACGAGTTCTATATCATCATAATATAGATATAATCACATACATTCAAAATACCATATACATATCTTGCAACATAAAACAACCAAATTTTTAATTTACCAAAACCTCACAAAAGATGAGTAATAGAATCCATACGTTCTAAGCTTATTAACAATCTTTTAATCCCGAAATTAATTAACGTTAGCTCCACACTCCCTTGATCCTAAGGCGTGTATAAGGACAATTAAAACTAAAGCACAACTTACAACCACATTCATAAATAAATCATGTGTAAATTCATCTTACTAGTGTACCATTAAAGGTTTTATGTAAATCTCTTTTGAATATCACAGTAAATAATTTTTGTCTTAACACAATATAAAATGTATACAAGTAATCTATATGTTTTAGTTCCTAATAAAATTCACCAATCAATTAGGATAATATTATAAAGGTTGCAAGACATTAAGAATTAGGTGGTGAGCAAAGATGTGTTCTTAGTTCAGGTTAGCAGTTAGTATACCATGACAAACTAGCAGTATACTTTTGCAAAATGATAGGTTCACTATCTACAATCATCACATGGGTTAACAGGTGGTTTACTTAATCTAAACGGGTGGTATATTGCCACTGGTAGGTTTACTAGTTTCCAAACTGAAAATTAAAAAATTCATAGAAAATAAAATACAACTTCGATTTAAGCTTATGATAGCTCGTTAGAAAGCTTAGGATGTCTATTTTTTAAATATTCAAACCAATTTACAAAATTCATTTTTATTTAATCCTGGAATTTTAAGAAAGTACCACTGCCCATAGAGGTATTACAAAGTTTACCAATATAAATTTTCTGTCATCGACATATACACTTAAACTTTATACATATGCTCCAAAATAGTAACAAAATATATATTCAGGTTTAAGAACGCAAATTTGAATAATCCTTGAGTATAAAAAAATTTATAAATGAAAGAGTAAATTTGTTCCTAAAATTCTAACCTCGGATTATGGCTAGTTGAAAGCTTGAAATGGCTTCAAAATAGGTTTTTTGACTTTTGTATGGCTGAAATTCTTGCTCAAATAGAGGTGAGGGTGGCTGATTTTTATGGCTACCTTGAATAAGCTCTCTAAGTATTTTGCTTCAGCAAAAGAAATGAGAAGAAGAGTGTGGGAACCGTGGAAGAAAAAGAAAGAAAAGATGAAGTCTTTGAAGAGAAGTAATATAAGCAATTATGGAGGAGACATGTTGGAGCATGTCACGGAGGAAATAAAGAAAAGGAGGGTCAGGAGTAGTTGAGAAAGATATCCTCATGTCTCATCTGGAGACTTTAGCCCACATAATGCCAAAATGACATTTTCAAAATTTATTAAAAATTTCAAGGCTTTTTAGTAAACATACTAAATAAGTATAAGAGAATTTTAAAAAATTTAAAAATAGATAGAAATAAATATTGTAAAATGGATTTTAAATGAAACAAATTTTTGATTGACACACTAAAAATTAATTTAATTATCTTAATACCCATTATGAAAATAATAGGAGTTACAATACTATAGATTGGTACAACTAACAGAAAATTTGGATGTGTATTGCTGTTTGAAGTATTGTGTGGAAGGCCACCAGTGATGTCGACGGTGGAATGGAGTAAGATGAGCCTGCTCAGTGGGCCCTAAGTTGCTATCATGAGGGAAGACTTGATGAAATTGTGGATCCATATCTAAAGGGTAAAATTACGTCGGAGCGTTTGAGGAAGTTCGGTGAGATTGTGGTGAGTTGCCTGTAAGATAATGGAGCTGAACGACCATCAATGAAGGAAGTGGTGTGAGGCCTAGAGTCTGCTATGCAGCTGCAGCAAATCTTCGAGGGAAATGCTAGGATTGGTGGGGAAACTGGTCCTAAAGTAAATGATAATGGTACACCTAGATGTCATACTTACAGCTGGGGAGACACATCTGGGGCTGTGTTTTCTGAGATCAATGAGCTACAAGGAAGGTGACCTCATGAGAGCAGTATAAATTAAGTTGACTTTTGGCTTCAACCCTAGCCAATTAGGTTGCAAAAGAGTACCGTGCGTTTTTTGATTTTGGTGAAGAAGTTGATTGCAAATATATATATACATACATATATATTTATATATATATATATATATATATGATACTTCATGTCCTAAATTATAATTTTAAAAGAAAGATAAGTGTTTAATATGAAAATGTGTGCAATAAGAAAATACTTATGTGAAATGATTGTATGCTGCTAGTATAAACAACATAATATAGCAATTGGTATCCTATCAGTTTAATTTCATTATCGTTTTGAAGTACTTGAGAATTTGAGATGATTTCATTATTATTAAAGGTCTATTTTATAGACGTCTATATATAATTCATATATTCCACCATGAATTGTAAAATTTTGATATTATATGGTGAAATTTTATTTATGTTGTAACTAGACACGTACGTAAATAATTAAGCTTAGACATGTATATATGTTTGTTAATTTGGTAGTTACATTGCAACACTGTGTTTTTTAATTTGGTAAAAGAAACTCCGGGAATTAATTAAAGATATATTTAAAGAGAAAAAAATTTACAGATATAATAAAAAGCCAATATTAAATATTGAGCTCAGATTTCAGTAGGAGAAATAATAGTGCCCCAGAGTTTAATCTTGAAAAGAAAGTAAAGACATGCATGGCCTGCCGGAGCATCTTCATAAATTATTGCAATAAAACAAAAAACAAAAAAAAAAGAAAAGAAAAGAAAAGAAAATTTCTGTCGTCGTTGTGGCTAGTCTCAAAGTCTTACTATAAGAAAATGAAAATTCCATCTTACTAATACCAGTTGTAGTCTCAAAGTCAAGTCTTTAGCAATAAAATGAATTAAAAAAAATAAGAAAAAGAAAATTCCAGTCGTTGCAGAATATCAAAAATGATACAAGAAGATGATGACAATGGTAAATGATTCATGAAATATCAGAAGTGGAATAGTATTGCAAAAAGACTTCCCATATTAAATTGGTCAATATCAATGACCTACCCATTAATCTTTTTCCAAGGAAATTTCTTAAAGAACATATGATATATAAAACAATAACAAAATGTATCTTGAGTCTTCACAATCAAACTTATTTTATGTTCAAACAAATCTTTAAAAAAAATAAAGTAAAGAGCACAAATAATCGGTGGTTGCAAATAGGTCTTCAAATTTTAGTAGTTAAAACAATGATATTTAATGACATGCATTTTCGTAGAAGACCAACTTGCACTGATTAATTGTTTTCGTGATTTTGTTTTTCCTTCTTTATAAATGGAATGAGAAACACCAATATATGATCAATTGACAGTTGACTTACTAGCATAGAAGCAGCTGGAAGTAAGCAGCTGGAAGTAACATGTGAGACAATTAACTTTAGCAAACATTTTGTAGTAACTGATCTGTTAGGTGGATTTACAAATTAGAAAAACAATTTTTGTTCAAAATAAAAAGACATTTTAATTGGAGTTTTTTATCGGTGAAAAATTAAAGATAAATAAAAATTTATTATTAAATGTTAATGAAATTTTCGAAGAAAACCTATAAGAGTTTTTAGCTTAAAACGAAAAAAAACTATTGTAAAACTTTCCATCAAACAAAAGGGCAAAAAGAGAGTTATTGTTATTTTTTCATTCACTTTTATGTATGGTAATGCCTAACGTTAAGCTATCACAATTTCCCCATATATATATATATATATATATATATGCGTGTGTATCATTTATCATTTTACTCTCTAAAATGTTTTGTTTTGCTTGGTTTATTCCTTTTTTGTAAAACCTTAATAATTGAGCATTAATTAAAGTAATTAATAAACTTTATAAGTAATAGGACGCTTTGGCCCAACTTGAGACCTTAAGCAATTGCTTAAGTTGCTTATAGTTGAGCCGGCACTACCAATAAGACCCAACGGGGCCACTTTTCCCATTCAAAGAAAGAAAAAAGAAAACAAAAAAGCGGTAATCGAAGGGTAAAAAAAAGAGCGTAACGTATTTATTTTAGATGTTTAAAATTTCTAACGATTTTTTTTGAAAAAAAAAAAAGATTCTAGTCATCTCTTGGCTCTATTTGTAGTCTTAAAAAGGAACAAAGATTTTCCTAAAAAAAAGAACCAATTTTTTTTTAAACAAGCTATATAAAACATACACTTTATTAATTATTAGTATTATTGTTGTTGTTGTTAATTAAATTTTCTCTACTTATAAAAAAAAATTAACTGTGAGGGGCATAGTGGAGGTGGGGCTGTTTGGTTTTATTTTTGAGAAGTTTTTTCTTATTTTCAAAAAAAAAAAAAACAAATAAAAAAAGTTAAGATAAGAGAGAACATATTTTATAAATTGCACGTAATAAGTTATGTTGTAAACTTTTGTGATTAGCGTGGTATGGTCTTTGTGTTGCTGTATACACGTGCATGAATAAAGTACATGCATATGGCCCTAAAAAAAAGGAAAAAAAAAGAAAGAAATGTTTTAAAAGTACTCTTGTAGCCTTGCACCATTTTACTGGATTGCATAAGTATGTGTTCAATCTCTGGCGTGTCTCTTACAATTTGTAGTCCTGAAATCAAGTCGTTCTGCCTTTAATTTAAATAAATAAATAAACGAAGACATAGACAAATCTCAAGTCGTAATTCGTCCACATCAGGGGGAAAAAAAAGCAGGAGAACACAAAGTCAAAGTCTTTTTGGAATAATGAGATCCAACTTGATGACTTGGATTGGTAACAAATAAGCCAAGTTTAGGTGCAACGGTCAAAGTTTTCAATATTGCAATGACTTGGAAATTTTAACGCGGACAAAATCTCAGTTTACATTTTTTTTTGTAGTATTAAATAATTTCAAAATAGACATATTTCCCTGGATAGTTTTTTTTTACCTCACATGAATTTTTTTTATATAATTCACAGGTTAAAATGGAAATAAAATATTCTACATCACAACGGCAAGCTACAATAAAAGTCGTATTTGGAAATAAAATTGTGAAGTCCTCTAGGGCCTAGAAATTTATTTGACATTCCCAAAATTAACCCAAAATGCACGTTCTTCATTGAGTTTAAGTCACCGCCCTTTTCCTATTAAACTAAAATGCACGTTTTTCATTGAATTAAAGTCATCTTTCTTCCTCTATTAACCCAAAATGTACGTTTTCCTTGCGGCTGAGGTATTGTTGAAAAATTTGATTTTTTTTTTTAAGTTAAACAAACTAGAGTTTAATTTTATAAAAAACATTAATTTTATCCTTTTTTTATTAGAAGAATAAGTTAATTACGACATGGAAATGAAATCGTATAAAATTACAATTTTTTTTAAGTTAAACAAACTAGAGTTTGAATTTTGTAAAAAACAATAATTTTATCTTTTTGTTTTCTATTAAAAGAATAAGTTAATTATGACGTATATTTGGCATTAATCATTAAATATTTTCACAATATACAATATAATATCATATAAAAACAAAAAAGATGGCGCATAGTTGGTGTCAGTCGTTAAATCATTTCATGACATCAATGCAATGTTGTTAAAAAAATTATTTTAACGACGTCAAAATATCATCGCTAAAAGAAGAGTATTCGTACGGCATTTTTATGGATTTCGTTAATTACTGCGTAGCTTGGTTGAGGCTAAGGAAGGAGAAACGCCACCACAGCTCGTACAGAAGGGAATCCAGCAAGTTGACGAAAGCTTGGCTTCCCGATCAGCTTTGCCGTTGTTTTTCCCTCCCGGAGATCATAATGGCCACCAATAACTTTGACCAAGAATTGTTGATAGGCAGGGGAGGCTTTGGCAACGTCTACATAGGTCATCTGACTGACGAAACATCCTCGGTTGTTGCAATCAAGCGGCATAACAAAGGATTGTCGGGTCAAGGGATGCGAGAAGTCGTAGCGGAGATCAATACATTATCGCAGATCCAGCACGTCCATTTGGTATTACTCATCGGATGTTGCTTTGACGACGATGAGAGGATCCTCGTCTATGACTACATGGCCAACGGGACTCTCCGCGAGCACCCCTACGGCACGGAAAACGACACTCTCCCCTGGAAACTGCGCCTTGAGATATGTATTGGGGCGGCGCGTGGGCTGCATCACCTCCACACGGAATTGGAGAACACCATCATCCACCGCGACGTCAAGACCACAAACATATTGTTGGATGAGAAGTAGATTGCTAAGGTTGCAGACTTTGCATTGTCAAGAGTAGGCGGCGAAGACCACCGTTAGCACAGAGGTGAAGGGCTCTTTCGGGTATCTTGACCCGGAATATGTGCGAAGAGGACAACTGACGGTCAAGTCCGACGTGTACTCTTTCGGTGTCGTTCTCCTCGAAGTGTTGTGTGCCCGTAATCCGATTGACATCAAACTGGAAGTCGTTCAACGAAACTTGACATACTGGGCAAGACAGTGCATAAGAGAAGGGAAGATTCAGAACATCGTGGACCCGTACCTAATAGGGAAGATTGCGCCTGAGTCTTTCAAGAAGTTCATGGAGGTGGCAGAGAGGTGCGTCCGAGATCGTGGGAACCAACGGCCCACGATGCTTGTGGTGATTGCGATGCTTGAATATGCACTGGAGCGGCAGGAACAAGCGGACGCCGCAAGGCAGGGGGAAATTCCCTCCTGGATGTGCCCGTATCCCGTGCGGCTATCGTTCCATCTGGCCGATGATGACTGTGGGCCTGAGAATGACATGTTGGGTTTGGAGTTGGACAGTGAGAGTGGCACCCATGAGATATTGTCATATGCCACTGATTCCGATGTTGGATTAAAATCCAATATATGAGCTATTATGTTAAATAAATGTGAATTAAAGGCTATCAATAAGGTTGTTCAATTAAAAGTGATAATTTAGGTTTTGGGCTTTTAATGCATCATTAAGTGTGAGCCTCCTATGTATAGAGACTAAAAATATAATTACTAATTTTATGATGGGTTAAATTGGTAATTAAAGATAATTGCTAGGGTTTAACAATTATATAAAAGGGTTGTGGTTCTCAAGTCAGTACGTACATTATTTTTCTGTTCTCATCTATAGAGAAATTACAAAACATTCTGAGAAGGAGGATTTACATACCAGACTTGGAAGATCCTCAACCTACAGACTCAAGAATCAAATTTAATCCATGGATTCAGATTAGCTTCCGCATCTTATTAATATTCTTGATGATTTGACATGAATAATTCTGGATGATGATGGTTTTCATCACAATTTTATTCTAAGAAGTGGTATTAGAGTCTCTTCATATTAAATCATTAGGAAATAAAAATTTTTTAATATGTGATTCTCATAAGATAATTCTCAAATTTAACAATCTATGATTCTTTAAAATTGTTGAATTTGAGAACAATTGTTTGAATTTTTGGTTTAATTTTTTAAGGAATACAATATTCGGTTGAATGTGTTTGATATATATATATATGTATGTATGTATGTATTCAATCATTTTTGTTTTAGATACATATTATATATATATAGGTTTGTGAAGGATTCTAGGTAAGTTTTTTTTTTTTTTACAATATAAGTTTGGGTTTCGTATATAAAACCATTCATTCAAGGATTCAACCGATGACACTTTTAGAGCTGCTGGAAAACTCCGACGACGACCATAAGGCCGCGTTGGAAAGAAAGTGTCGCGGCTAGAGGCCGTGCCGGAGCAAGAAACCGGCGGCCACAGAGGCCGCCGCATGAGGAATTAAAAAAAAAGTGATGTTGGGGCCGTTCGTCGTTCGCCGGGGTTGCGACCGCCGACGTCGGCCCTTTCTAGTTGCAGCCCTAGGGTGCCAGCCGAAGACGTCCATAGCAGATGCAGTGGTAGCCGTCAGGCTGCCTACACCAATCTTCCCCAAAGGTCGAAAGACCCTTAGGGTTTCCTTGGGGAGGGTCTGGGCGTGATGAGGTTTCTTACACGGGCCCAGTTAGGCCCGTGACCCGACAAAACCCAGGGCTCAAACCCCTAGGTTACCGATTATTAAAAAAAAAAAAGGAAAGAAATCATACACGGGCCAGTTGGGCCCGTGACTGGACATAGAGGCATATACGCGGGTTGGGCCCGTGAGAAGCAAAGTCACCTCGAATTTTAAAAAAAAAGGGCTGGGTTTAGGAGTTGGGTTGGGTCCTCTCGACCCGGTCCAGCCCCGACCCAGTCAAGGTTGACTTTGAATGTTGATTTTGACCAAGTTGACTTTGATAAATTTTTTTATTTATTATTATTATTTTTGGTCATTTTTGGTGCAATTTTAAATTGAAATATTGGTATTTTATATATATATATTGAGATAAATTAATTGAAGCAACATGTCACCAAAGTGGTCTTTCTTGTGGAAATTAATTTGAACGGTTGTGTTTATGCAACTTATGTGAATATTGACCGGCCCAAAGGAAGGCAATATTTGACATAATTACATGTACACCTGTGGTGATAAACACGTGATGATTATTTGGTTTTACATGTAAACAATAAATCGGCCCAAAGGAAGATTTATTGTTTGACATGTTCTTATTGTCAGTGTTTGATTACTACACCAAGATATCACTTACGAGTTAATATTTCTGTCCAAAGACTAAATATTAATGGAGTGCTCGATATCTTAAAATGGGGTTACCTTTATTTGGATTTATTATTGTTACTATGGATTCTTATGTGAGCTTGTTTTGGGTTTGTTTGTTTTGTTCTCTATTTCAATTACTAGTTCTGCCTCAAACATTATTACCAACATCAATTCAATTCCTATGCTAAATGGTAACAACTTCAAATCACGGCAAGAGAACCTCCTTATAGTTCTCGGAGTTATGGATCTCGATCTTGCATTAAGGGTTCTTTCTCTTGCGCCTCTTACAAATAAGAGTTCCTCTGATGAAAAGAGGGACATGGAAAGGTGGAAGAAGTTAAATCACATGTGTATGATGATCATGAAGAAGGCCATTCAAGAAGCATTCAGGGGCACTATATCGAAAACGATAAAGGCAGCCAAAGAGTTCCTCGAGGACATTGAGAAGAGATTTGCCAAAAATGAAAAGGCTAAAACTAGTACACTTTTGGCAAGCCTCATTTCAATGAGATACAAAGGTAAGGGGAATATTAGGGAGTACATCATGGAGATGTCTTACCTTGCTTCAAAATTGAGAGCACTTAAGCTTGACCTTTCTGAGGACTTGCTAGTGCATTTGGTTCTTATATCTCTGCCTGCATAATTCAGTCAATTCATGGTGAGCTATAACTACCAAAAAGAGACTTGGTCTCTTAATGAGCTCATCTCACATTGTGTGCAAGAAGAGGAAAGGTTGAAGTAAGAGAAGACATAAAGTGCTCACTTGGCTAGTACTTCCAAAGACAAAGGGAAGAAAAGAAAGAAGGATAAGGAAGCTACAGTTACGATGCCACAAAAGAAACAACAAAAGAGACAGATTGATCTGGAAGGCACTGGTTGTTTCTTCTGTAGAGCTGCAGGACATAAGAAGAAGCATTGCACCAATTATCACGCTTGGCATGCCAAAAAAGGTATGCTTCTTAATTTGGCTTATTCTAAGGTTAATTTAACTTTGGTACCTGAACACACTTAGTGGATGAATCCTGATGCAACCACTCACATCAGTGTATCTATGCAAGGATACCTGAGATGCCGAAAGCCAAATGATGGTGAAAGATACATCTACGTGTGCGATGGTAAGAAAGTTGAAGTTGAAGCAATAGGAAAATTTAGATTATTGTTAAAGGCTAGATTTTATTTGGATCTTGATGAAACATTTATTGTACCGTCTTTTAGACGAAATTTGATTTCTATCTCTGCTTTGGACAAGTCTGGTTATTCTTGTTTATTTGGAAATGAAAATTTTAGTTTGTTTCATGATTAAAATTAGTTGGTTCTGGTTCTTTATCAGGTTACGATGATCTTTATTTACTTAATACAATTACTTCATTTAATGAATCATTGTAATTAAGTACATAAGGTATAAAGAGAAAATTAATCAATAAGAATTCAGCTACGTTATGGCACAAGAGATTAGGTCATATCTCCAAAAGGAGAATAGAGAGACTTGTGTCAGATGAAATTCTTGACCCCTTAGACTTTATAGATTTTGATATTTGTGTTAACTATATTAAAGGGAAACAAACCAATAAAAGGAGATTTGAAGCCAACAGGATTTTAGACTTCTTAGAACTTATACATATAGACATTTGTGGGCCATTCCCTACAGCTTGTTGGAATGGTCAACAATATTTTATAACGTTCATAGACGATTTTTCCGTATATGACTACATATATCTCATTTATGAAAAGTCACAGTCGCTGGATGTGTTCAAAAATTGTAAGGCTGAAGTTAAAAATCAACTTAGTAAAAGGATTAAAAGCGTCAGATCTGACCATGGTGGTAAATATTATGGTAGATATAACGGTTCAGGTGAACAACGTCTAGAACCGTTTGCTAAGTTTCTAGAGGAAAGCATTATCGTCCTACAGTACACTATGCCGGGTTCACCCACTATGAATGATGTTGCTGAAAGACAAAACAGAACTCTTAAGGACACGGTGAGGTATATGATTTCTCATTCTACCTTACCAAAATCACTTTTGGGAGAAGCACTTAAGACTACATCATATATCCTTAATAGGGTTTCAACTAAAGGAACTGCTAAAACCCCTCATTAACTTTAGATGGGCAAGAAGCCTAGTCTAAAGCATTTACATGTTTGAGGATGTCCAGCTGAGGCAAGGCCTTATAGACCTAATGAAAAGAAACTGGACTCAAGGATGGTTAGTTGTTATTTTATTGGATACTCTGAAAGATCTAGGGGGTACAAGTTTTATGATCCCACAACCAAATTGATATTTAAGACGGGAAATGCTCGGTTCTTTGAGGATGTCAAGTTTCAAGGGGGGGAGGGATATGGTTAGAGACTTTGTCTTTGAAGAGGAATATATTAATATTCTCACAGCTGTTATTGACATTGATTAGGTTCTTATTCTTTACATTGTTCAAGAAGTAGACCCAAATCAAGACAATGTCGGAGAATCTCCTGTTCCAGAAATTGTTCCAGAGGAACAATCTCTACCACCTCAAGAACCTATGTCATTAAGGAGATCCACTAGAGAAAAGAGAAGTGCGGTGCCAGATGATTACATTGTATTTCTCCAAGAACATGAGTATGACATTGGTATGGTGGAAGATGATCCAATCAACTTTTGTCAAGCTATGGAAAGTTCTAGATCTCAAGAGTGGATTGATGCCATGAATGAAGAGATAAAGTCTATGAAGGATAATGATGTTTGGGATCTTGTCCCATTGCCTGAAAGTACGAAACCCATTGGTTGCAAATGGATATTTAAGACTAAGAGGGATTCAGAAGGCAATATGGAGAGATATAAGGCTCGTCTTGTCGCTAAAGGCTTTACACAGAAAGAAGGCTTTGATTATAAAGAGACCTTCTCTCTGGTTTCTTCGAAAGACTCTTTCAGAATTATAAAAGCATTAGTGGCTCATTTTGATCTTGAGCTTCATCAGATGGATGTTAAGACTGCGTTTCTCAATGGTGACATTGATGAAACAATCTATATGGTGCAACCGAAAAACTTTGTGTCGGGAGATACAAAGAAGATGGTTTGTAAATTAAAGAAATCAATCTATGGGCTTAAGCAAGCTTCTCGTCAGTGGTATTACAAATTTCATCAGGTTATCATCTCGCTCGGTTTTGAAATGAACTTTGTCTATGATTGTATATACCATAAGTTCAGTGGGAGTAAGTATATTTTCCTAGTTTTATATGTCGATGACATTTTGCTTGCCAACAACGATATAGGCTTATTGCACCAAACCAAGAGATTTTTATCAAAAAAATTTAAGACGAAGGATCTTAGTGACGCCTCTTTTGTGCTGGGTATACAGATACACCGGGATCGCTCTCGAGATATTTTAGGATTATCACAAAAAGAGTTATATCAAAAAGGTTCTCAAGAGATATGACATGTAGGATTGTAAACTAGGTGATACCCCTGTGGCTAAGGGAGATAAGTTTAGTCTCAATCAGTGCCCCAAGAATGATTTTGAGGTTAAGAAAATGCAGAAGATTCCTTATGCATCAGCAGTAGGGAGTCTAATCTATGCTCAGGTTTGTACGCGTCTGGATATTGCGTACGTTACAGGGATGTTGGGTAGGTACTTAAGCAATCCTAGAAATGATCATTGGGTGGCAGCCAAACGAGTCTTGAGGTATTTACAGAGAACAAAGGACTACATGCTCACGTATCGGAGGTCTAAACAGCTAGAGATCATTGAGTATACTGACTCTAATTATGCTGGATGCCAAGATAGTATGAAATCTACGTAAGGCTATGTCTACCTTCTGGCTGGAGATGTTGTCTCTTGGAAAAGTGCTAAACAGTCTCTTATAGCATCTTCTACTGTGGCGGCAGAGTTCATAGCGTGTTATGAGGCATCCAATCATGAAATATGGCTGTAAAATTTTGTCACGGGGCTGCGCATAGTAGATAGTAGTCAAAGACCACTCAAGTTATTTTGTGACAATAAATCAACAGTTTTGTATTCCAACAACAACAGGAGCTCGATGAAGTCAAAGCATATAGAGATCAAGTTCCTGGTTGTGAAAGAAAGAGTTCAGAGTGGACAGTTGTCTATAGAGCACATCGGTACAAACTCCATGATTGTAGATCCGCTTACTAAGGGATTGCCACCCAAAATGTTTCATGAGCACACTGCTCGTATGGGTGTCATATCATTTCAGGATATTTAGTTTTAGTGGGAGTTTATAATTTTAAATGCTCTTATGATATAGACATTTTTAGTTATTTCAGTTTATAGATATTTTAAGGTTATTTTCTGCAGAAATAAAGTTTTCAGTTCATTCACACTCTGATTTTGGTATGGCTTGATCTTACTAAGGTTTTCTGGTGGACCAGTTGGAAATAGGCATGTTAAGATCACATTGCATGAAATCTTTATGCTATACATCCATGCTTGATCTTGTCATTAGTTTTATTGGTATATGTGATCATTGATGGGTCTAGTTACGACATATGTAACGAAGGTCGCTTTGGTCCTATATTGATATGGTTAATGGATAAGATTGTTGAGGTACATAAGTTTTTGATAGCAAAATTCATGAGCTCATAAGGTATAATTCACATTTATAAATTTTTATATATAGCCCAAGTGGGAGATTGTTGGATCAAAATCCAATATATGGGCTAATATATTAAATAGATGTGAATTAAAGGCTATTGATAAGGTTGCCCAATTAAAAGTGATCAATTTAGATTTTGGCCTTTTAATGCATCATTAAGTGTGGGCCTTCTATGTGTAGAGACCAAAAATATAATTACTAATTTTATGATGGGCTAAATTAGTAATTAAGGATAATTGCTAGGTGTAACGCCCCTATATGAGGGTTAACAGTTTTTAATGAGATAAAATAAAAATAAAAAATAAAAGTAAAACCTTAAAAATAAAGTTGCCCGAGGCTTAAATGAAAACTCTCAAATCAAAAATAAAAATATAAATGACAAATAAACCACTGTTTAATGTAGCACCTTAAATTTAATATTATAAACAGTCGTCATCATCATTTTAACCCTCAACGCATTGTAATAAAGTCACAGAAAGTAACAATTGATGCTTACATTATCATGAAGAACATTCTTAACAATTGAAGCAGTCCCAATGTAATATAGCTACATCGCTTCCTCAACTATTTTTCTCGTAGCCACCTCACACTTAGTGAGTCCTGAAAAGATAAAAATATAAGGGAATAAGCGACACTATGCTCAGTAGAGAAAACCATTACTCACCTTTAGGTTTTTATCATTACCACATTAAAACCTGCATGGTTAGTTAATAGTTATCATTATCCAGATTATGAGATTTATAATAATCATATTCCGTGGATACCATAGTTAATCATTATCGAGTTTCATATATATACATATATACAAATATTATAGTTCATCATTATTCATAGGTATCCACGTTTAATAGAGTATCACTCAACTCATCGAAACCCAAAATGGCGTGCTTGATCACCCTCTAAATATTCCAAGGGTGTTCCGGTGAGGGGACATCAAGTCCCAAGTCCTTACCAAGTCGATTCCTGTACAGTGTGTTCTGGGACTTTCAACCCAAGGAAGCATCATCACCTTCCCCCTATTTTACCTTTTAAGGTATTCATGCCCAAGGACGTAACCGCCGTCCTCTTTATGTCTCACTATTTCTCTATATTAAATCATTATTAATAGAGTCAGTTTTCTAACCATGCTTCTCAATTTATAACATGTGTCAATTCATTATGTTCCTCGCCATACAATACAAGACGAGTCCATGTCATAGTTTCATATATGATACTCATATAATATCAGTTCAACATAGATATATATATATATCTTGCGGTAAAACAATCAATTTTCATTCTATAAAAATCTCACAAAAGATGAGTAATAGAATCCCTACCTTTCAAGCTTATCAACAATCTTTTAATCCTGGAATCAATTAACGTTAGCTCCATACTCCCTTGATCCTAAGGCGTGCATAAGGACAATTAAAACTAAAGCACAACATACAACTACATTCATAAATAAATCATGTGTAAACCTATCTTACTAGTATGCCATTAAAGCTTTTATGTAAAGCTCTTTTGAATACTACAGTAAACAATTTTTGTCAATTTTTGTCTTAACACAATATAAAATGTAAACAAGTAATCTATATGTTTTAGTTCCTAATAAGATTCATCAATCACTTAGGATAATATTGGAAAGGTTGCAAGACATTAAAGAATTAGGTGGTGAGCAAAGATAGGTTCTTGGTTCAGGTTAGCAGCTGGTATACCATAACAAACTGACAGGTTTACTAGTTTCCAATCCAAAAATTGAATAATTCATAGAAAATAAAATACAACTCCGATTTAGGTTTATGATAGCTCGTTAGAAAGCTTAGGATGTTTACTTTTCAAATATGCAAACCAATTCATAAAATTCATTTTAATTTAATCCCAGAATTTCAAGAAATAGCCACTGCCCATAGAGGTATTACAAAGTTTAACAATATAAATTTTCTGTCTAGGGCATATACACTTAGACTTTATACATATGCTCCAAAATAGCAACAAACATATACTTAGGTTTAAGAACGCAAATTTGAATAATCCTTTAGTATAAAAGAAAATTTATAAATGAAAGACTAAATTTGTTCATAAGATTCTAACCTCGGATTATGGTTAGTTGGAAGCTTGAAATGGTTTCAAAATAGGTTCATTGACTTCAGTATGGTTGAAATTCTTGCTCAAATGGGGGTGATGGTGGCTGATTTTTATGGCTGCCTTGAAGAAGTTCTCTAAGTATTTTGCTTCAACAAAGAAATGAGAATAAGAGTGTGGGAACCGTGGAAGAAAAAGGAAGAAAAGATGAAGTCTTTGAAGAGAAGTGATAGAAGCAATTATGGAGGAGACATGTTGAAGCATGTCACGGAGGAAATAAAGAAAATGAGGGTCAAGAGTAGTTGGAAAAGATATCCTTATGTCTCATCTAGAGACTTTAACGCACATAATGCCAATATGATATTTTTGAGATTTATTAGAAGTTCTAAGGCTTTTTTTTAGTAAACATACTAAATAAATATAGGAGAATTTTAGAAAATTTAAAAATAGATAAAAATGAATATTGTAAAATAAATTTAAATGAAGCAAATTTTTTTTTGATACACTAAAAATTAATTTAATTACCTTAATACCCGTTAGGAGAATAACGGGTGTCACACTAGGGTTTAGCAATTATATAAAGAGGTTGTGGTCCCCAAGTCAGTACGTATATTATTTTTCTGTTCCCATCTATAGAGAAATTATAGAGCATTCTGAGAGTGATGATTTACGTACCAAACTTAGAATATCCTCAACCTACAGACTCAGGAATCACATTCAATCAATGGATTCAGGTTAGCTTTTGCATCTTATTAATATTCTTGATGATTTGATATGAATGATCCTGGGTGATAATGGTTTTCATCACAATTTTATTCTAACATCCGAATCCCAAAACTAATCGAGAAGAGAGAGATACAATGTTCGTAGTAGTTCTGTATGTAATTAGCTCCAGTTGGTGATTGTCCAACAAGCTCTGCCTATATAAACACATGGTCAATTAGGAGAGAAAGAGACTGAAGTGTTTGTAGCCTTTATGTAGATAAGAAACAAGTCGTACTTACGTGTTTGCTTGACCAAATTTTCACAATACAATAAATTGTTCCAAAATTAGTCATAAATTGACTATATGAATATTTATAATGGCCCTATAAATTTTTTTTATTCAGAAATACCAAGTCGAGAGACAAAACCTAGTTTACAAGAGAACATATATAAGTAGGAATATGTTGCGGGATATCTCAACGGCCCAAAGTTCAAAGAATGAAGTAAAGGCCTAACGCGCTCTAAATAGAATATAAGTCGAGATAACCCCAAGATGAGATAACCTCAGAGCTTATCTCTCCAGAGGAGAGTCGAGGTTAAAATGAATTCATGATTTCCACTCATGAGTGTGCCCCCACTTCCAGATAGATAGAGAGGAGTGGGTGAGGCTGATAGTTGATACAATGCGTCAGGAAACAAGACCACTAGAACTAGCTTCGAGGTACTTTTAAGTATAGACAAATATTATGGGTTGGCACGGGACACGAAGATTCGCTCTCCCATTAAGCCTCAAGGCTATATAAAAGAGAGATCAGAATGAGTGAGTGGGCTGGACTCCAGATCATTGTAATCATAGAAAACACCTCTCCACCCCTTCCCTGAACCACTTTCTTCTTCTACCATTTTTGATGAATTCGTATATCGTGATTATGAATACTAGATAAGAACAAACAATAGCTCATTTTAGAGTGAACCACTACAAATCCGTATCTTCATTTTTTTTACCTCTTCTCAAATTTTTATTACATTAAACAGTAAGCACCGTGAGAGATTATGAGATTATCGTGAAGACTATTGTTGATTAATTTCCACCATCAATAGAATAGTTGATTAATACTTACATTGTAAGGTTTCGTATGGGCAATGACTTTGCTAACGTGTGTTTGCTTGATATATATGAAAGAAAAGAAATAAATTAAGAGTGTTCTTCTTTCTCCTTTAATATTGTGTTTGCTTATAAAATTAGAAGACAACAGGTGGTATAATAATTCATTGCTTGCGAAGAATGTCATTATTAAGAATAATGCTACTTATATGTGGATGATAATAAAGTCATTAATAATGAGGATATAATGATATTATCAGTATGATAATTCTTGTTCGTTGGATAAAAAAGATGTAGAACCACCTAATGATTGAAAGTTGGTTAAAAATTTTAATTTTCAGTATTCGTGTGATGCAAAACACTAATGACCAAGTCATCACCCATTGAATATCAATTTGGAGGTTAATCTCATCCGTCGCATGTGGTGACAATTTATCAACCAAATACTTTGTATGAACTGAATGGTGAGGAGACATCCAGAGGGGGTTATGAAAGACGATAACAGTACAGTCATTCTGAAAAGTCAAACCTTGAAACTAACAATTAATAACCATATAAATGTTTCAAAAGAGATGGAGATTATGGTGTCAGGTCCTTGGGACAATTGGCAGACTAGATAATCTGAAATATAATTTGGTTAAAGTCTAGGAGAAAAAGTCTTATGGTCTTGATCTTGTTGCTCTTGGCATTATATAGGCATGAACCATTTCATAAAATATGTGTCTGAATGGCCCAAAGTCTCGATAGTTAGCTTTTAATTTTCTAGTCAAAAGATATCGTCGAGGAACGCATATAGATGCACTATTACATTTTGGCCTCGTAACTTTCCATGAATTTCCTATTTCTCATTCAACGATAAAACCTTACTTGATTCTTTTTTTTTTTTTTAGGATCAACGAATTAAATGATATTTTTTTATCTTTTTCCTTTTTGTTCTCCTTCCAAATTACTTTTTTTTTTTTTGCCATGATGATTCAATTCCTATTAGTTTCAAATTTTCAATGATATATATTAGTCAAGTCCTATGTGTAGATATATGAAAAGAGGGGTTCCTTCTTTATCAAAGGAAATGATATTATCGAAACTACAACTCATAAAATAAAAAATTAACAAAATTTTCCTAATATAGAAGTAATCAAAAAAGCCAAATAAGTGAATATATAACCTATAAAAAAATGGCAAACCTGACCAATCTTTCTTGAATAATGGAAAGAGCGTGGGCTATCTCTCCATCGAATTAAATTAGCCAATGGTGTACGTGAGCTTATCCATCCAGTTATGTACTCTTCGAATAGGAATCCATTTTCTTAAAGATCTAAGCTTTTTGGTGTGTCTCCAAGATCCTTTTGATGATCTATGTTATGTTGAAGGGATATCGGGTCAATTTGAGAAATATCACTTCTATGGCATTGTTTTTTCACCTTATCACTTCTATGAGAAAGTTTGAAGCATACTATTTTTAAAGAGTATAAAGATATTATTGATCATAAGTATTTTAGATTATGGTTAGGAAAAACAAGTGTTATCTAATGATATTTTGACATTTTTGGTTAGAAGCAGTGGTATGAATCAAAGAAATAAAAATAAGTGATAGGACATAATAGTAATAGTTAAAAAGTGGTATACCATCTGGTTTACTCAGGGATATCTATATGATCCTCTATGATTCGATTGATTACGTAAAGCTTGCGGTAGTATCAAAACCAGAGAAAGTATACCCAAAAAAATAGTTTTTTCTTATTATATTAGCTTAGTTAGTCGAATTTGTTGATTCTCAAATACGTAGATATCAAATGGGCTACATCCCCATGTGTGGTATTTTAAATGTATTGAATAAGCCTCTTAAAGAATTGGAAGACTTTGTACACTACAATGTGTGATTTGATAAAAATTATAATTTTACAAATAAAGAATTAGGATGCCTTGGATATGACATGTCTCTTGATAAAAGTTACATAAAAATCAAAATAGAATTACAATTATAGATGTGTTCAATAATCACAAGTACAAAAAGGGAATTGATGAGTGGTCAAATCAATCATACATAAATAGGTTTATTGATATACCTTGTGAAAAAAGAACTTGTTTCTTTATGTGCAATTAACCATTTTGAGAATTGTTACTCTTTGTAGAGCACACTGTGATGAAAATTATAAGCTGTGTTCGGGGGGGATTTATTATCTAGTTTTGACATCTATGGTATAATCAGTCAAGCACTTGAGAGGCAATGGTTTCCTCTGTTGAAGATGTCAGCGGTTTGAGTCCGCTTATTTCCAACTCATGAACTTAGCTGATACAAAGCTATAGTATAGTACCAAAATTTTCCAATTCAACAGTTCATCCTATGCTCTAATTTATCATTTTAAGAGTTCTATAAAACATTATTGATAGGAGAAAATATGAATAAAAAACATCACTGAATTCAATTGAGTGCATGAATAAGAGAAATAGTGAGAACTCATAATAATCTCTCAATTTGGAAATCCAAGATTTGATTAATGTCCTTTTCATTAAGATTAAACCCTCCTAAATCCCTCCTAAATTGCATTAATTTACTCAGAAGATTTGATTTTAATTGGAATTTGCTTATTCACAATGTATAAGGAGTAAAATTATTTTATTTTAGGTTTCTTTCTCTATCAAACTAACAAAAATTTGTTTTTATTTGATTATCATATCAACGTAAATTAATTAGATTTACAAGGCATATCAAAGTTTACAGATATAAATTGTTGAATGAGAATAGAAGAGGACCAATAAAGTAATTTTAGATTATTTGATATTGTATGGAATAGAAAAAAAAATGATTCTTTTAGTTTATTATTATTCACTATTATTTTATTGAACTTAAAGCTTGAAAAGTAAGGGGATTTTGAGAAAATGATCATGTTTTCTCAAACGTTGTTCTTTTAGAATGATTATCTCTTTTTTTTTTTTTCTAATTTTAATCCTTATAATTTGATTATGAAATTTTTTATTTTTTATTTTTTATTTTTATTAATAAATCAGAGTTGTAACTTTGATATAAAAAGAGTTGGTCAATGGACGCTACTCTAGTTTAAATGTGTTAAGCTTCTCTAAGATTAGTTATCATCACTCTCTATTTACTTATAAAATTACTAATAAATGAGGTGGTGTCCCATTTTTTACCATTACTATTACGTTCCACCACTTTTTTCTTTAATTTGATTTATATCATTTCTCCTAACTAAAAAGGTCAAAATACTCTTAAATAACATATATTTGCCTAACCCTAACTCATAACACTTGAGAACAATAATGTCTTTATATTTATTGGAAGTGTTATGTTTCAATCTTTTTCATAGAGGTTGTAAAATTGAAAAATAAATAAATAAACACCACATAAGTGTTTTTTTTTTCCAAATTGACCCTAAAATTGTAATGCATTTGATAGGCCCAAATAAGATATGGAATCCTTATATCTCTTGACATTAGTTTTACCCTAAAATTGTAATGCATTTGGTGGGCCCAAATAATATATGGAATCCTTATATCTCTTGACATTGATTTTACTTAGAGATAGGGATGTTATTTAATGTAATTATTAAAATATCATTTTTACTTAACTAATAGCTATTAAATAATAACATTTAAATTTAAACGTCTAAGTAAATATGGTGTTTGTTCCCTTTGATAAAGAATCAATACGAAAGGATATGAGAGGATTGGCATTCCCTTTCCTCGTTTCCTATATTGTGTAGGACCTGCAAAACTCTCATTACTAATTTTGTAAATAAACGCATTATTTGAAGATAAATAGAATTACTTCTTACTTTCTCTTTCCCTTTGATGCAAAGTAAACATGCCTTCAAAGAAGTCAATAATCCCTGTTGTTTTTTGTTTATCTATTTTCTTTCCAATCAACACCAACTTTTTCATTATATTCCCTTATAATTTGTAATAATATTAGACAAGACTTATGATTGGAGACACATTTTTCGATTATCATTAGATTAACTTTTGAATAATTTGAACTATGATTAGAAACAGTTCTACATTGTGTATTGTTTATTTTTAGCATAGGCAGTCATAATCAGATTGTTAAAAAATTAATCTAATAGTTAAAATAATAAAACTTACCCATAAATTTAGAATGTATGTCCTATCATATTAAAAACTCACATAATTAATATTGTATAACTTTTAATTAATTTCAACTTAATGTTAAGTACAAGGGCGGTCACATTATATATACGTAAAATAAAAATCTGTTGGTCAATAAACTTGTCCATGCTTGCACATTGCCTATAATTGATGAGTTTATATTTATTTATTTATTTACTTTAAACTTGGATTATTCTAGTGGCGTTGTTGATCCGTTCTTCTCGGCAACTAAAGAGACATTGTAGCTTTGCACATGGCAGGGTGGCTGGATGGATAACAATATGGATGTTGTGGCGGATAGCAACAGACATGGACACATATGTGTACGTACATATATATATATATATATATGGGGTTGAGCCCTGATTGTGATTGAGCAACTACCAGCCACAAAACGAAGATTTTTTTTTTTTTAGAACCACAAAATGAAAAATTCAAGGATATTAGATAATGCATTCACCGACGTGGGCTAATTACTCCATGCCGAACAGCTGTTGAGATGCTGTAAGTATAACATACTCAAGTTAAAGGGGCAAAGAGTTTGTCAGATGAATTCTTGTAGATCAGCTAATAGTATATGCTCTTTTTTAAGGCTTATGATGTAATCTGCAACACTATATATAAAAGAGGTTACTATAGGAAAAGTAATATCATTTGAGAATAAAGTTGCTTTTAAAAGATAGAAACAATTACATGATAAAATTGAAAACAAATTTTTTTAAAAAAACGTACGAATCATTACTAAGGAGTTTTAAATGAAAATGTATGTAATAAAACGACCGTGTTTTGACCAAGAACGGATTATCCATGGGTAAATTACTGAAATTTAATTGTCTTTTTGTTTTATAAACTAATTATTTATTTTACTTGATTCGTAAATTATATTAAAATAAATCCTGAAGAAATCCAAGTTTTTATTTTTCTTATCACCTTGAATATTTTGTTAATGCACACTGTAGATTTCCAAATTTTCTCACCTGTGACATTAATCCCCATTTTGAAAATCTTTACATCTGGATCTCCCATAGTTTCATTCCGTCTGTTTAGTCCCCGCATCCATTATGCCACGAGACGTCTTTGTTTTTTTTTTTTTTTTTACCACTTTTCGCCAAGAAAATTTTTGCAATGATCGGAGAAGAGACTTGCATATCAGTTCTACTTAGTTTAGAGGGACTTAACTTATAGGTCATAGCCTATAGGTTTTCTAGATTTATTTACAAGTAGAGGATTCTCCCTATCTCAAAGAATTAAGGGAGTGTGTTTTTGGTTTTTTAGTTGAGGAATAATGGTTAAAATAGATGGCTGCAGCATGAGTTATATAGTGATAAAATTTTTATTAATTGATGGAGGCACTAATGAAAAACGTAAACTAAAAGAACTCAAGTTAATTTATAAATTTAATAATTATCAAAATTAATCTACAGCGAAAAGCAGAAAAAACATAGCTTTATAAATAATTATTTGCACAATATTTTTTAGAGATTATACATTAGTTATTACCACAATTCTACAATTTGGCAACGAATTCAAGTTGATTTGTGCAGAGAAGTCCCTAAATGCATCCAAAGTTGTATCCTATTAATATTTATAGATTATTTTATTGACATAAGCTATATGATAGAACTGTAAAGGCCTGTTTGAAATCACCTAAAAAAATTTATTTTGGTATATTACATTCAACTTGCCCCGGCATTATACAAATTGAATAAAAAAATGTTATATGTGATTACCTAGCCGAATGCTTTGCCCAATTAATTATTCTGGCCAGTAAGTTTGCGAAAGGACAGAGAAAGTACTTGGGTTAATTTTTGCTAGCTCAACGACTTTTGTTTTGTTTATATGTTATAATTTTTTAGTTTAACTTATTAGTTTTATCTGTCATCTCAAACAAACTCTAATTATTTTTTTTGCACTGTAGTCATACATGGCATGAGGGCTATATTATTTTATGTAACGCATTGACGAAAAGGTTGATTTGGACTCAAGACCCGACGGGTTTGGATTATCATACAACTTGATGTCGGGTACTCACATGCCTTAGCTTTGTGGAAGGACATTTTCAAACGCTACAAGTTGAAGGGGACCAATCACAATAAAAATAATGTGGTTGACATAGTAGACAATGCACTTTTTGCACATGGTTTATATAACTTGGTAGTTGATTCCTTTTTTCCCCGACCATTTTTTTTAAAGGGGGAATTTGATTGCAAACAATATCAAGAAGTGATACAAACCAAACCAATAATGAAAGGCCCAGTAGCACATGAAACATCTCTCCCAATTGAGATCATACCCATTAATAAATTTTAAAACCGATTAAGGGGATAGTTATATACCAGAGACCCGGTGTCGAGAAAATACCTTGGTGCATTTAGGACGAGCATGCGTGAAGCTCTGTTTGATCTAATCCTTACAATAGATAGGCAATCTAAAACAATCGAGGGCCAAGACATTGTGAAAATAAGACCATCAACAAACCCTCCAATAATTGATGGATCTTTTTGATCCAACAAAAGGCAACAGTCACTAGCATTAAGGCCATCATTGCCTCTTAGACAAAACTCTAGGTGACAAAAACCTTCGTTCCAACACACTTGAGACGGATTGTACAAATTTTCAAGAAGTGGGGAGACCACCTCCATCATCCTTAATCCCCTCCCCATCGCTCCGTCCTTATGCCCCACCTCCTCAATGCAAATCTCCCTACTTCAACAGGCCACTGCCGCCTCACCAACCTCTCCCTTTGGCCCAACCCTCTGTAACTCCACGGTTCCATCCTTTCTCAGGACGTGATCGACGGCAGCCAACCAAGACGGGCGTCGGACGATAGTCTCGGGGAAGGGAGGCAGTGCAAGAATAAGCTTAAAACCCTAGCAGAGCAAGCGATAGAGAGAGAATGCAGAGAATTAAGCTTAAATTTTTTTTAGACAATCCCATTTTTTTTTCCCCCAACCATCGTTAATATCTCAATTTGTGAATACTGATCCCACATCTTTTGCGTATTCATCGTTGCTTTTTTTTATTATTGTTTTTCAGAATAATAACAAAATGGGGTTCTCTCAAAAAACTAATTATGTAAAAAACTTTTGTCGTGTTTGAATCAAATTAAAATAGAAATTAATTTTTTTGATCATTGAGAAGTGGACAGATTGGCCAATGTCGGAAGCGACGATTGGATGCCAGAGCTGATGGTTTATTGAATCGTAAAGAGTGTGTGGTCCTTTTTGTATTTTGCGAGCCATTCATATTACTGTATTTTTTTTTCTTTTTCTTCTTGCATCTCTTTACGAAATTTAGTTCTTCCTTTCAAAAAAAAAAAAAAACGAGTACTTTATTTGCTCTTAAGTCTTCTAAAAATGTTTTAGAAAAGGCTTAACGTGTGTTATCCCAAAGATCGAATCAATTAGCGATAAAGATACGCTACAGTTTTCTTTCAGAGCATCAGTTTATGTATTAAACGAAAATTACGGACAATTAATCAACATTAACTTTTCTTTAAAAAAAAATGATTATAGCAAACATTTACTTAATTAAAACTTG
The DNA here is from genome assembly GCA_025403435.1 of Artocarpus heterophyllus. NCBI lineage: Eukaryota > Viridiplantae > Streptophyta > Magnoliopsida > Rosales > Moraceae > Artocarpus > Artocarpus heterophyllus. The sequence goes on along the minus strand of CM046348.1, from coordinate 8,344,918 downwards.
AATTGCTCCATAACTTTGCAAATCGGCAATTATATACAAACATCCAAACTGAGCAGGCATTACAAATTTATTCTGAAATGATCAGATTCGGAGACACCCAAATCACATATAACGATGAAACGGGAACAAGCAAGATCCAAATATAAAATATAGACGAGAAAACGACTCAGAATTATTACATATATATAAATATAACCACCCAATTGAGCGAGTGGAAATTACATGTTTCTTATCTGTATTACGCCAGACAGACCATGAGCAGCTACCGGCGAATGCAACCGCGGTCGTAGATGTCTCTACAGTTGGGTGGTTTGCCTCCGCTCCCAGGGGCACCGCATCTATAAGGCGAATTCCGTGCCTGACCACACATGACAGCCTTATTACTATTAAAAGTATCAGAAGTCACATATGTCCCTTGCCGTAGAATCCTGCGGCTAATTTCAGAGTCCATCTGAAACTCCGTCTCCAGATCCTCATATTCCATGATATTGTTTGTGTCGTTGCTCTTCCACCAAATCGTGTCCGTAACACTACTGGCTCCGCATTTCTTATTAGTCGTGTCGATTACGATCAGTACTGTCATCAACATCATGGCTACTGCGAGCGTTTGAGGGAGATCCCTCGTTTGAGTACTTGCGCCGTCCATGGTTTCTAGTTTCTACTTTCCTCTTTACTCTTGGCAACTATGGGGAGCGCCTTTGAGGTTCCTTATAGTACCAGGGCATTTGACACAAAATTAATTAGCTGCCTTTCAGCTGATATTTTAAGCAACGTGGCAACTTTCGTTTGGTCCAGTTGATTATCCTTTAGTTTCTTTTTTTTTTTGGCAGATTATCCTTTAGTTTCTGATCTTTTTTTTTTCCCTTTTAGTGAAATTCTCGACACAAATTTTTATTGAGTGATTTCTACAGTGATCCTTAACTCTTTAGCAAGTTAGGTATCTTTTTTTGGGGATATTTTGAAAAAAAGAGCCAAAAATTAAAAAAATGACCCTTTTTTTACAACAAAAAAATATTTTTTTGTGTAGAAAAACTGTTCCAATTTTTTTCAGAAAGATAAGAAAAAAAATTGTAGCAAGGAAAAGAACCTCAATAGAGTGGAAAAAAAAAAACTAGAGCAGTTTTCATGCCCAAAAAACTTATTTTTGATGTCAAAAAATGCAAAAAAAGAGAGGTTATTTATCCAAAAAAACTTTTTTCTTAAAATCATTATTAAAATTACCCTTTTTTTTTTAATTTTGACAGAACAACTTTTAAACTTTTAAACCTTGACAATTAATAGATTTTCGTAAAATTAACTCAAAACCTAACGAAAACAACATGAGCAAGTCACATGACCTAATTTTGAAGGACATAATAGTAAATTATCTACTTTACATTTTTATAAAAATTAAAGAAAAACAAATTGGAAAAAAAATACTCGAACAATGAAAATATCTCTTTTTATTTCATTGAGCGTGGTTGTCCTCTCCGGTGGGCCAGCAAAGGAGACTGTTACGTCGTCAATTGCAGCGACGTCGTGAGCGCTAGGCATTCGCAAATTCATCAAGTTATTTGGAAGCCTTCTCTTTTGATCGAACAAACACGCTCACTAAGGGAATCGCTTCGATCACAAGATGGCAAGGAGAGGGATGTAGCTAAATCTAGGTGGCGGCATTTGGGTTTGTGGGGATCTTTCTATTGCAGTGGATCTGCGATGGAAGAGTGCTGAGCGGCGAGCCTATAGTAGAGAAATCTTACATCACTAATAGAAGGGCTTGGCAGACCTACAACGGAAAAAGCTTCACATCATTGAGATCTAGGCTTGCACGGCATAGGGGGAGGTGGGGGTTGTTGCCGAAGAGGGAAGGAGTGGGGTGGGGTTTGCCAGAGATGGATTAGAGGGTTAGCTACATTTGTTTGAGTTTTTTGTTTTCTTTTTTTTTTGGTTATTTTTTTAAAATGGGGACATTTTAGTAATATTGAAGAAAGTCTATTAGTTGTCAAGGATTTAAGAGTTTAGGGGGTTGTTTTGCCAAAATTAGAAAAAGAGGGGTCAAAGTGTCACATATTAAAGAGTTAAGGGACCACCGATATAAATTACTTAATTTTTATATCCATTATAAATGAAGCAACCATGTAAATTGCATATATTTATTGAAGAAATATTTTAACCCTTATGAGGTTAAAACCTTACGATTTATTTTAAAAAAAAAGGTCCTAATCTAATATATAGTGTATTTTTTAGACTAGACTTCTTGTCTTATGAGTGGCGAGATTTTAACCTATGAGATTAAATAAGAGTGCTGTGTTTTATTTTTTTTCAAACATAAATTTTAAAATTTTAAAGAGTAACTTTCTTATAAGAAAATAATAATAATAATAATATTATTATTATTATATGGTATGAGATTAGTATAATCATGAATAGATTAATGAGAAAATAAATTTTAAAGGACTATTTTGCCTCTCCACTTTACAGCTATTCCCCACTTCGTCTTCATCAAAGTTATGGTTTATTTTATCCTTTAAACTCCAAAAACCCCGTCCCTAAATTTTTAATTCACTTAACTCTACGTCAGAAATTTCTAACATGAATATACATTGAGTTGAAAGAAAATATAATTTAGGATTTTTTTTGTTTCAAATATCCCATATATCTTTTGAACTCTATTTGCTTCTCTCATTATCTATGTATATAATCATATATAAAAAAGGGGATAAGTTTTGTACGTCAACCTTCCATCAAATCAATACAATAGATAAAGTTTACTTACTTTTCACTTAAAGAGTAAAAATACAATAGTTAAAGTTTACTTACTTTTCACTTAATAGTAAAAATTTAAACAAGCCCCAAAAAATAAAAATTAAGAGTAAAAAATAGTATTTATTTTGTTTAGTTTGTTTACTTAAATATTTAGATAACATTTGATGTTGATTAGCAATGCTAGATTTACAATTAAATACAAACAGATTAGGACTTAATTTGGTATTTACTATTTATGAGTTTGGACTCTCAAATTACCATTGTTAGGACCTATTTAGCTTCCAAGAACAAGATTAAAATAATTATTAAATGAAAGTTAAATTAAAGCTGTCAATAATCAAATAATATAGGAATAGTAAATGATACCATACATGAGATTTATAGTGGTTCACTCTATAATATTAGCTATGTGTCTACTGGTCTTCGCTATGATGAATAGTTTGGTACAAACTACACAGAGTTGAGAGATTTGGTATGAAAACAATAGCAATTTCTATAGAGTACGAGGAGCAAGGATGCTTTCACTTTTAGTCCAGATATTTTACTTCCAGGAAAAAAAAAAAAAATCCAGATATTTTACCAACCATTCTCAAACGCAATAATAATAATAATAATAATACACGCCCTGAAAAAAAAAAATGAAAATTGCCCCACTTCTAGCAATATTATCCAACGCTTCTAAAGCCGCTCTGTTTTTATTGACTTTGATCCATTCTGATAATAGAGGTTCCAAATCACATGGAGTAGAATATGAGCTCTTGGTGAAAGTTTGCTCGACAGTTAAGACACGTGAATCTTATGCAATGTAAATAAGTCGACATTATTCTTCATGCAACCAAAATCCAACAGATTAGCTTTATTAATCGACGAAGCTTTGAAAGAGTTATAACCTGTCATTCTACTCATGGACTCATCCGAAAAAGCCCATAGAACTTCTTAAATGCCATGACATGAACAAGTAGCCGAAACAATTGCCATAATCCATAGGGTCCACAACTAATTATTATAAGAACAGAAGTTTACTTAATTAATCAGGTGAGAAACACACGAAAGAATGACCTTCATCTCAAAATTACTCTCTGCGAACTGGCATAATTTCGGCCATTTAAGGAGTTTGTGCATATATATTTAAGTGAATATATATTTCATAAGATTTAGAGACTGGAGATATCAGAAGATTTAATGGAAATTAATATGTTATATTTCACAAGATTTAGAGACTAGAGATGTCAGAAGATTTCATTGAAATTAATATGTCGTTGGAAGATAAGAAAGAATTAATAAATAAACAATAATAGAGAAGAAAAGAAAACAGTGTTCTTAATATTCAAAAAAAAAAAAATCTTACCGAAAAAACATAAAAGTCTCTTATCAGTCTAAAAAACTGGAAATTTCATGGAAGTTTCTCTCTCTAACTAGAAACAAATCCTAAAAGGGTCGTCACTATTTTCCAAAAAAAAAAAATTGTTATTATAATTTTTGACTTGGGGATAATTAATTTGAGAAATTAGAGATTATCTTTTTAACACGGCAAAAAAATTTGAAAAATCAAAGCTATTAAAGTCAACTTCTAACTTCAATTCAATTTTCCTTGCATGCAAGTTTCAGTCTTCGCTTGTCAGGAGACGACTAGAAAAATCAACATTGTCACGTCGAGGCACCTTGTTAATTACGGTTCCTAATTGAAGGGAAACTTGTATCTAAAATGACGAACGAACTTCATTTTGGTAGCCTCAGGTACTAAAAGAGGTTCACTGTGAAATCTGATACAAACGATTGCAAGTGGTTTCTGACAAAACAACATTTCTTAATTTTGTCATACCAAGTATGAAGAACTCCTACAGCAAATATCTTGGTCCCCAAAGCCTGCTGACAATTTCCCTGGCACTCTACGACATCCTCCTCCTATTCATTGCTCCTTTGATCGCTATGGCGGAGCCACTTCCTTACAACCCTGTGGACAACATAGCCATCGCCTGTGGCTCTTCAGGAAACTTGTCGGCAATCGATGGACGGAGATGGTATGGAGACATAAACTCAACATTTGTTTCCTTAGCAGACCAAAATGAAGCTTCTATCTCCTTGGCAGTTGTTGAGCTAGCAAGAGAAGTTGATTCTATCCCTTACACAACTGCTCGGCTCTCACACTCAGAATTCACTTACTTGATACCAGTAAGTACTCCTGGCCCAAAGTTCATAAGGCTTTACTTCTACTCTGGTGCATACCAAAATTTTGACCCCTCCAATGCCATCTTCTCTGTGAAAGCCCATCAATTTGTCCTCCTAAGTAACTTCAATCCTTTTCTAAATACTACGGATTCGTTTGGAAGAAAAGACATAGTTAAAGAATTCCATGTGTCCGTTGAGAAGTCAATTGTTTGCATAACATTCACTCCTTTGGTTCCGGGGTCATTTGCTTTCGTCAATGGAATTGAAGTCGTATCAACACCCTCGGATCTTTTTTTCTGGCATCCCGATGATACTGGTCCTACGTTCGTGGGGCAACAAAGCCAGTTGCCCTTAAGAAACAACACTATTCTGGAAAACGTATACAGGATTAACATTGGTGGAAGAGTGGTTTCTCCAGTTGAAGACACCGGTTTGTTCCGCAGTTGGGAGGGAGAGGACAACGAAGTAACTTACCTAACGGTACCAGGAACAAGTGTTATACCTGTTCTCGTGGAGGATAACCTCAAATTCGCAGTGATTCCACCCTACATAGCACCGACCGTAGTCTATCGGACCGCTCGGAGTATGGGGACTCGTACAGATGAAACAAGGAGCTACAATCTAACATGGGAATTCCCCGTAGATTTTGGATTTGAGTACATGGTAAGGTTGCATTTCTGCGAGATTGAAGAAGTTGTTAATTCTACTGGCGATCGTGTGTTTCTAATTTTTATAGCGAATCAAATTGCAGACGAGCATGCTGATGTGATCTACTGGAGTGGTGGTCATTATGTTCCTTACTTTAAAGACTATATTGTCTCAATGTGTTGCAGATATGGAGCCAAATCAAGTAGACAACCCAGCAAAAGGAAGGAAAAGGGAGAAAATCACGTCCTCGAAGGCAGGGAGCAAGCGCCGCGGCTCTGGCAGAAGAGCGCCGCGGCGCTGGGGCGAAGGCGCCTGAAGAGCGCCTAGGCGCCAGGACAAGAGCGCCTAGGCGCTATGTGGAGAGCGCCTAGGCGCCAGGTGAATTGCGCCTAGGCGCAATGTGGCAAGCGCCTAGGCGCCAGGTGAAGAGCGCCTAGGCGCCGCAGGGGAGCGCCGCAGCGCTCGTTTCGAGCGCCGCGGCGCTGACGCGCTGTGCTGCGCGATGTGTTTTGAATCAAAGTCGAATTCAAAGGTCCCAAAAATGGGAAACCACTAGGGTTTCCCATTAGTTGCTATTTTCTCCTCCTTTGGTTATAAATAGACACAAGGTGGCTAGGGTTGTGTGTGTGAAAAGTGTGTGAATTGTGAGAGGCATAATTCTTGAGAGCTTCATCCTTGAGAGAGAAAAATTCCCATTGGGTGTTTATTAGAAGAGAGTTTTGGTAAGCACAGTTTGTGAGTGTGTGAGAAACTGCTCTTGTAATCTGTAATCTCCTTCATCATAGTGGAATCTGCAAGCGGCAGAAACAGGACGTAGTCTCAATTTGGACGAACCTGTATAAAAATTTGGTGTCTCTTTTCTTCTTTTCTCCTATTTATTTTTCTGCAATTGTTCGTTCTTGCGATCCTTGGAATTAGGAGTCGCCTAATTACCCAACAACTGGTATCAGAGAGGAGGTTTTGATCAAGAACGATGACTGGAGAAGAAGGTATGGCAGCCGGTATCACCAAATTCGATGGTTCAGATTTTTCCTATTGGAGGATGCAAATAGAAGACTACTTGTACAGCAGAAAACTGCACTTGCCCTTGGGTAGTAAGCCCGAAGGCATGAAGGATGAGGAGTGGAGTCTCCTTGATAGACAGGTACTCGGTGTGATCCGTTTGACTTTGTCAAAGAACGTTGCCCACAACGTTGCGAAGGAGACCACTACAGCAGGGATGATGAAGGCTCTGTCAGAGATGTATGAGAAGCCCTCAGCCAATAACAAGGTACATCTCATGAAGAAGCTCTTTAATTTAAAGATGTCTGAAGGTGCCTCGGTGGTAGAGCACCTGAACAGTTTCAACACCGTCCTAAACCAATTGGTCTCGGTAGAGATTAAATTCGATGATGAGATCAATGCCCTAATCCTCTTGGCCTCGTTACCAAACAGTTGGGAACCCATGAGGGTGGCCATTACAAATTCTCTAGGGAGTGCAAAATTGAAGTTTGTCGATGTCAGAAACTCTATTCTGGCGGAAGAAGTTCGCAGGAAGGACTCAGGTGAAGCCTCTTCGTCGAACTCGGCCCTTAATGTTGATAATAGGGGCAGGAAACTTGACAGGCAATCCAACAGGGATAATGGCAGGAGAGGCAAGTCGAGGAATGGGAGAAGCAAGTCAAGGAACGGTAGGACCATGGAGTGTTGGAACTGTGGGAAGACGGGCCACTTGAAAAAGAACTGCAGGGCTCCAAGGAAGAATGAAGACAAGACTAATGACGCAGCCAACGCCGCCACTGAAGAGCAACAGGATGCTTTAATCTTGTCTCTTGACAGTTCTTTTGATTCGTGGGTGATAGACTCAGGAGCATCATTCCACACCACAGCACACCGTCATGTCTTGGAGAACTACATTGCTGGAAATCATGGTAAGGTTTATCTCGCTGATGGAGAACCTTTGGATATAGTTGGCATTGGAGATGTCAGTTTAAAAATGCCTAATGGGTCGGTATGGAAGATTCATAAGGTGAGACATGTTCCTAAATTAATGCGCAACTTGATTTCGGTGGGGCAACTAGATGATGATGGACATAAAGTAACCTTCAATTGTGGAGGTTGGAAAGTCACGAAAGGAGCGATGGTTATTGCTCGGGGACGCAAGGCTGGAACTCTCTACATGAACTCTAGTTGCAGAGATACCCTAGCAGTTGCTGATTCTGCTGCCAATACTGAGCTATGGCATTATAGGCTCGGTCACATGAGTGAGAAGGGTATGAAGGTGCTTCACTGCAAAGGAAAACTGCCGGGTTTGAAAACTGTTGATCACAGTTTGTGTGAAGCCTGCATCTTTGGTAAACAGAAGAGAGTCAGTTTCTCAAAGATGGGTAGAGAGCCTAAGTCCAGGAAATTGGAGCTTGTTCACACTGATGTGTGGGGGCCTGCGCCGGTGACTTCCCTTGGCGGCGCAAAATACTATGTGACGTTCATAGATGACTCAAGCAGGAAGGTATGGGTTTACTTTCTGAAAAACAAATCTGATGTGTTCGATGCTTTCAAGAGATGGAAAGCCATGGTGGAGAACGAGACAGATTTGAAGGTGAAGTGCTTGCAGTCTGACAATGGGGGAGAGTACCTAGGTGAAGATTTCAGGCGGTACTGTGCTGAGAATGGGATAAAGATGAGGAAGACCATTCCAGGGAAACCACAACAGAATGGGGTAGCTGAGAGGATGAACAGGACTTTAAACGAGCGTGCTAGGAGCATGAGGTTGCATGCAGGGCTGCCAAAGATGTTTTGGGCTGAGGCAATTAACACAGCCGCTCATCTGATAAACAGAAGTCCATCCACACTGCTGAAGTTCAAGCTACCGGAAGAAGTCTGGAGCCATAAACAGGTGGATCTCTCTTACTTGAGAGTGTTTGGTTGTGTTTCTTATGCACATATTGATTCTACTGCTAGAAGTAAACTGGATGCCAAGTCAAAGAAGTGCTTTCTAGTTGGCTATGGCGGACTTGAGTTTGGTTATCGTCTCTGGGATGACCAAAGCCGGAAGATTATCAGGAGCAAGGATGTGATCTTCAACGAAGGTGTTCTGTACAAGGACAGAGACAGCACGGACTCTAGGGGTTCAGGTTCTGAAGATAAGAAGCCTGAGGTGATTCCATTGAAGGATCTGCCTGAAGTGGAGGTGCAAAATCCAGAGGTTGAAGACCAGGAAAACATAGCTCCAGAAGAAAACCAGAGGACTCCTGCCACACCAGTCAGGAGGTCTAGCAGGACAATCAGACCGCCGCAGAGATACTCCCCAACTCTGCATTACATCTTGTTGACCGACAAAGGTAAGCCAGAGAGCTTTGATGAAGCCGTGGAGGCTGGAGATTCGGTCAAGTGGGAGTTAGCCATGAGGGACGAGTTGGATCGGACATGGCAACTGGCAAAGTTACCACAGGGTAAAAAGTCCTTGCACAACAAGAGGGTATACCGGGCAAAAGATAAAAGTGCTGGCAGCAAGCGGTATAAGGCAAGGTGGGTGGTAAAAGGATCCAGAGATATGCTCACCAAGATGGATCCGATTGAGAAACTGAAGTTGTGCTCAACTTCAGTTGGACTTCTCCAAGAGGCGTGAGAAGTCGTTGCCGCTGCAGTGGGAGACATGGTGATTGATTAGTCTCCAAGTGGGAGATTGTTGCAGATATGGAGCCAAATCAAGTAGATAACCCAGCAAAAGGAAGGAAAAGGGAGAAAATCACGTCCTCGAAGGCAGGGAGCAAGCGCCGCGGCTCTGGCAGAAGAGCGCCGCGGCGCTGGGGCGAAGGCGCCTGAAGAGCGCCTAGGCGCCAGGACAAGAGCGCCTAGGCGCTATGTGGAGAGCGCCTAGGCGCCAGGTGAATTGCGCCTAGGCGCAATGTGGCAAGCGCCTAGGCGCCAGGTAAAGAGCGCCTAGGCGCCGCAGGGGAGCGCCGCAGCGCTCGTTTCGAGCGCCGCGACGCTGACGCGCTGTGCTGCGCGATGTGTTTTGAATCAAAGTCGAATTCAAAGGTCCCAAAAACGGGAAACCACTAGGGTTTCCCATTAGTTGCTATTTTCTCCTCCTTTGGTTATAAATAGACACAAGGTGGCTAGGGTTGTGTGTGTGAAAAAGTGTGTGAATTGTGAGAGGCATAATTCTTGAGAGCTTCATCCTTGAGAGAGAAAAATTCCCATTGGGTGTTAGATAGAAGAGAGTTTTGGTAAGCACAGTTTGTGAGTGTGTGAGAAACTGCTCTTGTAATCTGTAATCTCCTTCATCATAGTGGAATCTGCAAGCGGCAGAAACAGGATGTAGTCTCAATTTAGACGAACCTGTATAAAAATTTGGTGTCCCTTTTCTTCTTTTCTCCTATTTATTTTTCTGCAATTGTTCGTTCTTGCGATCCTTGGAATTAGGAGTCGCCTAATTACCCAACACAATGCTGGGTAATGGAGAGGAGAGAAAACTGAACCTCTCTCTTAAGCTACAAGCAAATCCAAAAGACTGGAGAACTGCCTACGAAGATGCAATCTTGAATGGAGTAGAAATCTTCAAATTGAATGGGGCAACACCAAGCCAACAACAGAGGAAGCGGAAGAATAATAATCGGATAGCAATTGTTGGCATCCTTTCCGTTGTCATTTTCGTTGCAGTTATACTCTCCATCCTTGGATTCTTGATTTCACGATGGAGGAAAGTCAAGGACTCAAAGTTTTCTATTAAGTTTACAAAAACGAGAGGCTCATGCTTGTCATCAGAGCAATGTCGTTACTTTTCATTGGCTGAGATCAAAGTCGCCACCAATAATTTCGATGATACTTCCATTATTGGGGTTGGAGGGTTTGGCAACGTGTACAAAGGACACATTGATGGTGGGGCCACATCCATTGCGATCAAACGGTTGAAGCCGGAATCATCACAGGGGGCCCATGAGTTCAAGACCGAGATTGAGATGCTCTCCCAGCTACGCCACCTTAATCTCGTCTCTCTGATCGGATACTGTGACGAGAATCGCGAAATGATTCTTGTGTACGAGTACATGCCACGCGGGACACTTTCCAATCACTTATACAACACCGAAAATCGCCCTCTAGCTTGGAAGCAACGGCTCGATATTTGCATTGGAGCCGCTAATGGGTTGCACTACCTTCACGCAGGCATGAAGCATACGATCATTCATCGCGACGTGAAGACAACAAACATATTATTGGATGAGAAATGGGTTGCCAAGATTTCAGATTTTGGGTTATCAAAAGTGCGCCCCTCCAACACATCAAAGGCCCACATCAGTACAATGGTCAAGGGCAGTATTGGGTATTTGGATCCTGAATACTATAGAATGTTACAACTAACAGAGAAGTCGGATGTGTATTCATTTGGCGTTGTGCTATTTGAAGTATTGTGTGGTAGGCCACCGGTGATGTCGACGGTGGAAAGGAGTCAAATGAGCCTAGCTCAGTGGGCGGTGAGTTGCTATCATGAGGGAACACTTGATCAAATTGTGGATCCATATCTAAAGGGTAAGATTACGTCGGAGTGTTTGAAGAAGTTCGGTGAGATTGCGGTGAGTTGCCTGCAAGATAATGGAGCTGAACGACCATCAATGAAGGAAGTGGTGTGGGGCCTAGAGTCTGCGATGGAGCTGCAGCAAATCTCCAAGGGAAATGCTAGGATTGGTGGGGAAACTGGTCCTGAAATAAATGAAAATGGTGCACCTGGACGTCATACTTGTAGCTGGGGAGACACATCTGGGGCTGTGTTTTCTGAGATCAATGAGCTACAAGGAAGGTAACCTCATGAGAGAAGTATAAATTAAGTGCTTTTGGTTTCAAGCCTAGCCAGTTAGGTTGCCAAAGAGTATCGTGCGTTTTTTATTTGGTGAAGAAGTTGATTGCAAAATATATATATATATATATATATATATATATGTATGATACTTCAGGTCCTAAATTAGAATTTTAAAAGAAAGGTAAGTGTTTAATATGAAAATGTGTACAATAAAAAAATACTTATGTGTAATGATTGTATGCTGCTAGTATAAACCGCATAATAACAATCAGTATCCTATCAGTTTAATTTAATTATCGTTTTGAAGTACTAGAGAATTTGAGATGATCACATTATTATTAAAGGTCTATTTGACAGACGTCTATATATAATTCATAAATTTCACCATGAATTGTAAAATTTTGATATTATATGGTGAAATATTATTTATGTTGTAAGTAGACAAGTACGTAAATAATTAAGCTTAGACATGTATATATGTTTGTTAATTTGGCAGTTAGATTGCAACACTGAGTTTTTTAATTTGGTAAAAGAAACTCTAGGAATGAATTAAAGATATATTTGAAAAGAAAAAAATTTACAGATATAATAGAAAGCCAATATTAAATATGGAGCTCAGATTTCATTAGGAGAAATAATAAGTGCCCCAAAAATTTAAGCTTGAAACGAAAGTAAAGGCATGTATGGCCTTATAACGCCCAAAAATTAAATTATGCGTAAATGGTGAATAGATAGAGAATTTGTATGGTTTAATGAAAACTTGAGCTTAATTAAAGTATTTTGTAGTATTTTAAATTTATCCCATCATTTATTATTTTTATGTGTTATTTTAAATTTTGAAACAAAATAATTTGGCAAATGGCTAGTATGTCCCAATTTCAAAACCACGTGTTGGGGGCACGGTTTTGTTTCCCCGTCCCTCTATTTATTTCCACCTCTCTCTCACTCCCACTCATTTTCTCTCTCAGCCTCTCTCTTTCTCTCCCATTCTCTCACTCTCTCTTCTTCTTCTCTTTGAATTTTGATTTCAAGATTTGAGTTTTGGGCTTGATTCTCAGTTGGATTGGGAGGTGAAGAACACAAATTCAAACTCCACAAACGAGACTTTGAGCTTTGATTTGAGGTTTGTTTCCCTGAACTTCAAACTTTTAAATTTAGTACCAAATCTTTTAATCTCTTTAAAATGTTGTGATTTAAGTTTCTTGAGCTTAGGAAACTCCTAATCTAGGTTGGTAGGACTTGAATCATTCAAAATTTAGGCTTAATTTCATGAAATTCGAGTTGAATAAACTTTTCCACTTTTTCCCTCATTTTTGGATTTTCTTGAAATTCCTATAGAAATCTTGTTCAAATGTGTCATACTATGCTTGTTTATCATCTATGATCACTATATTTGCTATGGGACTTGAAAAAAACAGGTTTTGATTTGATTTTGAGCTTAGGGAGGTCGAGAATCGAAGCCTCAGACCTCCCATGATTTTCCAATTTGACAGGTCGAACTCGGTGTTCGGCAAGCCGGATTCATAGGTTCGGCAGGCCGAATTCATCTGGTCCGAACCTAAGAAAGTTTGACACGCTAGACTGTGGAGTTTTGCAGGCCAGAATGTGGAGTTTGGTAGGCCAGACTAGGGGTTCTGACAGGCCGACCAAACCTCATGGAAAATGGTCTTTTTCGCCCGTTTTTACTATTTTAAGCCTAGATCAAGTTTTCGACCTCTTAAAATGGTTTTGTGAGTGCTAAAAGCATACTAAAACACCATGAGATAGCTTAGGGATGTAGGATGCCTTAAGCTAGGGATTGATAAACTTAGTTTCTATTTAAGGTTGTTCGTGGTTCCATGGAGCTAACTTATAGTGGATCGGGACTACAGTGTTGGGTATTGGTACGGATATCGAGGTAAGACTTCTATCCCTTCTCCTTGGTAGCCATGTTTTGAAAAGAGGTTTGATCATAAAGCCCTTTTTATGATTTTCAAGAAATGAAGTTTATTACTTGTTTTTCATTATTGGTTAAATAATGGATGATAATAATGAATGTAATGAGAACATTCGGTAAAATGAAACATGATAATATAATGACACCGGATGTGTCGGTTGGTACCGTCTGGAATAATAAAGTAGAGCATGATGTCATGTACAGAGATCGGGTCGTGGGAAGCGCGACCTTGGGGGTAGGTCCCTAAACCCAGCTGGGCCACTTCGGTGGTGATTTATTTGGCTTTGCCTATAACCTAATAATGATATTGTCTAAGAATTGAGTAAAGGATTAATCCTGTGTGAACAAATTTAATAAGTTCTAATTTATTATTTGTTTTCTTTAATTTGCCCCATGTTATAGCATTTGATTAAATATAAAATATATGAGTTTAAATTAAATGTTCTTTTTAAGATTTAGTCCTACTAAGCCTTTCGCTCATATTTTCTTGTTTTAAAAAAATTCTCCCTCCCACTAGGTGGAGTTCAGCTTAGGGAGACTGAAGAACCAGGAAGGAAATTGCAGGATTAGAATTTTATCTTTTAAGGTATTTATAACAAGGCACGTAATGTTTTGAATTCACTTATATTTCCTTGGACTGTGGTTATGTATTTAATATTACTAGTACTATGTGTGCACACTAAAGTGGGTTCGGTAGGACCCAACGGGGTATATTTACTTAATGTTTCTTTTCTATCTATTTGTTTCAGGATTTCTAATGATTTGACATTTTTTAAATAAGTTATTATTACCTTTTAATGGCGATTCTTATTAAATTTAATTTATTTAAATTAATTAATCCGCCACATCACCCTTTAGATTTCGGGGCGTGACAGATTGGTATCAGAGCCTTAGGTTTATGAACCTTGGGAGCTGTGCACATATAAGCACGGCAATGAGAAACCACTAATAGTCCAATTTTGTTTTCAGAACTGAGGGAATGGCACCAAGACGTCATCCAGCTGCTATAGATGTGAATTCTGTAGATGAGGAAGTACCGATAAAGTACCGTGTCGATTTTGCAACTTACAAGTTGGAATGCAGTGCTAATACATGGTGGAAACAAGCTAAGCGTTTAGAAAATGCTAGAAACATTGGTTGGGATAGGTTTGAGGAATTGTTCTATGAGCGATACTTTCTGTTGGGATACATGGATCAGAAAGTTATCTAGTTTTATCGATTGGAGCAGGGTGATATGACGGTTTGTGAATATGAGACAAAGTTTAATGAGTTGGCTAAGTTTGCTCCATCCGTTGTGGCTTCTGAGCGGGAGAAATGTATCAAGTTCCAGGACAGGCTTAAGGCATCTATGCGACGGCAAGTGGTGGCCTTACGACTCTGGAATTTTGGTGAGTTGGTATCTTCAGCTATTTCTATGGAAAGTGAACATACTCTTTATAGTGAGAATCGAGCAAGGACATTAGGAGGGCCCTAGAGGAGTAATCAAAGAAATAGTGGTAGCCGCTAAGCCTAGGTGAAAAACCAGTAGGGAGATGCCAGTAGTGGGAGTGGTAGTTCATCAGGCAGCGGGCGCAGTAACCCTTATAGTTTTCATTGTCATTATTGCCAGCAGCCAGGACATATTAAGAGGAATTGCCCAATCAGGAATGCTCGATAGGGATTCCAAGCTAGAGAGGGTGCAAGTCGTCAGTATCAGTGTCAGTCTTCAGTTCCTTCGTAGCAACCTCCTCAACTACCTTTTTATTAGTCCACACCTCAGCAGATGCAGTATCCGACACAAGGACATTAGCAATAGGATTTCCAGCGAAACATTCCATAGTATCGAGCACCAAGTATAGTCAGTGTGCAGTCGCCTCCACTGCAGTAGTGTCGACCAGCAAATCCAGGGCCCAATAACGCCAACAAAGGAAAAGGTAAGTCTTTAGTTCATATTTACACCATGACATTAGGGAGCACGGATGCTCAAGCTAGCCATGCTATAGTTGGTGGTATGATTTTAGTTTCTCAATCCTTAGCTCACACTCTGTTTGATGCCGGTGCCACTCATTCCCTCATCTTTAGTTCTTTTGTACATGCCTTGGGTTTAGAATTAGAGAATTTAATGAGCCTTTGATGATTTCTTCACCTTTAGGGTGGGTGTGTGTCAACTATATATGTAAATCCTGCAAGATAGTAATTGGGGGTGAGACTCTAAAGGGTGAGTTGATTATAATCCCCATGAGATCCTATGACGTAATCTTAGGACTGGACTGGTTGTCCAAGTATAATGCTTTAGTTGACTGTCAACTTAGAAAAGTAACCCTAGTGTCTGATAGGGGGACAATGATCACTTACCAGGGTAGTAATGATCAGGTGATGAGTGAGCGACTCATGAAACCGTGTCTTAGAGGACGAAGGAATTTGGCTTGTTATGCGCTTCTCTTGAATCTTGAAGAAGAATCCAGTGCAGTAAGGGAGGATGTAGCGATACCAGTGGTTGATGAATTCGACGATGTCTTCCCCGATGAGTTGCCCGGATTGCCGCCGCATCGAGAGATTGAGTTCAGTATTGAGTTGTTTCCTGGGACCGCTCTGATCTCCGTAGCACCGTATCCGATGGCATCGACAGAAATGAAAAAACTTAGGGCACAACTTCAGGAATTAGCAGATAAGGGTATATTCAGAATAGTATGTCGCCATGGGGTGCATCAGTTTTGTTTGCTAAGAAACATGACGATACTTTTCGATTATGTATTGATTATCGACAGTTAAATAGGGTCACCGTGAAGAATAAGTATCACCCAAGATCGACGAGTTGTTTGACCAGTTAGGAGGTTCCTGATACTTTTCGAAGATTGACTTGCAATTCGGATATCAGCAGCTCAGGATTAAGGAGGAGGATATTCCTAAGATTGCCTTCAGGACTCGATATGGGCACTTTGAGTTTTTGGTTATGCCGTTTGGATTGACGAATGCTCCTGCAGCTTTCATGGACATGATGAATAGGATTTTTAGGCCTTATTTGGACCAGTTTGTGATTGTATTTATTGATGACATACTAATTTATTCCAAGACCTGGGAGGAGCATGAACAACACCTTAGAATCATGCTTCAGGTTCTGCGAGAACACTAGCTATATGCCAAGAAGGAAAAGTGTTAATTTTGGTCAACTAAGGTTAAGTTTTTCGGACACATCACCTCCAAGCAGGGTATTTCTGTAGATCCGTATAAGATTGAGGCTATAGTATAGTGGGAACGACCAAGGAACGTGGCTAAAATTTGTAGCTTCTTGGGACATGCCGAGTATTACAGGAAGTTCATGAAGGATTTTTCTAAGATAACGGCTCCATTGACAAGGTTAATCAGGAAAAATCTCAGGTTTGAATGGGATGAGGATTGTGAATATGCTTTCCAAGAGTTGAAGGATCGGCGGTTGACTACAGCTCCTGTATTGATTATTCTGAGCAGTGATGAGCCTTATGAGGTCTATATTGATGCATCAAAACGAGGACTTGGGTGTGTGTTGATGCAACATGGGTGAGTTGTAGCTTATAGATCGCGACAGTTAAGGCCTCATGAATAGAACTATCCCACTCATGATTTAGAGCTCGCGGCAGTGATATATGCTTTGAAGATTTAGAGATGCTACTTGTATGGAGCAACTTTTTAGGTTTTCTCATATCAGAAGAGCTTAAGGTATTTGTTCACGCAAAGGGATTTGAATCTGAGACAGCGGAGATGAGTGGAATACATGGAAGATTATGATTTTACATTGCAGTATCATCCAGGTAAGGCCAACGTTGTCGCTAATGTGCTCAGCAAGAAGACTTTGGGATCTCTCGCATGTTTAGCACTTGAGGATTGGAGGAGAGATGCCACAGTGAGTGAGTATGGGTTACAGTACTACGACGGTGGCAATCGGGTTTCGGTGTACCATATGAAATCGACACCAGCTCTCGTTCAGATGATAAAGTAGAATCAATGGCGAGACTAACATCTTTAGGGAATATGGACATGGGTCCGGAATAGAGAACAGTTCGAGGAGTGGAGGATTCATACAGATGGGTCGCTATACTTTAGGGAACACCTAGCAGTGCCAACGATCGAGGACATGACAAAAGCCATTATGGACGAAGCTCATAGTTCTCAGTTTGCCATTCATCCTGGGAGCACAAAGATGTATCGCAATTTATAGAGGTAGTATTTGTGGAGAGGCATGAAAAAGGATGTCTAAGAGTACATGGCTAAGTGCGTGACTTGTCTTCGGGTGAAGTCCGAGCATCAAAAGCCCGTTGGTCACCTTCAGTCGCTTCCCATTCCAGGGTGGAAATGGGAGCATATCACGATGGATTTCCTCACCGGATTACCGAGGATGGAGCAAAGACATGACGCGATTTGGGTTATCGTTGATAGGTTGACGAAATCAGCACACTTTATTCCTTTCAGATCGACGTGTTCAAGACATGTTTTGGGAGAGCTATATTTATAGAATATAGTGAGGTTACACGGGGTTCCCTTGTCTATTACTTCTGACAGAGACACTCAGTTTAATGCTAGGTATTGGAGGAGTTTTCAGGAGGCTTTGGAGACAAACTTCAACTTCAACATGACCTTTCATCCTTAGATTGACGGGCAGTCTGAGCGGGTTATTCAGATCCTTGAGGATATGCTACGTGTGTACGTCTTAGATTTCGACAGAAATTGGAAGAAATATTTGCATCTAGCGGAGTTCACGTATAATAATAATTATCAAGCGAGCATCGGGATGGCACCGTTTGAAGCACTTTATGGGTGGCTGTGTCATTCATCGGTATGTTGGGCAGAGCAAGAAGATAGAGTTATTCTTAGACCCCATGAGGTTTGTGATAGCAACGAGAAAGTCATCGTGATCCGTGATCGGTTGAGGGCTGCCCAGAGTAGGTAGAAAAGGTACGCAGATAGGAGACGTCGGCCTTTGGAGTTCGAGGTGGGGGATTTTGTTCTTCTGAAAGTTTCACCGCCCAAAGGCATAGCACGTTTCGGTGTAAGTGGAAACTTTCACCAAGGTATATCGGGCGATTTGAGATTACTCAGCGCATAGGTGTGGTCGCTTACCGTCTTGAACTCCCTCCTGAGCTTTCTCATGTTCATGATGTGTTTCATATGTTGATGCTTTAGAAATGTCCGCCCAAAACGAGCAAGATTATCTCATTTCATGATGTGCAGGCTCAGAAAGACACGACTTACGAGGAGGTGCCAGTTCAAATTATTGATAGGAAAGTGATAAGCTTGCGACGTCATGAAATACCCCTAGTGAAAGTCGTAAGGTAGCATTACGGAGCTGATGAAGGGACTTGAGAATTAGAGTCGACTATGAGAGAGTTGTACCCTTATTTGTTCTGTTTTTTATCCGACTTTTAATTTTGAGGACAAAATTTTCTTTAGGGGGGGAGACTTGTAACGTCTAGAAAATTTAATTATGCGTAAATGGTGATTAGATGGTGAATTAGTATTAAAGTATTTTATGGTATTTTAAATTTATCCCATCATTTATTATTCTAATGTGTTATTTTGAATTTTGAAACAAAATAATTCATCAAATGCCTAGTATGTCCCAATTTCAAAACCACATGTTGGGGGCACGGTTTTGTTTCCCCGTCCCTCTATTTATTTCCACCTTTCTCTCACTCCCATGCATTTTCTCTGTCAGCCTCTCTCTTTCTCTCCCATGCTCTATCTCTCTCTCTCTTCTTCTTCTCTTTGAATTTTGATTTCAAGATTTGAGTTTTGGGCTTGATTCTCAGTTGGATTGGGAGGTGAAGAACACAAATTCGAACTCTACAAACGAGATTTTGAGCTTTGATTCGAGGTTTGTATCCTTGAACTTCAAACTTTTAAATTTTCTCCCAAATCTTTTAATCTTCTTAAAAATGTTGTGATTTGAGTTTCTTGAGCTTAGGAAACTCCTAATCTAGGTTGGTAGGACTTGAATCATTCAAAATTTAGGCTTAATTTCATGAAATTCGAGTTGAATCAAGTTTTCCCCTTTTTCCCTCATTTTTGGATTTTCTTGAAATTCCTATGGAAATCTTGTTCAAATGTGTTTAAATGTGTCCTACTATGCTTGTTTATCATCTATGATCATTATATTTGCTCTGGGACTTGGAGAAAACATGTTTTAATTTGATTTTGAGCTTGGGGAGGCCGAAAATCGAACCTCGGACCTCCCATGATTTTTCAGTTCGGCAGGTCGAACTCGGTGTTCGGCAAGCCAGATTCATAGGTTCGACAGGCTAAATTCATCTGGTTGGCAGGCCGAACTTGGAAAAGTTCGACAAGCTGGACTGTGGAGTTCGATAGGCCAGACCAAGGGTTCCGACAGGCTGACCGAACCTCATGGGAAATGGCCTTTTTCACCCGTTTTTATTGTTTCAAGCCTATATCAAGTTTTCGACCTCATAAAATGATTTTGTGAGTACTAAAAGCATACTAAAACACCATGAGATAGCTTAGGGATGTAGGATGCCTTAAGCTAGGGATTGATAAACTTAGTTTCCATTTAAGGTTGTTCGTGGTTCCGTGGAGCTAACGTATAGCGGATCAGGACTGCGGTGTTGGGCATTGGTACGAATATCGAGGTAGGACTTCTATCCCTTCTCCTTGGTAGCCATGTTTTGAAAGGAAGTTTGATCACAAAACCTTTTCATGATTTTCAACAAAATGAAGTTTATTGCTTATTTTTCATTATTGGTTAAATAATGGATGATAATGATGAATGTAATGAGAACATTCGGTAAAATGAAACATGATAATGTAATGACACCGGACGTGTCAGTTGGTATCGTCTGGAATGATAAAATAGAGCATGATGCCATGCACAGAGATTGGGTCGTGGGAAGCACGACCTTGGGGGCAGGTCCCAAAACCCAGCTGGGTCACTTCGGTGGTGATTTATTTGGCTTTGCCTATAACCTATAATGAGATTGTCTAAGAATTGAGTAAGGGATTAATCCGGTGTGAACAATCTATTGAGCTCTAATTTATTATTTGTTTTATTTAATTGCCCCATGTTATAGCATTTGATTAAATATAAAATATATGTGTTTAAATTAATATGTTCTTTTTTTTAAGATTTAGTCCTACTGAGCCTTTCGCTCACATTTTCTTGTTTTTCAAATTTCTCCCTCACCAGGTAGAGTTCAGTTTAGGGAGACTGAAGAACCAGGAAGGAAATTGCAAGATTAGAATTTTATCTTTTAGGGTATTTATAACAAGGCATGTAATGTTTTGAATTCACTTATATTTCTTTGGACTGTAGTTATGTATTTAATATTGCTAGTACTATGTGTGCACACTAAAGTGGGTTCGGTAGGACCCAACGGGGTTTATTTATTTAATGTTTCTTTTCTATTTTTTTGTTTCAGGATTTCTAACGACTTACATTTTTTTCAAATCTATTATTATTACTTTTTATGGCGATCCTTATTAAATTTAATTTATTCAAATTAATTAATCCGTCATGTCACCCCTCAAATTTCAGGGCGTGATAGCCTGCCAGAGCATCTTCATAAATTATTATAGTAAAACAAAAAACAAAAAAAAGAAAAGAAAAGAAAAGAAAAGAAAAGAAAAGAAAATTCCTGTCGTCGTTGTAGCCAGTCTCAAAGTCTTACTATAAGAAAATGAAAATTCCATCTTACTAATACTAGTTGTAGTCTCAAATTCAAGTCTTTAGCAATAAAACAAGTTAAAAAATAAGAAAAAGAAAATTCCAGTCATCGTAGAATATCAGAAATGATACAAGAAGATGATAACAATGGTAAATGATTCTTGACATATCAGAAGTGGAATAGCATTGCAAAAAGACTTCTCATATTAAATTGGTCAATATCAATGACCTACCCATTAATCTTTTTCCGAGGAAATTTCTTAAAGAACATATGATATATAAAACAACGACAAATTGTATATTGAGTCTTCACAATCAAACTAATTTTATGTTCAAACAAATCTTAAAAAAAAAAATAAGGAGCATAAATAATCGGCGGTTGCAAATGGATCTTCAAATTTTAGTAGTTAAAACAATGATATGTTAATAGCGCGTATTTTCGTAGAGGACCAACTTGCACTGATGAATTATTTTCGTGATTTTTTCCCTTCTTTATAAATGGAGTGAGAAACACCCAATGTATGATCAATTGACAGTTGACTTAGTAGTATAAGAAGCAGCTAGAAGTAACAAGTGAGACAATTAACTTTAGCAAACATTTTGTAGTAACTCTGTTAAGTGGATTTACAAATTAGAAAAATAATTTTTTTTTCAAAATAAAAAGGCATTTTAATTGGAGGTTTTTTGTCAGTGAAAAATTAAAGATAAATAAAAAATTATTATTAAATGTTAATGAAATTTTCAAAGAAAACCTATAAAAGTTTTTAGCTTAAAACAAAAAAAACTATTGTAAAACTTTCCATCAAACAAAAGGGCAAAAAGAGAGTTATTGTTAAATTTTCAATCACTTTTAAGTGTTGTAATGCCTAACGTTAAGCTATCATCAATTTCCGAATATATATATATATATATATATGTATATATGCGTGTGCATCAATGATCATATTACTCTCCAAAACGTTTTGGTCTGCTTGGCTTATTCCTTTTTGTAAAACCTTAATAATTCAGCATTAATTGAAGAAATTAATAAATTATGGAAATAATAATAAACTTTATAAGTTATAGGAGGCTTTGGCCCAATTTGAGACCTTAAGCAATTGCTTAAGTTGCAGTTTTTCATCGAAGAGCGATGTCGAAGATCGTATATTAGTAAATTATAGTAAAAATAAATGATCTCTTGATCGTTGAAGCGCAAACAAAACCATGTTGTGAAGCTCTTGTGAACTTTTGCCTAGCATATGAATCCTGTTGATCCCTTGATCTCTTGATCCTCTTGTCCTATTGATTTCTTGATCTCATCCATGATATGATTGATCCTTGATTCGATATCTGCAATCCTAGTTGAAGAGCGTGTTGAAGAGAGCGAAGATCTATCAGCACTTCTAGTTTCGAGGTTGGTATGGACCAACTTGAGGAGGGTGTTTAGATTCAAGAATTGTCAAAGGAATTTTTTTATTTTTCAGATTGATTGATTGTAACAAGGTATGAACATATCGTATTACTTGATTGCTAAAGATCTCTTAGTAAATTAGGAAATTAATTAATTATAGGAGATAATATTAAGAGTTTATGCCTATATAATCATGTTCACTTTATTGTAAATGTATCAATGAATGAAAGAATAGAAGTATTCCGGATCTGTGGTCGTAAGCAAATTGTTGAACCACATTAAATGTTGAGTTATTTTTTAAAAAAAAAATTTTGAAGATAAGATTCCTTTTTCACTAGAAAAAAAAAAAAAAGAATACATTTTATTCTCTTTTGACTTTTTTTTAATCTAAACAACAATAAAAACATCATTGCAAATTAACTATAGCGAGTTTATCACGGAGACTGTGCTTAAGCTTTATGTAAATCCATGCAAGAAAAAAAAAAGAAAAAAAACTATTGCGAGTCTATTACGGAGACTGTGCTTAAGCTTTATGTAAATCCATGCAATCGTCAGGAAAATAAAAGAATGTCTTTTTCAAGTTTACAAAATTAGTTAAAAAAAAAACCTACTTTAAAAAAGAAATAGATTAATAGTTTGGAGTAATATTGTCCGGCTATTCAAAATCCTCACAAAATATGAGATGATATTTAGAAGTCTATTAAATTCAAATTTTTGTTCAATTTATGGTGTTCTAAATGGTACTTCTAATTAATTACATTTTCTTATATTATTTAATGATCAAGGATGAAAAAGTTAATAAAAAACATTACAACTTTTTAAATGATTTTTCATGATGTCGTTGGTTAAGCACTAGTTTGAACACCAAAATTAAATAGGTGATTTGAGTCTAAGAACTTCATTTGGAATATAGTTCAGATAAAAAAGTTTTGATTTAAACTAATTCTGCTACAGTATTTTAGGTTGAAACTTTTGATTCAAATTATGTTTCTAATAATCATCTATTTATCTAGTTGAGTTTGCTTCTTTTCTAAATGGTGATGACAATACTAGGTAGAATGCAAATTTACAATTACATGCATAAGTAATTAGTAGAGTGTATCTTTTCGATATCATATTTCTATTTTATTTTTTTTGGACGTCACTTTTTCTCATTAACAACTTGATTGTTGGGGGAAAAACTACCACGATTGACTATACGAAGGATATGTTTAAATATATAAATTACTTTAAATTGTTTAGCTTAAACATCGCTCTAGTTGCACCTTTCACCGTATATGATTAATAGGGTGTTTAGAAGGGTGGTGGGAGCTAGTGGTAGAAACTATTTTTATTGTAGCATATGAGAATTTTATATTGTAGCATATTTTTTATTGTTACTGTAACATATAAGAGCTTTACACTATTTATAATTGAAATTGTGGTAAAAATTAAGTGATTCTCATCACTACCAAACACCCCTTAATACTTTTTTGGTTCATTACTGCTCAAGCCAGATTTTTCCGCCGTCAGATCGCGCAACATAGTCGCGACGCTGCCACCGTCTCCCTTCCCCATCCTTCACGCGTTATCAATCATGCTGCCTTCAATCAACACAAAAACTGGCGGGAATCAAAACCTAGGGAGATCATTACGTAAATCCGTCGCTGTCAACGGCGAAACCGTCTCAAAATTTCTCGATTGCAATCTCATCAGGGCTCGTTTTCTTCTCATCGATGCTCCCTATCCAGCATTCGTCGTCTCCCTTCTCGAAGCTACAACCTCAACAGTGCTGATGCTTACGTTGACGATGACGCTTAGGCTCAAAGGGCATAGCAATGGGAGCTATGTTAATCAACGCAGAGAGAAAAAGAAGAGAGAGAAAGAAAAAGTGAGAGAAACGAGGGTAGGGAGAGAAAGAAGACAATGAAAAGGAAGATATGATTTTTCAAGGGTATTTTTGAGATTTGATTTACTTTAAAATACTAAATCATTTGAATCTGCTCTTTTTTTTTTTTTTTTTTACATTTTCAAAACTGTTAACATTATTTACTATTGGTATCTAAGGATCTGAAGTTTTGTGCAATTTTTCGATTAAACACCAATTTATATAAAAAACTATATCTAAGTTTAAAATTTAATTGTGTTATTTTATATGTTTTTTAGTTTGGTTATTAGTTTGTAAATTGTAGTTCGTAGACATGAACAAAATTTGGTTGGTAAACTTTGATTTTTATTATCATGATCTTTTTATTAGTTGTTGGTAAGTTAAAACTTTAAAGACTTTACTTTTTGTCATTTTATAAATTTTGTTCAATATGGAAACCTTTCTTTATAAGCATTTAAAACTTTTAATCTTAAGCTCAAACCACTCAAAAAACTTATAATTGATTTGGTTTGATTTGATTTGATTTTTATTAAAAATATGAAATCGCCTAAAAATAAGATTTATTTTTAGTTTGGTCAGTTATTTGTAAAAAAAAAAAAAAAAAAAAAGCCACCCAAACCACCTGTGGGCACTCTTATGTTTAAGGATAGACTAGGGATATTCATGGATTGGAGTACACATTATGAGTTAATTCCAAAACTAATCTGTGAAGACCCCTAATTCAATTCAATCCAAAAACCATGGCTTTTGTGGATTGGATTTAGCAAATTTACGGATTAGAGCTTTAAATTTATTTAAAAAAATAGGAATTAAAATTAACATAATATAACATAAACAATTCAATAAAACCTAACATATTACAATTCAATCGAATGCAAGCCATATATATAGTTTGAATTCACAAATTACATAGATTGAGGTATACTCAATCCATAATCCAACACATACATATCAGATTGGAATTTTTTCAATCTAAAATCAATCCATATTTTTCATAATCCAATCTAAACTAGTAAATTAGATTGGATTAAATGGATCAACAGATTGGAGGATTCCGTGAACTCCCATAGTATAGATTATAGTGGACATTTGAAAATGAATTAAATTGCTTCTAATTTCATCATCTATAAGTAAGTAAACCCTTAAAAAGGAATCAATAATCCTCATCGTTTTTGTGTAGAGCTGGACCAATTTGACATGTTAAGTTTTGGACTTTTTTAAAAAAATATTTTATTTTATTGAATTTATTTTAGTTTTTTCTCTAAATCTAAATTTTTAATTATGAATATTTAAAATAATGCTTTAACTATTGATCATGGAGTACATTTATGTCATTTGCAACAATTTAATTAATTAAAAGTATATCTTTTACTTCTTTTGAAAAATTTAGGAAAATATTATAAATTGTTGAAAAAAATAAGGAATACGTTATGGATTATGAAAAAACACAAGAACAAACATGATTTTAAGCTAAAACTCATAGGGAATTTTTTTTTAGATTTTTTCATTTTTTCTTTCCTAATCAATTTGAAAAATATGCCCAAACGCACTAAGATGATTTGTAATTATTACATAAATTTTAATTTTTCAACTTGATGGTAGGCAGAAGGGCAATCACATCATATATATTATATGTAGAATAAAAATATGTTCGTCAATAAACTTGTCAATTCTTGCACCTTGTCTATAACACTATATTGTCCTTACTTTGTTTTACTTTTCCGAAATTGATATAAGCTTTATTTATTTATCTAAATTAAACTTGGATTATTCTAGCGGCCTAGTTGCTCCGTTCTCTTCGGCAACTAAAAGACATTGTGGCTTTGCACATGGAAGGGTCGTTGGATTGATAACAATATGCACACGTTGGTGGGTTGTGTGTGTGTGTGTAGACACGGTTGGCCCTGATGCTGATTGAGCAACTACGCCACCCAATAAAGTTTTTTTTTTTTTTTTTTTTGGTAGAACCAAAAAAATAAAGAACTCAACGATATTAAATAATGCACTACTCGTCCACGCAAGCTGTCTATATAAAATTAAATAAGAAAATGAAAAATAGAAGAAAAGAACGAATATATCTATTACTTATATGATATAGGGGCGAATTGAATTCGTTCAACTGCTGCTTGTTTGCTTGCTTTTCAACGTCGCATGGTTCTTTGCACAACTCTTTGTAGTAGTTTGGTGGAATGTTTGAGCTCCTTTTTATTTTTTATTTTTTTGCTTTTTACTAGTTGAAAAGTACATGTTTTGTATGTGCGTGTCAAACATGTTAACAAGAAAAATTAGTAAAAAAATTAAGGAGGAAAAAAATATGTACGAAAATAACACAAAAATAAAAAAAAGTAAAAAGAATGAAAGAAAATAGGAAAAATAAAAAGAATAAAAAAAAAGTAAAAAGTAAAGACAAGAACGTTTCAGCACCTCTGCTGTGGGAGCAGCACTTTGAAACTGATTTATCCGTTATATTTATGTTAAACATTGTTGTTGGTTGGTGTGCATTTAATGTGTCTACTTTTTTTTTTTTTTTTTTTTTTTCATTTGGCGTCTTTTCATTTGTAGCCACCATGTGTATCTAAAATGGGCACGCATATAGGTGTACGTGGTGTATACACTGAGGTTTTTCTTTGAGGTGTCGGTAGCGTGTAATTTTTTTCCTGCTCATGCTATGTGTTTGCTTGTTTTTCCCGCCGACATGTGTTTGCTTGTTCTTTTTTGTCCATTTTTTTTAACCTCATGCTGACCAAAAATATTACTCTCATTTTTAGGCCAAGTAAATAGTCTAATGGACATGAGGAAGAAAGGCATACCTCCTTAATTATTTTATTAAATTATTGCAATAATAACATTTATGTGATTTTACTTGCAATATTAACATTTTTTTAATTTCTTTCTCTTTTTTTTTTTTTTTGCTTTCACAAAAATTCATCTTTTGATTTGTTAAATTAATAATGAAAGAAAAGTAAAGACAGAGAAATAAAATATAAATAATGGGGAAAGAGTAAGTGTGAATAGAGTAAAAATATAAAAAATAAATAAAGAAAGAGATTATTAAAAAAAGAAAAAGAAAATATAGTCAATTAAGTTTTTTTTTTAAAAAAAAGGGATAAAGAAAAAAATGAAGGATAAAGATTAAGGAAACAAATAAAATGTCAAGAGCAATTAGTTAGAAGAAAAATATTACGATTGAGAAAAATAAAATAGCAAAAGAGAATGATGACAAAAACAAGTGTGGAAAGATATAAAAAATTTTAGAGAATGAAATTGAAATCAAAATTTTTTTCCTAAATAACTGAATAAATACTTTTGTTGCTTTTTTATTTACGCTTGACTTTTGTCGCTTGTTTATAGTGTCAAAATCACATTTTAATTTTTCAAGATTACTTTTTAAATTGTGTAAAGATATTCAAGAAAATTATTGTCTCATCAAAAATAAAAGTTTTTTTTTTTTTTTTTACCAAACATTATGTATATATTGTGCAAATATAGGTGTACGTGCCAAACTTAAAGCTAATGTATGTATGTCTGTGGTTGGCGACGGTGCTGACTGAGCAACTATCAACTCCAAATATATATATATATATATATATATATATATATATTTTTGGCAGAACCAAAAAACTGAATACAACGATATTATGCACTCGCCCACGCAAGCTATACTATATGGAGAATCATAAAATAAAGACAAAGATGGAAGAAGAGAATGAGACATCTACGGATTAGAAAGAAAGGGAATTCACTGCTCTATAAATCGAATTTCATATAAATACAAGTTGCAATGAAAGAGTCAGGAAGGCCTACTTTTAAAACTATAAATACATTAAAATGAAAATTACAGAGTCAAAATTAACCCTTAAACTTTTAAGGTTTGACAATTTACTCTCTGAACTAAAAATTTTGATAAATAACCTCTAAAACTTCAAAAAAAAATTCATAGCAAGTCCAATTAATAACACAGTCAAAATTTTGGATGGAAATGTCATGTGCCTCTCACATGATTATCTAATGAGGGGCCAAATTGAAATTTAATACTATAAATTTCATGTGTTATTTTTTCCTTGCGTTTTTTGCTGTCTGTAGAATCAAGATGTCAGTTCAAAGCGGTATAAAAGAAAATCCTCCTTATACCATGTTACTTCTTTCACATGGATATTTACATCTCCTTCCTTTCTCTTTTCTATACTTCTTGCCAGACGTAGCATTAAGGTTCGTGATGATTTATGCTCCAAATAATCACTTCCCCCTTCATCTTGCTGCAAGCCCTTAAAAACTAGGCCTTTGGAAGTACCTTAAGAAACAAAACTGCAATGCTTTAATTTTTAAATGACCGTTGTGTTTAGTGTTTACATGGTCAATTCTGTTGAGTTTTTTTTTTATGATTTTTATGACTGAAGGGTTGAGAGTAATCTTTGACAAATCAATGTGTAATTGCCAACATTTTAAAATTTTGGGGGTTAAAATAGAACAAGAAACATATTTTAAGGCCTAAAGTTAAATTATTCTTTTTTTTAATATTGTTTCTTTTTTGTTTTGGAAATTTTTTTAATATTGTTTCCTGTAAAACATTAGCAGGTACGAGGACAAAGAAGCTGGACTAATTATCTCCCAGTACTGAATATGTTGTATGGCTGTATTATTTACTAGACTGAACAAAAAAAAAAAAAAAGAGATTGATTGGGACCTAAGACCTCACAGCTTTGGATTATTAGACAACTATGTCACAAACTCACATAGTTATGTTTTATGGGAAGTGAATGACTTTTGCAAGCCCTGCAAGTTGAAGCTGGGTCCTAGAAGGAAGGATACAACAGAACTATTTGCTAGACAATAAACTTGCCAGCCGTTGCACATGGTTTATAATACACCCTTAGTTTTGAATTGACTCATTATATATCTTTATATATATATATATATATATATTAAAAATAGGATTCTCAATCTCATTATACATCTTTCGTTTTTATTTGGAACTGGCCGGCCCAAGTTTAGCCCACCAGGACAAAGAAAGATCACACAAAAGTCAGAAAAAAATAGATATGTCACTGTTGGCACTAATTTGCCGAGTTCCTCTTTGGATAGCATTACAAAGTGGTTGAGCCATGATGCTGATTGAAAGAGGAGTTGCATCCAAAGCTTTTTCCTCTAAAAGATCTCAGATAATTAGCAGTCCTAACCAGCCCAAATATATCGACTATAGAGTAATGCATGCATTTCTTTGAGGGGTCAAGATTAAAACCAAAAAATTTGAGGAAACAAGACTTCAACAAAAGAATATGCAGTCATGAAATAAAAATGAAATCTGCCAATAACTTCAAATTAACCAAAAAAAATCTACATAATTATTAGTCAAAGAAAAAAACAAAAAGCCTTGCATTAGAAAAACAAACAAAAGTAGTGCATTGATAATTCCAACCGACACCATTTGCAATTTTTATTACTCAACTTGCTCTAGCATGTCATCGTCACTTGCTTCTACGTTGACTATTCTTTGGGTATCTGAACTGAACAATTATTTAAAAATTAATGCTCCTTAAATATTTGCTTTGGGAGAGTTTTCTAGTTCTGTCCACCAGAATTTAAATTATTTACTTAAGCACAAAAATAAAACGATGAAGTTGACAAATACGTCCTTTTCATATCGTATTAAATGAATTGCAGTTCTCTCTCCCACCAAAACTGATAAGAAATGAACTGCAGTAAATATCATAGACGAAAACTTCTAAAAAAAAAAAGAAAAAGATGATGATGAAACGGAAGAACAACTTTTAGAAATTGGAGACACTTATTTTACAAAGAAGAAGAAACAACATAGACGAGCTTTGCAAAAGAGAGATGAGTAATGACTAGATCAGAACAATAACTAACACATTTGATAGAAAAGACATTACATATAAACGTGGCATTACGAAGGAAATTTTTTTTTTGCTTTCCAAAGTACATTATTTCACGAAGAAACGAAACCCGTAGACAAGCAAAGATCCAAATAAACAAAAGAGACACAAGAGCGTACAAAAAGCAGGCCGAAAGTAACTACACTCCGACCCAGTTGAACAGGTTAAGAAACGAAAGGCATACGTAGAATCATTTGTTGATCAGATCGGATCATCAGTCATTTGGACTTTTTAGCAGTTGCGATTGTAGACGTTCTTACAGTAATTTGTGTTGCTATTTGTCGTGGGGCCAGCGCATGGTTTATACCGTCCTCGCCCACAAGCTGCAGGTTGATTAGGATTCCCTGTAGGACCTGTCTTGTAACCGCCGTTTGAAGCTAATATCCTCTTGTTGATTTCCGAATCCATCTGAAACTCCATCTCCAGATCATCCTGGTAAGCAATTATGTTGCTGCTCTCGTTGCTGCTGCTCCACACAACTGCATTGCTGGCTCTGCACTTATTAGTTGTGCTGATTAGAAGCATCATCGTCATCACTACTACCAGTGTTTGGGAGAGAACCCTCGGCACAGTTGCAGGTCCCATGGTCTGTAAATCTTTGCAATTTGAGCAGTGCATGCAATAAATGATGCCAGACCTACTTAAACTTATTACCTGATCAGGTGTCAACCTCTGTCTGATTCAGCAATTTTCTGTGTCCCAATTTAATTATTTCAGTATTCATTTCAGTATTTCCTTATGTGATATGTGTCACGATTTTAATACTGTTTCTTTCTGTTGGAATTGTTCTACAGTCCACCAAAATTGTAATTCCACCAATTCCACAAGGAATATATCAGCCGCCGTTTTGTAATGATTTGGCATTCTATAATCTTTAAATTAGATTACTTGCAACCAGCAAACACCCAAAATTAATAATAAAAAAATTGATTGTACTGACAAGGATCTAGACCCTTAATTCCCCCAAATCATGGCGTCCTCTCGGCAGCGTCACCAGCCACCTTAATTAGTCATCCTCCCTTAACAACCGCGAACCAGATTTATCTCCTCCGTCACGCTGGGTGCCCTCAGTTTGAATTTAAAATGCATGTCTGAAATCGAGTGGAAATTAAAGTACCCATTTGAAGACATGCATACAAACACCCAAATTTGACAACGAGGTTTTGAAATCGGCGTCGGTCGAAAACAAGGAGGGGGCCTGACCCCAATTCCACAAATTCTCCCGAAAAGAACAGAGATGAAAGCATGCGTAGAACTTTAATTGATAGGCGACAAGGAAAGAGTATTTAATTCGATAAGTTGATTATTTGTTAAAGTCTTACTGTTACAAGCAACAATGTAAGCGAATATCATAAATAAAGGGCAATACATAAATATGTAATTTTAATCTCTTCGGCAAAATTTTTTTAATTGATTTTCTAGTGAATTTTTTTGGATTCGTATAAAATCATCAATAATTTAATAGGTTAATCTTTATAATGTTTTCAAATTATTGTTGTTTTTAGTAAAGTTAAGTTTTCATTGTTGGTAGTCTAATTTTGTTGAAGTTTAATTATAAGGGATTATTTTGAAGTTTAATTTTTGATAAAATACTAAAATGCTCAAAAGTATTGATTTTATTAAAAAAATATATCATATTACCATGTATTATGTATAACCAGTAAAGTAATATTTCCAAAATAATTATGTCATAGACGAAAACTTGAAAAAAAAAAAAACAAAAACAAAACAAAACAAAGTTGAAAGGAAGAAAAGCTTTTAGAAATTGGAGAAACAGAGATGAAATGACATATACGAGCTTTGCATAAGGGAAATAAAAAATGACTAGCACAACAATAACTAATATATTTGACAGAGAAGACTTAATACACATAAACATGGCACCAAATAAAGCTAAAACCTCCTGACATCAGTTTTATAACTTATTATTTCTTAATTCTATTCATACCACTTCTTTTAGACACAAGGCAAAAATACCCTTAAATAATTATTGTTTACTTAACCTTAATTCAAAATACTTGTGATTAATTATATTTTTATATTCCTTAAAAATGTTTTATTTCAAACTTCTATGAGAAGTAGTAAGATTGAAAAAATAAGGGCCTTTACAAAAATGCTATAAATTCTAAGCTTGAATTGATTTACGCTGCAAGGAAAAAATATTTATAAAAAAATCAAGCCATGTCACAGCAATATATTTAGAATACAAAATATACCCTTAAACTTTATGGTTCATGTCATTAAGCTCTATGGTTTTTTTGTTGAAATGTTTATTGACCAAGAGGATGTAATTGTCTAACAAAGTAATTTTGTTTAGACAACATGATAGTAAATGCAAGACTTTTTTTTTAAGGTATAACAAAATTTAATCCACTAGGTTTTTTTTTTTTGGCTTATTTTATAAAGAACTAGTAAGACATGTGGCGCTTTTTTATTTATAGAATTAAAATATACTTAAAGGTCATGAATATTTTTTATATGTCCTAATACACATGTATAAAGGAATTTAATTCCAAATTACATTATTCCACGAACAAACGAAACCCGTAGACAAGCGAAGATCCAAATGAACAAAAGACACACTAGAGCGTACAATAGGGAGACTTAAAGTAAGAACACTCCAACCCAACAAGAAATGAAAGGCATTCGTACATTCATTTGTAGATCAGGTCGGATCATCAGTCATTAGGACTTTTTAGCAATTGCGATGGTAGACGTTCTTACAGTAATTTGTGTTGCTATTTGTCTTGGGGCCAGGGCATGGTTTATACCGTCCTCGCCCACAAGCTGCAGGTTGATTAGGATTCCCTGTAGGACCTGTCTTGTAACCGCCTTTTGAAGCTAATATCCTCTTGTTGATTTCCGAATCCATCTGAAACTCCATCTCCAGATCATCCTGGTAAGCAATGATGTTGCTGCTCTCGTTAATGCCGCTCCGCACGACTGTATCGCTGGCTCTGCACTTATTAGTTGTGCTGATCAGAAGCATCATTGTCATCACTACTACCAGTGTCTGGGAGAGAACGTCCCTCTGCACAGTGGCTGATGCCATGGTCTGTAAATATTTGGAACTTAATGGTATCGGCGACAAGTGATGCCAGATCTATTTAAACTAAGCAACTGAACACGTGTCAACCTCTGGCTGGTTCAGCGATTTTATCTGAATCCCGATTTATCTACTTCAATTTTTTTTTTTTTAATGTAATATGTGCTCCGATTTAAATGTTGTTTATTCCTGTTGTAATGATTCGGCTTGGCTCTATTATTATTATTTTCTTTATTTTGTTTTAATATTTTGGGGGTTTAGGGTGGGGTGTTTGATTATTCGGCTTGGCAATTCCTTTTTGGGGAAAAATTAGAATACAAAACTATGAAAAATAAAGGGCCGAAGAGCCAAGCCCAAGACCACTCTACCATAAGTTGAAGGAAGCGTAGAGTACTTATCCCCACCATAAGTGGAAGATTAAGTTCAACTTGACTCTCTAACCCTTCATTTGTGTATATTTATATAGACTACAAGCTATAATCTTTTTTTTTTTAAAAGGTTTATAATTTCTTAGAAGACCACCTATACAATGACAAAGCAAAAAAATTTTTGTCACCAGAGATAAAAACTACCATAAGAAACAACTAATAACTACAATAAAAATTAACCTCAACAAATACTAATCGACTACAATTGTTTCCGAAAACTTTGAAATTTTAAAAAAATTGCATAAAAACCTCTTTATCAAGAAGTTATTGAAAATATTTTTCTTCACGGTCATAAATAAAATATCATTCATCAATTGATCTTGCATTAAATTAATTCATAATATTCATAACAGAAGATATTATCCCACAATAGTGGTAGTACCAGTTCGAACTAATGCTAATATCAGAAGCTAAATAGCTACTAAATATACATTATTTTTTCCTGTTTGAACTTTTTTTTTTTCATACAACATCACATTTTGTTGATGGTTGTTGTTGTACCAAGCCCCAACGAAGTTCCAAGCTCAAGATCCCGTCTCGTTATGTAAATAGGCTCAATACATGGGCCTAAGCCACTTGAGAAACTCACGTAAGAAGTGGATTGGTGGGTCATGAGTAATTAAATAGGCTCATTTTCCCTTGGTCTAAATTATGGTTTTTTCTTGTTTATTTTATTCGGGGGTTGATGGAGAAAATAGCCTAGAAACCAACCATTTACCTTAGACAACACACACCCCATATCCCTTACCATAGGCCAGTGTTTTGCTTGTGGTGACCAAATAAACCTTAAGACTCATCTCTAGCCTTTGGTAAGCCATTCGACCAAATGGAGTAGCTCTAGAAGCTCTGTAGGAAAGAGCATGTCTAACCAATGGATAATAAAGTTCTCCTTTATTCAGATAAACTAGTCTTTGGAGTGCTCCTTGTTGCAACTTTAGGTAGGAAGCAATCTTCCTTAAAAGAGCTAGTAGCACCCAAAGAAGACTGTCGTTTTATGTGGAAAAATTTCAATGAAACATATGAAAGCACCTTGGGGGAGGGTTTTAAAATTTTCATAAAACTCCAAAATCCATCTTATGATGCTATATACAATAATTAATAAAACTTGAATTTACGGGTTTGGCAAAAGCTCTGAATGATCAAGTGTTCTAATACCTTTAAGTCTTCTTCATTATTCTCCTCCTTCTAAGCCACTTGGTGCATGGACATCAGTGTGACTTTTTTTCAAAAGTCTCCTCCATATCTCCTCCAACCCTTCTCAGCACTGGTTCTTAAAAGCTTTAAGAGGAAAGTGAATAAGAACTCTAGATGGAGGCAAAAAAAAAAGTATAGAAAATAGAGTCTCTAGGATCTATTTATAGATATACTATTACTTAGAGATAGGAGCAGAGAATTCTACTAGGATTTTGCTTGCAAATCACATCCACCCTTGGGTGGGCGGACATGATTGTCATCCCTTCAATAAGAGGATGACACGTGTCCCAACTATCTCTATTGATGTAATATTTTATATATCCAGTATTTGTCTGAGATCTGATTTTTATGTAAATTGAGATTTTATTTATTTTAACTTTAAAATAAATATTTTTTTCATGATTTTCCTAATTATTCATATATTTAATAAAATAAATAATTACTGTGCAATATTAATTTCAATTTTTGAAATAGATATTATTCAACACTTTGAAAACAACCACATCACATGAAAATCATGTGACATAATTAAATTATCAAATCATGAGAACACGTCACATGTACTCACAGAGTGTACAAGATGGCTTCACACACAATGTCGATATGCGCCTTGTGAATTTCTAATTTAGCTCCTATTGACAAAAAATAATTTAAGAAATTTCCATTGACTCATATGATAGAATGTCATGGAGCTAGTTAGGGGACCTAATAGACATATATAATCTAAACTTTATTAAATATTTATAATTTAATTATTTCATAATTAAATCGATATTATTTATTAACTATAGTTTGCGCCACTATTGGAAACTGAAGTTGCACTCTTAATAATATACATTAATTATATGGAACCTTAAATATTAGATGTTGACAATAAGGTCGTCCATTGACATAACTATATATTGAGTGTTAACACCCTCCACATTGATATTCATAATTACAACTAGGTTTATAATCTTCTGTATAAGCTCTCTAATTACTTATTTGTTAATGAATTCTATTACTTTTCTAATGGATGATCTTTTTATAGGCAAAATATAAATGAGGGTTTTGGGTAATATTTGATATCACATATCAAATAGCGAGATCCTTTCATCCTAGTTTTCCCAGATTAATACTCATGAGAATATTATCTTATCATCCTATCTTGTGGGAGTTTGTGGATTCTATATCTATGAGAAGTATTCCCAACTACCTATAATACAATGCTCCAATATGTAGAGCTTTGATGCATGAATTTATAAATCTCATTCATTGACAATCAAAAAACATAATAATTAGGTACAAATCCACTAAGTATTTTAGGATTAAGGTAAGATCCATAAAATGATTGATAATAATTGAGTTTTACTTTTTCGTCACAGACAAGAAATTAAATTATATCTTGTGACACCCGTTATTCTCCTAACGGGTATTGAGGTAATTAAATTAATTTTTAATGTATAAAAAAAAAATTGCTTCATTTAAATTTATTTTATAATATTTATTTTTATCTATTTTTAAGTTTTCTAAAATTCTCCTATATTTATTTAGTATGATTACTAAAAAGCCTTAGAACTTCTAATAAATCTCAAAAATGTCATATTGGCATTATGTGTGTTAAAGTCTTTAGATGAGACATAAGGATATCTTTTCCAACTACTCTTGACCCTCATTTTCTTTATTTCCTCCGTGACATGCTTCAACATGTCTCCTCTATAATTGTTTCTATCACTTCTTTTCAAAGACTTCATCTTTTCTTCCTTTTTCTTCCACGGTTCCCACACTCTTCTTCTCATTTCTTTGCTGAAGCAAAATACTTAGAGAACTTCTTCAAGGCAGCCATAAAAATCAGCCACAATCACCTCCATTTGAGCAAGAATTTCAGTCATACCGAAGTAAAGGAACCTGTTTTGAAGCCATTTCAAGCTTCCAACTAACCATAATCCGAGGTTAGAATCTTATGAACAAATTTAGTCTTTCATTTATAAATTTTCTTTTATACTAAAGGATTATTCAAATTTGCGTTCTTAAACCTAAGTATATGTTTGTTGCTATTTTGGAGCATATATATGAAGTCTAAGTGTATATGCCCTAGACAGAAAATTTATATTGTTAAACTTTATAATACCTCTATGGGCAGTGGTTATTTCTTGAAATTCTAAGATTAAATTAAAATAAATTTTATGAATGTAGTTGTATGTTGTGCTTTAGTTTTAATTGTCCTTATGCACGCCTTAGGATCAAGGGAGTATGGAGCTAACGTTAATTGATTCCAGGATTAAGAGACTGTTGATAAGCTTAAAAGGTAGGGATTCTATTACTCATCTTTTGTGAGGTTTTTATAGAATTAAAATTGATTGTTTTGCCGCAATATATATATATATCTATGTTGAACTGATATTATATGTGTATCACATATGAAACTGTGACATGGACTCGTCTTGTATTGTACGGCGAGGAACATAATGAATTGACACATGTTATAAATTGAGAAGCATGGTTAGGAAAATTAACTCTATTAATAATGATTTAATATAGAGAAATTGTGAGACATGAAAAGGGCGACGGTTACGTCCTTGGGCATGAATACCCTAAAAGGTAAAATAGGGGGAAGGTGATGACGCTTCCTTGGGTTGAAAGTCCCAGAACACACTGTACAGGAATCGATTTGGTGAGGACTCGGGGCTTGATGTCCCCTCACCGGAACACCCTTGGAATGTTTATAGGGTGATCAAGTGCGCCCATTTGGGTTTCGATGAGTTGAGTGATACTCAATTTAACATGGATACCTAGGAACAATGATGATTGGTAATATTTGTATAAATGTGTAATTATGACACTTGGTAATGATTAACTACGGTATCCATAAGATGTGATCATAATAAACCTCATAATCTGAAATATGATATGACTTACTAACTATGCAGATTTTAATGTGGTAATGATAAAAACCTGAAGGTGAGTAATGGCTTTCTCTACTGAGCATAGTGTTGCTCATACCCTTATATTTTTATCTTTTCAGGACTCACTAAGTGTGAGGTGGCTACGAGAAATATAGTTGAGGACGTGATGTAGCTATATTACATTGGGACTGCTTCAATTGTTGAGAATGTTTTTCATGATAATGTAAGCATCAATTGTTACTTTCTGTGACTGTATTACAATGTGTTGAGGGATAAAATGATGATGACAACAGTTTATATTATTAAATTTAAGGTGCTACATTAAAACTGTGGTTTAATTGTCGTTTATATTTTTATTTTTGAGTTGAGAGTTTTCATTTAAGTCCCGGGCAAATTTTAATCTTTAAGGTTTTACTTTTATTATTTATTTTTATTTTATCTCATTAAAAACTGTTAACCCCCATATAGGGGCGTTACAGAATTTTTGGTATCAGAGCCTAGGTTCGGTTAACCTAGGGAGTGTAGCACCACTTTAAAAAAATATATTTTTGAGATGGTTTTGAAGCTGAATTTTTATTGTCATCATCAAAATGAACCTTCACATTGATTTATACAGTCTAGAAGGATGTAACATGGAAAGGCCATAGAATGAAAATATCAATAGTTATATGA
Source organism: Artocarpus heterophyllus (assembly GCA_025403435.1). Lineage (NCBI taxonomy): Eukaryota > Viridiplantae > Streptophyta > Magnoliopsida > Rosales > Moraceae > Artocarpus > Artocarpus heterophyllus. Next base: position 8,306,638 of record CM046348.1, on the reverse strand, counting down.
GTACAATAATTATATAGAAGGAAAGTATTAATAGTTATAAGGGAATGATAATTATATGGAATGAGTTTATAAGTAGAATGCTTATGAGAGATTCGTATAATATTTGGATCTATAAGCATATCTAATTCGTATAAACGATGAGAAATTCGTATAGATACGAGGATTTAAAAGCCTTTTGTCTCGTGAAAAACAATAAGAAATATAAGGCTTGATTTATTGATTTTAAAGTTTGACATAGATATGCCAAATTTTTCGTAATTGATTCAAACCTAAGTAATGATTATGTGTGGATTCGATGGAGCACATAAGTGTCAATGTCTTTTCTTAAAAGTTCTATATATTTGAGGAATATGATATAAGTTGGGAATCATGGTATTGAATCTTGAGAGAGATAAATGTTAGACTTTTGGTCTGTTGAGACTGTGTAAAGTCTAGAATGCATGAATCTCAAAATTGGAATATTTCGTTACGTACATTGTATTTAAGTGTATCAGTGAATCTTTTGGTTACCTAAGGTTTTGTTATATGAGGAAATTATATATTGTATGAGTAGAATTGTGGGGATTATAGATGTTCTTAAGTAGTAACATCTAGTGTCTTTGTTCATTGATATGGTCTATGTTGAAAGACGTAAATCGTATTGATTTCAAGGTTAGTCACATTCTAAACCCTTGGTAGCAATGATGACGAATCCATTGATAGATGTTGAGTATTAAGAATAACATATGGGTGTATGCATTGTTCAATAAGGTTTTGATTAAAACAAAATTATTTGAGTTGCTGGATCATTCAGGAAGATCCTTGTTGTCGTTAAATTAGATTTGTTGTTCATAATTAACTTTATCTATAGTGGGCTTTAAATTGGGTTTAAGATTTATACAAATTGGTTTTCAATTTTATGTTTGTTATTTAACTCGTTCCAAATGTGTCAAGGCCCGAAACAACCTGATCATTTTCAACTAAGAACATTTGGGCCTAGTTCAAATCCTAAATCAGTTTGATTCACACTGTCTCTCCCACGTGGTCTCTATACGTGTCATATACAGTGGTTTAATTAATATTTACAAATACGTTTACTGTGCATAGGAGCTTATTTCTCCGAGTTCACTTTTTCTCTCTTAATTTGTTATTTTCTCTCTAAATCGCAAATCCTCTTCTTTTTCATTAAAAATTCTTCTTTTTCTCTAAAAGAAGAAGGAATTCTAGGATTCTGCAATTTACTATCTTAATTTTTCCTTTCTATTTACTCTTCTTTCATCTCATCATGGACCCAAAGTACCAACACCTAAGAAAGTATTTCCCATCACTCTCCCAAAAGATTCTCAGAAAGAAATACAAGGCTAGAATTACTCGGTTGTGGATTCTTATGCGTTTTGGTATCCCTTGTGATGTGAGAATGTTAATAGAGGGGAAAATCCGTCCGAGTGACTTTAGTCAAGATGTCGGTTTACCAGGAACAGGTACCAGTCGTAGTGCAATGAAAAGAAGAGCTCGTGCCATCGTGGTCACTTGTAACAAATGTGGAAGACAAAATTGTAACGGTAAATGTACTTCACCTGGTTATATGTCTACGAATAGAGAGGATAAAATAAGGTTTTGTAGGGAAGGACTTTCAAATGAGAACTTGGATAGCATCCATCCTCCTCTCCACGGTCACCCTAGTGGATATGTTCAAGGAGCTATTTTTAAACTCTGGCCTAAATTTTATACAGAAAGACAACGCCTCAGGAATATGGTATTTCTAGATCCTGTTTGTCAAGCCATAAGAAAACTGGATGGGGAATAAGTCATCGCTCTATAAAGGTTATTTAGTCTTTACTTATTTGAAGCAGTTTTAGCTGATGTTCAACAGTTTGTGTTTTTCTTTTACTCAAAATATTTGCTTTTGTGTTTGAAATAATTGTGATTATTAGATTGATACAGTAAGTGTTAATATCTTATTTAATTTATGATTTTCTTAAATATATATATAATAAAATATATTATCTTATCAGACACGTCACATACGGTACAGTAATATGTTTGAATTTTGAAAAGCTTATCCAGATATTTCAAGATTTGTGTCTCAAATTTCAAAAGTTCTACAGTATTTGTCGTTTATATTAAATTTCTAGACTTGGTGTATATTTGTCAAAAAGTCTACAGTTGTGTCATGAGGGTCTTCTGTCGAATTGTTCTCAATTGCCAAAAGTTATACAATTAGAGTCTAATCTTTTTCAAAAAGTGAATCAAATTTTCTGTAAACTATCAATCACCTTATCTTACTTTCTTATCCGCACAAGATTTTGTTTAAATCTTTGGATTACCTTTTCATTACCTACTTGTCTATCTCTTTAGCCCTTTTTGTATATTTCTCATCTTTAAAAACTCATGTAGAACCCGAAGTCTAAGTGGAGCAGACATTAAGCAACCACTTCTATAAACCAAATATGTCTACCTCCCAGTCCACGAAGAAAATAAAGAATGTCTGTGTCTTTTGTGGTTCCAGCCTTGGAAAAGATAAAGCTTATTTAGAAGCTGCAAATCACTTAGGGCAAGTCCTAGCACGCAAGAAGATTAACATAATCTATGGGGGTGGTAGTATAAAAATGATGGTAAATATGGCACTAGCAGCTAGGTCTAGTGACGCTACTGATGTAAGAATTTGGCCTCATATTCCAGTTGAAGGAAACCTTTGTAAGGAAGCCATAGGTAAGGGAGAAGGAGTCAGGAGTATCCCTAAAAATTTTAAAGACATAATCTATAATTCTGATGCTTTTATAGCATTACCTGGTGGTCTAGGTACTCTTGAGGAAATATTTATAGTTGCTTGTGGGCAATTGTTGGGCTTTTATTCCAAACCTTTGGGACTGCTGAACGTAAAGGGTTTTTATGACGGTCTTTTGAAATTTCTAGATTACGCTGTGGAAGAAAACATCACTACAGAATCGGAGAGACAAATCTTTGTCACTGCTTCAACAGCTGAGGAATTGATAGATAAAATGCAAATCATACATCCAGAATCCGACACTGCAACATCCAAGCTTGAATGGGAAAGGGAAAGCCGGGAGCGGCCAATTGATTTGAATCTCCATCTGTAATCTTTTTGTTTTATCTTTGGCATGTAGGCATGTGTGTCCGTATTTCGTGTGTTACAAATAACCGTTTGCCTTGTATTCTGTGTTTCTTGTGGTACGTTGTTGTTCAATCTTTTAGATTCATTGAGCCTAATGCCGGGATGGCTGGATACGGAGTACTTGATGCTCTCGAAACGCATCCTTCTTAAGGTCCGATCTTTTGTTTATCGATGTTTTTGTATCCTCTAAGCATGCATGATATGGATAGCTGGTATACGGAGTGCCTTGTACTCTCGAAACGTATCCGTATCATGTTTGTAATGTGTAATATTCTGTTAATATTATGTGGAAGTACCAAAGTCAGTTATGGGGATATTCCATATGAAATATGAATATATTATTTGGGTTGAATGTTTGTGTCATGATGATAGCTGTTTAATGAAAAATATGTCGGGTTTGTCTACAACCAGAGATTCCGTTTAATATCTCTATGAATAAGTTTAATGTATGGTTTTGAATATAAGTGTTTGTGATATATGTTTTATGATTATGTTTTAGTTTATTAGTTGAGGTATGAAATCAAATATATTTGACTTTTCCTTACTCAAAAAGGAAAAGGAACCTAAAGATGAAGTATATAAAATTTCTCTGGCAATCTCCTTAAATGTGATTGTAAATCACAGTCCATGGACAATGAAGGACTGGAATCATGATATGGTCAATATGTATGCCTGATCAGATTCTTAGACTATTATACGGTGTTATAAGTTGAAACTTGTCAGAAATACTCTTATTGAGGGATTTAGGAGTAAGATTTATTATGCAAGTAAATAAGTGGAAATACGATAACTTAAATTTGGAGGACAAACAACATTAACGGTTTAGACTCAGAATTGGAATCATAGTGGAATCATAATTTTTACTAGTATTGCTAGAATTGAAATTTCGAGGACGAAATTTCTTTAAGGGGAGTAGAGCTGTGACACCCGTTATTCTCCTAACGGGTATTGAGGTAATTAAATTAATTTTTAATGTATAAAAAAAAAATTGCTTCATTTAAATTTATTTTATAATATTTATTTTTATCTATTTTTAAGTTTTCTAAAATTCTCCTATATTTATTTAGTATGATTACTAAAAAGCCTTAGAACTTCTAATAAATCTCAAAAATGTCATATTGGCATTATGTGTGTTAAAGTCTTTAGATGAGACATAAGGATATCTTTTCCAACTACTCTTGACCCTCATTTTCTTTATTTCCTCCGTGACATGCTTCAACATGTCTCCTCTATAATTGTTTCTATCACTTCTTTTCAAAGACTTCATCTTTTCTTCCTTTTTCTTCCACGGTTCCCACACTCTTCTTCTCATTTCTTTGCTGAAGCAAAATACTTAGAGAACTTCTTCAAGGCAGCCATAAAAATCAGCCACAATCACCTCCATTTGAGCAAGAATTTCAGTCATACCGAAGTAAAGGAACCTGTTTTGAAGCCATTTCAAGCTTCCAACTAACCATAATCCGAGGTTAGAATCTTATGAACAAATTTAGTCTTTCATTTATAAATTTTCTTTTATACTAAAGGATTATTCAAATTTGCGTTCTTAAACCTAAGTATATGTTTGTTGCTATTTTGGAGCATATATATGAAGTCTAAGTGTATATGCCCTAGACAGAAAATTTATATTGTTAAACTTTATAATACCTCTATGGGCAGTGGTTATTTCTTGAAATTCTAAGATTAAATTAAAATAAATTTTATGAATGTAGTTGTATGTTGTGCTTTAGTTTTAATTGTCCTTATGCACGCCTTAGGATCAAGGGAGTATGGAGCTAACGTTAATTGATTCCAGGATTAAGAGACTGTTGATAAGCTTAAAAGGTAGGGATTCTATTACTCATCTTTTGTGAGGTTTTTATAGAATTAAAATTGATTGTTTTGCCGCAATATATATATATATCTATGTTGAACTGATATTATATGTGTATCACATATGAAACTGTGACATGGACTCGTCTTGTATTGTACGGCGAGGAACATAATGAATTGACACATGTTATAAATTGAGAAGCATGGTTAGGAAAATTAACTCTATTAATAATGATTTAATATAGAGAAATTGTGAGACATGAAAAGGGCGACGGTTACGTCCTTGGGCATGAATACCCTAAAAGGTAAAATAGGGGGAAGGTGATGACGCTTCCTTGGGTTGAAAGTCCCAGAACACACTGTACAGGAATCGATTTGGTGAGGACTCGGGGCTTGATGTCCCCTCACCGGAACACCCTTGGAATGTTTATAGGGTGATCAAGTGCGCCCATTTGGGTTTCGATGAGTTGAGTGATACTCAATTTAACATGGATACCTAGGAACAATGATGATTGGTAATATTTGTATAAATGTGTAATTATGACACTTGGTAATGATTAACTACGGTATCCATAAGATGTGATCATAATAAACCTCATAATCTGAAATATGATATGACTTACTAACTATGCAGATTTTAATGTGGTAATGATAAAAACCTGAAGGTGAGTAATGGCTTTCTCTACTGAGCATAGTGTTGCTCATACCCTTATATTTTTATCTTTTCAGGACTCACTAAGTGTGAGGTGGCTACGAGAAATATAGTTGAGGACGTGATGTAGCTATATTACATTGGGACTGCTTCAATTGTTGAGAATGTTTTTCATGATAATGTAAGCATCAATTGTTACTTTCTGTGACTGTATTACAATGTGTTGAGGGATAAAATGATGATGACAACAGTTTATATTATTAAATTTAAGGTGCTACATTAAAACTGTGGTTTAATTGTCGTTTATATTTTTATTTTTGAGTTGAGAGTTTTCATTTAAGTCCCGGGCAAATTTTAATCTTTAAGGTTTTACTTTTATTATTTATTTTTATTTTATCTCATTAAAAACTGTTAACCCCCATATAGGGGCGTTACATATCTTGGTATAGGTTTAATATGTTCTAAGCACATCGATGTCCCTATTTAGTAATCATCATATTACTATAATCTAGATAAGATCATTCCACCAACTTGAGAATAAACAATATCACAATTTTTAGCAAGATAAAGTATCTAGTTTTATTTACTTATTGTAAACTAAAATTTATACTAAGTGCAACATAACTATATACTCTGTATTATGAACACCTCATATATATGATCATAGACTTTTATAAATATTAGATCTCTTATAATATTTACATATATACACATGTAACGCCCCTAAGTGGGGTTTAACAGTTTTAAATTAATTAAATAAAGATCAAACAATAAAAATAAAACTTCAAAACAAATTTGTCTGGGACTTAAATAAAAACTCTTAAATCAAAATAAAAATATAAACAACAAATAAACCACAGTTTAATGTAGCACCTTAAATTTAATAATATAAAACTGTCATAATCATCATTCCAACCCTCAACGCATGTTAATACAGTCACAGAAAGCAACACACGATGCTTACATTATCATGATAGATATTCTTAACAAATGAAGCAAATCCAACATAATACAACTACATAGCTTCCTCAACTATCTTTCTCGTAGCCACCTCACACTTGGTGGGTCCTAAAAAAATAGAAATATAGGAGAATGAGTGACAACATGCTCAGTAGAAAAATACTAATACTCATCTTTAGGTTTTTATTATTTCCACTTTAAAACCTGCATGGTTAGTTAGTTTTTAATCATTATACATCTTATGAGATTCATTATGATCATATTCCATGGATACAATACGTTAATCATTACCAAGTTTCATACATATACATATATACAAATATTACAGTTCATTAATATTCCTAGGTGTCCATATTCTAATAAAGTATTCATCACTCAACTCATCGAAACCCAAATAGACGCGCTTGATCACCCTCCAATCATTATAGGAGTGTTCCGATGAGGGGACTTCAAATCCTGGATCCTCACTAAGTCAATTCCTGTACAGTGTGTTCTAGGACTTTTGACCCAAAGGAGTGTTATCACCTCCCTCTATTTTACCTTTTAGGGTATTTGTGCCCCAGGACGTAACTACCGCCCTCTTCATGTCTTACTATTCTTCTATAATCAATTATTATTTATAGAGTCGGTTTTTCTTAACCATGCTTCTCAATTTACAACAACATATGTCAAATCAATATATTCCTCGTTGTACAGTACAAGACGAGTTCATATCATAGTCTCATATGTGATACTCATATAATAACAGTTCAACATACATATTTATCTTGCAGAAAAACAACCAATTTTAATTCCATAAACAGCTCATAAAAGATGAGTAATAGAATCCCTACCTCTTGGCGAATAGCATGCTGATAACTTCCAGCTCACAATACCAAGTTTACCATGTAAGCTCCAAGTACTTCGTTATCCTATGACGTATAAAATAACCATACTTTAACTAAATTCCTAACCCATAATCATACCGATTTACCATCTATTTTTATTAGTGTGCGATAATCATTTATACGAAATCCTTGGAACATTTTGTAACACAAAATGATGAAAAATGGATGAGTTTTGACTGCCTGATCGGCTAACTGATCAACTGTTTCTGGCCTACTGAATAAAACTACTATTTTTGGACCCTCTGTCGGCTTGCTGGTACTGTTCATCGACCTGCTGGTATTGTTAATTTATGTAACGCCCCTATATGGGGGTTAACAGTTTTTAATAAATTAAAATAAAAATCAAAATTAAAGTAAAATCTTAAAAATAAAATTTACCCGGGGCTTAAATGAAAACTTTCAAATCAAAAATAAAAATATAAACGACAATTAAACCACAGTTTAATGTAGCACCTTAAATTTAATATTATAAACTGTCATCATCATTTTAACCATCAACGCACTGTAATACAGTCACAGAAAGTAACAATTGATGCTTACATTATCATGAAGAACATTCTCAACAATTGAAGCAGTCCCAATGTAATATAGCTACATCACTTCCTCAACTATATTTCTCGTAGCCACCTCACACTTAGTGAGTCCTGAAAAGATAAAAATATAAGGGAATGAGCGACACTATGCTCAGTAGAGAAAGCCATTACACACCTTTAGGTTTTTATCATTACCACATTAAAACCTGCATGGTTAGTAAGTTACATCATATTCCAGATTATGAGGTTTATTATGATCACATCTTATGGATACCGTAGTTAATCATTACCAAGTGTCATAATTACACATTTATACAAATATTACCAATCATCATTGTTCCTAGGTATCCATGTTAAATAGAGTATCATTCAACTCATCGAAACCCAAATGGGCGCACTTGATCACCCTATAAACATTTCAAGGGTGTTCCGGTGAGGGGACATCAAGCCCCGAGTCCTCATCAAGTCGATTCCTGTACAGTGTATTCTGGGACTTTCAACCCAAGGAAGCGTCATCACCTTCCCCCTATTTTACCTTTTAGGGTATTCATGCCCAAGGACGTAACCGCCGCCCTCTTCATATCTCACCATTTCTCTATATTAAATCATTATTAATAGAGTCAATTTTCCTAACCATGCTTCTCAATTTATAACATGTGTCAATTCATTATGTTCCTCGCCGTACAATACAAGACGAGTTCATGTCATAGTTTTATATGTGATACTCATATAATATCAATTCAACATAGATATATATATCTTGCGGTAAAACAATCAATTTTAATTCCATAAAAACCTCACAAAAGATGAGTAATAGAATCCCTACCTTTCAAGCTTATCAACAATCTCTTAATCCTGGAATCAATTAACGTTAGCTCCATACTCCCTTGATCTTGAACTCCAAGCAAAACAGATCCAGTTGTATCTCGCTGTATCTATGAAGCATCCTCTGTAGTGCTCCTCGAGTGACTATGAATGGCTAGGAATGCTTCCTGGAGATCATACATTCTTGAAAACGTCATTCTGGACTCCGATACTGCTGTTTGAATCGCCTCGATCCGAATACAATCGGTACCGGATGATCTTCATCAGAGTGGAATTTGCTCGAACGGAGGTCACCATTGCATCCAGAGCATCGAAACGAGTCAGGAAGAGGTCTCGGATAGTCGATCGGAGGTCCAGATCACAAAAATCCAAAAAGCCGTTGACCGGTGGTTGACCGCCGTTGACCGACTTTGACCGCCATTGACCGGCGTCATTCGGGGTCCGTTGGCAGCTGGGCTCGGGCCTACCCCCTCTAACATAGTGGGTCGGAGCTCGACATTGATGGCAAAAATGGAGGCTCCGATGATGGCTTTCCGACGATGGAAACCCGAAATTGGCTGAGGGCTTTTGCTACCCATGCTCCTACGAGCATTTCCCCTCATCTAATTTGAAGAAACGTGGCTGGGAAGAGCAAAAACTGAGGCTCCCGTGGCGGTTGACGGCGGCGTTGGCCGTTTTCTGGCGAAACGGGCTCCTTCCGTGCAATTGATTGAGGGGTTTTACTCCCCTTGATCCTCTGAACTCATTGGGAGGGGTGGTGTCGGCCACCTCCTCCGGCAAGACGAAGTTTCACCATGGGGGCGGCGGCACACGGCGGCAATAGGCGGGCGGAGCAATCCGGCGGTTGTTGAGCTGCCACCAAGGGTGGGTTTTGTTCCTCTCATCACGGTGGTCGTGTAGGAACAAGAATCACGCCGATCGGACGTCGGACGGCGAAGATATCTCGTCGGAAAGAAATGGGTTTCGCTGCCACTTTGGGCGGCGTGTGTGGTCTCCTCCGGCGGCGTTTTGGGCGGCGCGGCACCTCGTTGGACTCAGCTCGTCGAGAGCTTTCCATTGGTGCGGGAGGTGTCAAAAACGGATGCCGAAATCTCGGACGATATTTGAGGAGAGAAAGAGAGGATTATTAGAGAGAGAAAGTAGAGAGAGAGAGAGTTTCGAATTATGAGAGATTTTCTGATTTTTTTTTATATACTAAAAATTAATCTAATTACCTTAATACCCTTAGGAGAATAACGAGTGTCACAATTTATACTGTTCATTGGCCTGCCGAACCTACCAATAGGTCTGGCCCACCGATTAAAAAGATCGGCTTGCTGACAGAACAATTTTTAAAAATTTTAGATTTCTATTTTGAAGGTTTTAAACTTTAAAACTCAATCTAATCCTATTCATTAACTTTTAGGACTTAGAAAATGTATAAAAACTATGAAATATCACCCTTAAACACATGTATATCATTTTTCTTAAAGTTTTCATATTCAATATACAAATTAAACCAAGAATCAAAACTCTTCAGAACTAGCTCAAAAACTCATTTTAAACAAAGATTTATGTAAATCAAGCTTCAAAAATGTTATATAATTACCCACAAAATTCAAAAACACATTTCTCATGCCAAACACAGATTTAAATCAAATTTTTTAGCTTAGAAATTCTTACCTCAAGCTAGAAGAAATTTGTGATTTTACTAGCGAAAAACCTTGATCTTTGCTTTATGATTCTAGTAAAAAAAATAGTTTGAAGATGTTTTTTCATTTTCCTCCTTAGATCTCCCTTCATTGAGCCACCATGGAAGTAAGAGGGAGAAGGGAGAAAATGAAGAGTAGAGAGAGGAAACAACGGAGAGAGTAAGCGAGAGAAGAGCATAGAAATGATTGAGGGGTAGGTGAGTGAGTCTCCTCTGAAGACTTTTAAGGCTAATAATGCCAAATTGCATTTTTGTAATTAATTAGAAGTTTCAAGGGCATTTTGATAAATATATTAAATAGGTATAGTAAGATTTTAAGAAATTTAAAAATAGACAAAAATAAATAATGTGAAATAGATTTTAGATGAAACATTGACACACTAATAATTAATTTAATTACCATAATACCTGTTAGGAAAATAACGGGTGTCACAGCACGCAACAAAGCATACCTATACGAGAATAAAAGGAATTTAATTTGTTAAATATGCAATACTTTAAATCTCACAATGTCCCACTGAAATCTACATTAGATACACCATCACTTTGACCAACAAAAATATAATTTGTTAGACTTACTCTACCCAGTCAAACCTAGGACAAACCAACATTCAACTTAAAAGGAGAACTTTGTCTACACCCTATATTGTTTCTAGATATCTTGAGCTGTCAATTAAGAAGAAGCCTGATATACTTGTTCTAAAAGGAATCGAGTCCTACAGATGCTCTATAAATCACAAAAGCATGCTCTTCGGAGTGCTCTTAAGGTCATTCGTTAAGCTCACCATATAACTTCCTTTGCCTCAAGTGACAACCCCTTAGACTACAAGCCTTATCCTCCTCTCCAAGGTTTAGGAACATTCACCTCCTCCATCACGCTTTCCTTTTTATATTGTTTTCCAAAAGTCATCAACATCTTATTTGGATTTAGTCTGCGTCTGTCTCTAGATAGCCTGAGTATCATAGCTAATATACTTATGCAACCCCCGTGAATCTGAGTCTTTAGAAAAGTCATTGTTTGAAGTTACGAGAAACTCCAATTCATCGTCTTTCTTCATTTTAAAGTCTTCATCATCTGGACTAGTTCAAGACCCGCTCCACTATCATTTTTGGATTCAAGTTGTGTTCGTCTTTGGAGCGCCTTTGAACTTCTAAGGAGAAAGTCTAGTTACCAACTCAAGCCCATCGAACCCTATCATAGAGTGACCTAGCCATTCTCCATCAACTACTAAATCATTCCTCCCATCATTCTTAGATTATTCTGTTTGTTCATTTATTATTGTTATTGTTGTTGTGTACACCCTCATGTCTATGATAGGGAATGCTTCATGTCTTACCCTTTCGAAGGGAGTGTATACTATTAGTGGGTTATGAAATATTTTTCATGTTAAATCAGAAGCCACATATGTTTTTATGTTTTTTTTTTTTTGAAAAAAAAAGTAATACGCTTTGCAAGTTTCATTTTTGCAACTCTTATACGAGTCATTATTTGTACAATATAAAAAGCTTTTTATCATGTGTTTTCGTTCTATGATCTGGTTTCATTTGTTAAGGGGCATTGTTCACATGAGTGTTTTTAAATTTTTCTGGCTTGATATATATATATATATATATATATATATATATATTTGTCTTTTGTTTGCAATAACAATAGTTCTCATATATAATCGCGATTAGTTTGAGTTTTCTTTTTGCATGGTGTATTTTTTAGCCTTTTTTTTCTTTGGCAGGCTTTAGTTCTTTATCGATTTTTTGTATTGCCTTGGGGCTACAGGTTTCTTGATATCAGATGATTGAAATTTTCATCATTTTTTTTAAGATGAAGTTTTTGTCATTGATGGTAGAAGATTTGTTAAAGACGCATGTATGTGTTATGATTTTGGAGTCCGATACATATTGTTCCTCCTTGACTGTTTCATTCAAGTTTATTAATGGAACAGGTTGTTTCTTGGTGCCATATTTTGTATAGTAGAAGGCTATGTTTGTGGATTGGTGTTTATATTTTGTCTTTTCAGGTTAAGAGTATATTTTTCCTTTTGAAAGATGCCTATGTTCCTTCCTTAGCACTCTTGTACAATAGAAGTTCTTCCTCGAGTTAATAAAAGCCATTGCATTTTGAAAACAAAAGCGGTTGATAATACTACTAGTCCATAAGAATATGTACTTCTCTTACTTCGTTCCTGACATCTTAAGCTTCTAGATTTTTAAAATATAGAGTTTTGACCTCGATGTTAGTATACTCTTTATTTTACAACAAAATATAGCATAAAATTCACAACATATCGAACAAAAAAAATTAAAATGTAGCACATATTAGAACTCATACTTTTTAATCTTTTTGGTCTAAATAGAAAGTCTAAATATTTTTTATTTTATCGAAAACTTTTAAATTACCGAATTGAAGAAGGTGGGGATGTAAATCCCAAAGTTGGGCATTTAAGCGAATTTTTCAATCTCTGTGTAACACCGAGAAATTTAATTAAGCATAATTGGTGTGTAAATGATGAATTAGTATGCCTTAATGTAATTTAAACTTAATTTAATTACTCTACAGCATTTTTAAATTAATCTCACTTCTAATTATTTTTATTTGTTATTTTGAATTTTGAAATAAAATAATTTGTCAAATACCCAATATGTGCCTTTTTGAAAACCATGTACGAAACATGGTTTTCACTTTGCAAAACCACTCTCTCCCTCTCTATTTATTTCCCTCTCTAACTCTCTCTTTCCCTCATTCTCACTCTCTCTCTCAGACTCTCCTTCTTTCTCTCGTCATTCTCTCTCTCCTTTCTCAACTTTGTTCCAAAAATTTGAGCAAGAGCTTCGATCTTCAGTTGGATTAGAAGCCTAGGAATGCGTTAAAGCCACCACAAACTCGATTTAAAGCTCAAATTCAAGATTAGTTTATTTTTTTTCAAAATTTCAAACTTTTGCCCCAAATCCTTCAATTTTGTTTATATGTTGAAATCTGAGTTTCTTGATCTTAGGAAACCTTTAATCTAGGTTAGAGAACCCAAATCATCATGAACCTAGGCTCGATTGGACAAAATTTAGCTAAATCAAGTTTTTTATCTTTTTCTCATTTCTTGATTTATTTGAAAATTTTTGCATAAAAACTTGTTTAAAAGTGTTCAAATGTGTTCTAGTGTGTTTTTTTTATTTATTTATGAACATTATAAATGCTCTGAGAACTAAAAAATGGGCTAGAAATGAGATTTTGAGCTCGGGAGGCTGAGACTCGAAGTCTCAGATCTCTTAGATTTTACTAGTTTGGCAGGCCGATCATGAGCATCGGCAGGCCGGACTCATGAGTTCGACATGCCAGACTTATATTGTCGGCAGGTTGAACCTAGAGCAGTTCGGCAGGCCGGTCTTGTACGGCTGGTAGGCCAAACTGTGGAGTTTGGTAAGTCGGACCACGAAATTTGACAGGCCAACCAGGCTTTGTGAAATTTGTTGTTTTTCACCGTTTTTTACCATTTAAGACCTAGATAAAGACTTTGACATTGTGATATGATTTGGTTATTATTAAAGGCATACTAAGACACCATGAAATAGTTTAGTATTGTAGAATATTTTAAGCTAGATATTGATAAACTTAGTTTACCTTTAAGGTTGTTTGTGGTTCTATAGAGCTAACGTATAGCGGGTCGAATTATGGTGTTGAGCATCGGTACAGAATATCGAGGTAAGACTCTATACCTCTTTCTTTGGTAGCCATGTTTTAAAAAGGGTTTTGGCTGTAAAGTGCTTTCTTTCAAATGTTTTCAAGAAAGGAAATTTATTAGTGGTTTTCATGAATCATTGAATAACAAAATGATCATAATGAATGAAATAATAAATGTAAATGAGAAAACTCGGTAAATTGATACTTGGATAAAGATACATGTACATTAAGGCATGATGCCATACTCAGAAATCGGGTCGTGTAGAGTGCGACCTTAGTGGCAGGTCCCGAAACCCAGCTAGGCTACTACGGTAGTGATATCAATAGTTTTCCCAAAATAACAATCATGAGTTTATTTCCAGATGAACAATAGACTAAATTGGTAAGGATGAATCTTTATTTATTGTATTTTATACTCTATGTGTTAACACTAAATTTTTATATTCAAATTACTGTTTTTAAAAGCTTAGTTCTACAGAGCCTTCCGCTCACATTTTCTTTGTTTTAAATTTCTCTCTCTTCTAGGTGGACTTCAGCTTAGGACTGATTGGGGAACTACTGGGCGGACTCGTGAGCTGTAGAAATTTGTTTAGGTTATTTACTTATCTTAATTCAAGGCATGTAATATTTTAATCCTTTCCTTTTGTACTTGGACTGTAGTTGTAATATGTTATTGTCAGTACTATGTGTGTGTGCATAATTGTGGGTCTGGTGAGGCCCAACTCGTATGTATTTATTCTTACTATTTTATTTCATTTTATTTGCTTTAATTTAGGAATGATAATCTAAAATGTTTTAAATTATCACATTTTCATAATAACTCAAATATTTAATTAGTGATTTTAATTAAAACTTGGTTTAACTAACTTAATTAATTTGCTATCAGTGCCTGGTTTGGTGTATATGACAGAATGTTATCAGAGCCCTAAAATTGTGCACACATAGGTACGACAGTGAAAAACCACTAACAGTCTAATTTTGTTTTCAGAACTAAGAGAAGGGCATCTAGGTGTCGTATGGTTGCTACTGACGCGAACCTTGGGATGATCAGGGCTATGTTTGCTGCTTTTTGGCAAATGGCGACGAAGGCTAGGCCTGATGATTCCTAGATAAGTCATTGACATGAGTATTTTAGAGAATTCTGGCATGCATCTATTCCAACTTTTGACAAAAACAGGGATCTACAAGCAGCTAAATATTGGTTAGATTCAGTAGTAAAGCATTTAGATACCTTGGTGTACTAGCAGAATATTGAGTGGAATTTGTGGCATTTAAATTAGAAGGAGGTGTAGCACTGGTAGAAGCAAGCAAACGAATAGAGAACACAAGGATATTGATTGGGACCAATTTGAAGAGTTATTCTACGAGTGATATGTTTTGCAAGGATACAGGGACCAGAAGGTCGTCAAATTCTATTGATTGGAACAGGGTGATATGACGGTTTGGGAATACGAAGCAAAGTTTAATGAGTGACCAAATTTGCTCCATCCACCGTGGCTCTGAGCGGGAAAAGTGTATTAATTTTCAGGAAGGGCTCAAAGCGTCATCTAATGACAATTGGTTACCTTGCGACTCTAAATTTTTGGTGTAATTACTATCGTCAGCTTTATATGTGGAAATCGACTACGCTCTCTACTGCGAGAACTAGGCAAGGACATCAGGAGGACCTCAGAGGAGCAACGGGAGGGGCAATATAATCGACAAGCTTAAAGGGAGGAACTGACAAGGTAACATTAATAGTGGGAGTAGTAGTTCATTGAGTAGCGAACAAAACGGCCTTTCCAACTTCCATTGCCACTATTGCTAACAACCAGGTTACACATCAAGAGGAACTGCCTAATAAGGAATGCCGGTAAGGATCTTAGATTGAAGAGGGAGCAAGCTATCAGCCCTAACCTCAGTCTTTCACTCTGCCTCAGCCTCAGAAAATCCTGCAATTGTAGTTTCATCAGTTCACTCCCAGCAGATGCATTACCCAACGAAGGATATCAACCATAGATTTTCAACAAAATACCCCACTGTATCTAGCATCTAGTACAGCAAGTGTGCAGT